>VWZT01004338.1:32505-69337 GCA_013397055.1 Pachycephala philippinensis | reverse complement strand
TTTTTTTTTTTTTTGATGCAGTAGTTAAAACTTTGTTGCATTATTTCAAAAAGTAGGAGGGAATACAAAGCCTTAAGAATCTTTTTCCTGTAATTAATTACAGTATAGGTAGTGATTTGTTATTTTTCTTTGCAGATTTCTCAGTGTGAAGAGAAGAAAAACTAGTAGGAAGGACAAATTAGAAAGAAGAGAAAGAGGTTATCTTGGACTACTTGAAAAGAGAAAATATGACAGGAAATAGGCTTTGTTTTCTAAAAATAAAAATGGATGCTTATTTTCTATTTAATTTTTTTGTAAAGCAGCATATTTAACATAAAACTTTCTATTTGCGTTTTCCTGATTTTATTCTTTAAATATTGTATGAAACGTGACATATTTGTAAAATGATAATAGTTTCAATGTGAAGTAAAATGTGAATTGTAAGAATTATCTAGAATAAGTTCAGAATATGGTTTTCTTACCCTGGTTAATTTAGACATTGATGGGGAAGGATCTAAAGCTACATTGGAGATGCATAAATCTCACTAACAAATTTGGTAACGGTGTTTCTATTCCTGCTTATTCCTTGTCTGTTTGACAGCTCATGCATGTTTAACATACACAGGAATGCCAGACATCTCTCTAAAGAAAATCCCATTGTGAGCCCCTACAAAATATAAGTGTAAAAGTGGCATCTATTTCACTGTGCTATCATATGTTTTTAATACACATTAATATTTATGATGCTAAGATTCCATCACTGAGGCCATATATTTGGTATTACGTTTTGAAACAGAAAGGATTTTTTCAGACTTCTTTTTATACCATAGATGCCTGTATTTATGCTCAGTTCTTTGACAAAGTTTCTTCCCCGTTTGTTGCTTTTTAAATTACCTAAGGAAAGAGGGATAAAGATAGGTACAACTAGACTCCTTACTCATACCGAATGTATAATGCAAATCAAACATCTAATTACTATGTAAAATTTCCAGTGTATCCCAGAATATTAACTCATCACTCGGGAAGTCCATTATGTACAGGCAAAAGCCTCTGGAAAATCCTACACTATTTTTAACCTCTTGCTTTTCTCTTTCTATCTTAGGAAACTGATCTTTATAGATAAAATGCTAGGTCTGCTAGAGCTGATGTCAGAAATTACTGTAAGCTTCAATGGGCTCATAATTTTCATTTTTATTTAATGTTTTGCTGTGTATGTGTTCATACAAACATGAATTGATTGAGGTTGATGGACACTGCGAAGTAACTACAGCTGTGAAGCGATATCCTTGTTTTACCTGCAGGACAGGTGCAGCCTGATCCAAATCAGACAGTGCTGCCTTGCACAGGTACAATAAAAACTAGGAATCATCCATGTACTGTGAACTTAGCTGATTTTTGTTAGCTCTTCACTTAAGAACAGAAGATACATCAGATACGAAGTTCTGTTTTGGATTCTAAATTCCAGACCATGAAATGCAGTCCTAGAGAACTTTGTTGTCAATGTTTTTGCTGTTCTTTTCAGCGAAGAATTATAGAAGAAAAGTCTGCTATTAAGTCCTGTTTGCTCATAGATCATTCCTAATGGGTGGAATGAATTCATCAACTCACACAAAATAAATGCTGATTCATTGCAAAGAAAAATAAGGCAATGTAATCTTGTTTATTATATGTTTATAATAAATCAGGCTTTAAGCTTGCAATCACATTAATGCAATTTAATAGTGTATAATAGTCTATGAATAAAACCAGTGACATTATAGGACTGTAGCAATTAGTTTGCACATCAAGAAAAGTCTTTACAGATTAGTAGGCGTTTTGCTTATAAAAAAACTTGTCATGTACTTCATCAAGCATACTTGTGCTCCACCAGTTCACCTTGATTCAGATTTTTATGCTTTCCTGCAGTAGCTAACAAATGAGCAAACAAGAGCACAGATGTCCAAACTTTAAAAACAAGAGAATTGCAGTGACCTTCTTCCTTCCTGGCTAAGCACTGTGCAAAGAATGCATATCAGCATCTTCATGGCCACAGTGTTGTTAATGTAGATCAAGAATGTAAAATTTGCATTGCAGACATAACAATGCAATTTTGTAATATGGAATAAGAAGTTGGTAACACTTTGCCGTAAGTGGCTAATTGCTTCTTTGATACCTATTGCAATAATATTCTTTCATTTCAATAATATTCTTTCATTTGGCATAACTGTGCGCAAAATATAGAACAGCTTAAAAATCACATATTCTTTATATTATATTCCTTATTGGACATTTTTTAAAAATTGAGGCAAAGTCATCTGCTGACTGAAGAAGGGAGATATTGTTCACATAAATCATGTACCATATTATTATTTTTAAATAAAACACATAATTTGTGTTATGACTTGAATAAGCAGTGCTAAAATCTGTAGGAAGGAAATGACAATGCCAGTATTTGTAAACAGCAAAGATTTCATGTACTGTAAACTGACTGAGTCATAATGGTAGGACATAGAACTGATGTTTTTAAGAATAAAAGTGTGTTATCCTAAAAAGTAATACAATAGGTTTAGTTTTTCTAGGTTAATAACTGTCCTGTTTTGGTATTCACACATGCATTATTTGGGTTATGGCTATCATTCTATCAGAGATTATTAAAATAGTTTAGGGAAAAATAAACAGGTATCCTTAAGATAGAGAATATGGACATTGAGATAATATTAAAAAGAAGTAATTGTAGACAAATTTTTAAGAGCTCCAGAAGTCATTACGAGACTCAAGAAGAATGATATGTGAATACTCAGTAAGAACAAAATTATAATTGGCCTACTCACGCAAGTAGCTCTACTGAAATCAGTAGGATTATTCATGTAAACCAGGCCAATTACCCTTGTCCTTATTAGATCAGCACTGGACTACGGAACTATTTTAATGGTTCCCAGAACAGTAAAATCCTTTTGTACAATAATATAAGCTTACTTTTTCTGGCATGCAGAAAAAGAATTCTTTGTTTCTGGTTTAAAAACAAAACAGTGTATGTTTTCATTGTCCTCCTCCTCCTTTATTTCCCAGTATAATTTCAGTACAGATTACCCTGTGAATAGTACTGAGTGTAGGAAAGTTGCCTAACAGATGCTACAGACCTGATTTTAGTTGACTGTTGCTTACGGTTATTTCAAGATCAACCTGTTCTATCTGCTGTGAAGGTGTTCAGAGTCATGCCTCTTGGGGTATGTTTAACAGATCTTCTGTCGCTACAGGTTCAGATAGATTTGATTTACTTTGCCAGCCTGCCTCCCAGTTAGTGACAGCCTTTTTCTTCCGTTGTTCTTGCAGCCAGGTATGGAAGATCTGACTGTGACATGCACTTTCACATGGAACTCCTCACTGAAAATGCAGCTCTTTGCAGGTTTTTTGCCGCCAAATTATGGCCTCTCCTCTCTAAATATATGTTTTTCTGTAATAGCTTGTGCTTATAATGTGCAGTAGGGAAAACACATGCAGAATGCTGAAAAGTGTAGTTTTTAAAAAAGGTCGGTTTCTGCATTATTATCTTTTAAGAAAAAAAAAAAAAAAAAAAAAAAAAGAAGATACATAGTTTTCCAGCATTATCTCTGGTATGAAACATGCCTCAAACGAGACTGAGTTTTCCAGCGCACCAGAATACCAACCTGACAGAGTTTCCTTTTTAATTTTGACAAAAGCAGCATGTCATTGCATTTCCCAGCTACAACTGGCAGGACATTAGATGTTCCTAAAACCATAAATTATGACTAGTTGGAGTAATATCAGAGAAAAATAAAGATTGACACATCTGCAAACAGCNCCTATTTCTATTAAGAAAATTTAAAAACTAGGAATTAAAAAAAGAACCCAAACCTTAAAAATCTGAGTGAGCAGGAGGTCTTATGAAAAAGGTATTTTCCTAGAGCAATTTTGAACTTCATTACAATATGAAGATAAACTGCTGATTATCTTTCTCTGCTTTTGGGGTTAAAAGTGGAATGCAACACCTTTTTTTTTTTTTTTTTTTTTCACTTTTCAATGAACAGTCTGTCCTCTTCTTAATAACCTTTCATCTTAATTTTTAATTGCATTGTTAACATATTCCACTATCTCTTTTTGTACCTCTTTATTTCCTACATTTTCACAGTAGGTCAAGTGTTTTGAAATACTTTTCTTTTTATTTTTCAACTGTTTGTGTCTTCTTGAATTCTCTTTCATCTTTGGAAAATCTACAGATTCCTCCTCTCCTTTATAAGGGAGAGAAAGAGTTTACAGCTTTTATATCAGAATTGTATCATCTATATGAATATTGCATTTTTTATAGGATTTCTGATGTGAATGAATACTTCTTCACAGATATTCAGACCACTTCATCTCACATTATTCACTGATTTTGATCAAATCTGTCCATTGCTTGTAAAGAGAAATAGAATTATTTTTTCTGATTTGTTGTCTTGCAATTGTTTAGTGCCCAAAGGAAGAAGAAAGGACAGCAATAACTGCTGATCCACTGCAGCTTTTTATTGAGGTTTAATTTATATTACCACATTTTAAAGAATTACTTTCTTCTGAAATGGTAATTTTATTTCCCTTATCTTTTATAACATTATGCAAATTGTGCATAATAAGCTGACTATATATAAACATTTCCTTTTTCCTGCACCTAATAGTTCTGTCAAGGAATCCCTGATTTGTTGTATGTCTTTGAGATATTAAAAGATTTTACCCAGAAAAACGGTTGTTTAAGCATCCATTTTCTCAGATTTTATGTCATCACCCATACAAAGTACTGGCTACACAGAAACATATTAAGAATACATTGGATGAAAATTTTGTCCAATCTTTGTGAATACAATTTGGGAGTCAGAGATAAATAGGGATAGGACATGCTTATGTATAGGTCTAATAAGAGTTTGAACATCACACCTGTCTCTGAAAATAAGCAAGTAAGAATGATGCTTAAAATTAATACCTTTGTTTAAATTATTTTCTGACTCCTCAGGGTTACAGGATAATCTTAAACATGTGTGCAGATATAAATAATATAACAAAGTGAGTTCATATTGCAGTGAACACAATCCAGAGCTCATTTCTTGTTCACCATCCTAATCTGACTTTAAAGCAGTTCAGAAGTCTAATCTTACTCGTACTAATACCTGTATTAAAATTTCATGCTTACATATAAGTTTAGANAAACCAAAGTCAGCCCCTATTTTTTATAAAGCAATGTAGAGAAATGTTCCTTTCCTGCTTATAAAATGTAAATGTGCAAAGGTGCTGAGAATAGCTTGAGAAAATTGCAGATAGTAGGTCAATACTGTTTCTTTGAATATATATATATTTCCATCATTATAGTGCNATTTTTTTTATATTTATCAATAATGCCATATCCACTTCTGTTTTGGGTTTCTTTTACTTAGCATGCCATAATAATCCTAATTCTTCATTTTGATACATCTTTCCAAGTTTTTTACCAGCATTTTGTTTACATTATATATCTTGTAGGGAAATTGATGCTGTATTTCTTACCTGGTTTTAGTCTGTCAATGATACTCTTAGTTAGTTTCATTATCTGTCAATGATACTCTTAGTTAGTTTCATTATAATATTCAGCTAAACTGTATTTTTCTATCTTTAACTCATGAAGTGGTAGCACTTCTACAAGTATGATTAGCAAGTGAAGGACAGTTTGCACCATTCATAATTATCTATGTCTAAGTTTCTTGTTCTGTAATTTTAGCTTTCTTTTTGTGCACTATGAGCTACATTTAAATAGAGTAGAATTTTTATGTTTATGGGTTCTCATCTACTAGATAAGCCATTTTTGTATCACACCTTCATACACTTAATTAATTATTTGATTTATTTGATTTATGCTGTTAGTTTGCTTTTGGTTTATGTGCTTTTTAAAATCATATTCAGAATTTCAAACTGGATCACCTCTAGGGTTATTCTTTGTATAATGCTGTTTACATGTAGGCTTTGTGTTAGTTGATAAGAAATTCATCAGCACCTGAATTGAAGGTAATCACCTGCTGCTGTGATACTTCTGTAGCCTCTTCTATTCCTCCACAGTGTGTGAGCTATCTTTGGCCTCAGTTGATCTTCTATGATTATAGTGATTTTCTGATTGGATTTTAGTCCAGTCACATGGCTGCCTAAAATGCTTCATTTACTTAGTCAAATAACTTGAGCTTGCAGGTTATCAGTGTAAAGACATATTATGGTATGAAACAGACCATAACAACGTTAAGATTACTTAAAAGATTGTGCAAGAAATCCCCAAAAGATTAGCATACTTGATAAAGATACAATCTTCAGAACAATATTTTTTTCATAGGAAAGATATTGAAGGTATGTAAACCTTCATAAGGAACATCTACATTTTGTTACCTGGGGAAACATCACCTTGTTTCTTCTGCTTAGTTGGATTTGCACATAACAGGTACATATGTGTTTGTAAGGCCTGTGTGAGGATTTCTGAGCTTTACAGGAGAGTGAACTGCTTCCAACTTTGTTTTATACAATGATACTGCTTTACTAATAAGCCCCCTCAAACAAGCAGTTTGACCTAAGCAATGTCCTTGCCACAAGCCAAAAGACAAGCTGTGAATGATTAGACTTTGAAATTATATTCAGTGAAACATGCTTCTAGACAGACAGAAACCAAAGTCAGCCCCTATTTTTTATAAAGCAATGTAGAGAAATGTTCCTTTCCTGCTTATAAAATGTAAATGTGCAAAGGTGCTGAGAATAGCTTGAGAAAATTGCAGATAGTAGGTCAATACTGTTTCTTTGAATATATATATATTTCCATCATTATAGTGCATCTTAAACCAGTTCTAGCTCTAAAAAATAAATGCTCAGCATTTATATATAGAAACTGCAGTCCTATCCATTTTATTTCTGCAAGTGATGTCATTAAATCAATGGTGGAAGTCACACAAGGTAAGCACGTATGGCCCTTTGTGTGTCTTTCTAAAAAGATGCACATTTATCAGAGAGATTCATTATTAAAATGTGATGGTGGAGAGATAAATCAGTGCTGGTTTTTAAAGGTTAGATCAGTTATATGGGTCTTCAAAGCATGTGCTGTTTTTATCATAATTAAGAGCTCTTCTTAACAAGATAATCTTTTTTTCTGCTTTAAATGCATATTTTAATGTTGGGTCTGACTTTATGGCTCCTGTATCCTATAAAAAGAACTCTCTGGAGGATGAGTTTCCTCCGTCACAGAAACTTTTGAGTTTTCAGGAGTTTTGCTGCATAAACAAAACTCATTAATATTTCTGGGAGACCAAAATGTGTAGAGATTGAGCTAATTCTTGTACTGATTAACTGCTCAACAGAACAGTAAATTGACATCTTGACATAAGAGTATTTTGGCACCTTATAAAATAAATAAAGTAAAATAATTGGTAAAATGCTTCATATTGGCAGTACTACTGAAGTACTGAGTAATCCTAGAAATCCCTAATATCCATTCCTAGGATAATGCAATCTGTGAGAAAAACTTCTATGAAAATTAAGTGAACAAGAATTCAAAGAAATCAAAATAGAATGGACACAGATGAAGATTTTTAGTTCTGCTCATTTAAAAAATAAAAAATATCTACATAGTTAAAACAATAAAACAAAAACTGAAAGTAATTAGGACATAATTTCTTTCTAGGTATGTAGTAGAGAGAGTGGAGTACTAGAGAGAAAGGATGAATATTAAATGGAGAACAAAATCAATATAAACAATAGGATACTATTACTGTAGGAAGAAAAATATTGTCCATGAATGGATTTTGCGTAGAATAAAAAGAATCACATAGTCGTTACATTTGGAAGGGACCTCTGAAGATACCTAGTCTAACTCTGCTGCAAAACAGGATCAGCTAAAGTGGGTTACTCAGGAACTCATGCAGGTGGATTTTGAATGTCTCCAGAGGGGAAGATTCCATGACCTCCCTGGGCAGCCTGTTCCAGTGCTCTACCAGTCTCCACGTAAAGAAGTTCTTCCTCAGGTTGACATGGAACTTTTATTTTAATTTATGGCCACTGCCACTCATTCTGTTGCTGGGCACCACTGAAAAGAGTCTGGCACCATCCCCTTGTCACCTGCCTTTGAGATATTCATAAGCATTAGTAAGATCCTCTCTCAGTCTTCTTTTCTCCAGACTAAACAGACCCATCTCCTGCCGTCTCTCCTGATAAGAGAGTTGTTCCAGACCCCTGATCATCCTTGTGGCCCTCCACTGGACCCTCTCCAGTATTTCCTTGTCTCTCTTGTGCTGAGGAGCCCAGAACTGGACACAGCACTCCAGGTGTGGCCTCACTAGGGCTGAGTAGAGGGGCAGGATCCCCTCCCTCGAGCTGCTGGCCACACTCTTCCCAATGCATCCCAGGATGACATTGGCCCTCCTGGCCACAAGGGCACTGCCAGCTCATGGACAGCTTGTGATCCACCAAGAGCCCCAGGTCCTTCTCCACAGGGCTGCTCTGTGGGAGGTCAGCCCCAGCCTGTGCTGGCACTTGGGGCTGCTCCTCCCCAGCTGCAGGACCTGACACTTGCCCTTGCTGAGCCTCATCAGGTTTCTCTCTGCCTGATCCAGCTGATCAAGGGCCCATGGAATGGCAGCAGAGCCTTCAGGTGGATCAGACACTCCCCCCAGTTGGGTGTCACCAGCAAACTTGCTGCGGGTGCATTTGATCCCTTCCTCCAGGTCATTTGATGAAAGTGATAAATGTTTGATAAAGGAAATTCGGAAAAATTCTGGAACACTTTCTAATGACATGTAGTGCAATCCAAACCCCAGCTAGGGATTAAGACGATAATAATTTTCTGAATTATTCTATTTTGTGGTTGCTTTTGATTCTAGGGGACTGACTTTTTGAACCAAATATCATCGGCAGTTAAACTTCTTTTGTTTCAATTCACTTTTTTTCCCCTCATTTATTTCCTCATTTGGATTTGATATTGTCCCATGATGTCCAATTAATTTTTCTATTTGAAATCACGGTCATTAAGACATACTTCTGAGTACATACATGTTTCACTTCAACCAGGTTTTCAGCAAGACCTAGAAGAATATTGACTCATCCTGCTTTTCAAGTTCAACTTTACTACTAGGTATAATAAAAGTGATATAATTACTTATCACTAAATTCTTCAAATTTTAAAACATTGACCCTTTCTTCACCTATCAATATCAATGATTCCTTAAATTTTATTTTTGTAAACAGTTTGGTTTTATTTTCTCTTACAAAGAAAATCTCATCAACTGTAACCTCAGCCTGCAGCATATATTGACAGATTGTAATCAGTTTTCAGAATATCCGAATGGTACTTTTCCTAGAGCAAACCAGTCATATATATTTGGAAGATAGCACAGGCTTTTTAATCCTCTGGATATATTCTCACAAATAGTGGTTATGAGGTATGCAAGGACTTCAAGTGGTTATATCTAAAAATGGATTATTGCTCTAAAGCATTGTATTTTTTTATATGAAGATGTTATTTAGACATACTCACAATTTGTCATAAATGACTGGAAAAGGTGCCAATATTTCAGATAAATTATTCTCACAGTTTTCACTTTTGTAAGTAAGTTCTTGCTCTAGGCGTCTATTAGGGGTGAAACATGATCTCATACCAGCTAGAGCCTATTGATTCTTTTCCCATTACTGTAACTTTAAACAGATAAAACTAAATCATAATTGCTATGTTGGGTGCATCACTGCAAATGTCATCAATAAACTAGTGTATACTCTGTTTAAAAATGAAATTCTAATTCAAATATGCTTCTTGGTAGTCAAGTTGCACACATCTGGGGCCTGATACCCAAAACCACTCTGATCTGGGTCCGAGGTACACTTTGATTTCAGTATGAAAATAAGAATGAGAAACCTCCAATTTTATCATATTGAAAACAAAAAAAAATTTGGGATGATTGTTGGGAACTAATTTTTTTTTATTCTCATCTTGAAGGAAAGAGGAATTGATTTAAGATGTCAGCATATTTCTGTAGGATTTTAATAAAATATGTTTCCAGTTTGAAGACATACATTTTTTGGGACATTAAGAAGTGTGAAGTGAATCAACACTTTAGACCTCATGCCCCAGAAGCATAAGAGAATATAATTTTTTCTTATTAGGGAAATTATAATAGAAGGTCCCAGGCTTACAATATACAGAAGATCTAGCTTGACATATTCTAGTGGCATGCATATTTATAAATGCAGGCAACTGCCAAACAAAACCCTCAAAACCATTGATTGCTGAGCAACATACTTAAACAGGGTTAATATTAGATGTTACTAAACAGAACTGAATGTCTAATTTTAAGGAATTTCCTTCAGCAGCCACTAAGGAGGGCAACAAATGGGTTGAAAGTTCGGAAATTAGAAAGGAGAACTAATTGTCCATCAGTAAGCATTTATATGCATTGGAGTTCCATATATATGCAGGTAAAGTCATCATAATAAGGTGTATTGCAGGTATGCAATTTACTTAGTGAGACATTAGAGATTAGAGACTGACTTAGTGCCTGAAATGTGGCCTGACTGCTCAAGGCATTATTGAGCTGGATTGTTACAAGGAGTGAAGCTGCAGAACTCAATAGCAGGGATAATCAGTAAGTTTGAGCTGTAATAGAACTGTAAGATCAGCCTTTACTTTTTGGTGTAAGCCTTGAAATCAGTCAGACTATTGGTCTGATGAAAATTACAGTATCTTGGATAGTATATGGTATGTGGACACCTGCATTCACACCAAATAAAGTATGTACCTATTTGCTCAGAAATTTTACTAGTCCTTCCTTATTTAGTACGTGAGTATTTGAATATAAACTCATTACTCTTTAATATTGAACTGAAGGTAAAGCTGAAGCATAGTATTTTAGAAACCCGACAGTACTTTGCAATAAATCAGATTGCTCATTCCTTTTCATGTGAAGAAGACATAGAATCATAGAATGTTGGAAGGGACCTTAAAAATCATCTGATCTCAACCCTGTTGTCATGGGCAGGGACACCTTCCAGTAGGCCAGATTGCTAAAGGCCTTACCCAACCTGGCTTTGAACACTGCCAGGACTGGGCCATCCACAACTTCCATTGGCTACATGTTTCAGTATCGCACCACCCTCACAGTAAAAATTTCTTCTAATAGCCAACCTAAACACCCATGATAATGAATGCATAATAAAAAATTGTGACACTTTTTATAGAAGTGGAATTGGCTTGAAAGCTTTCACTCCTAGTTGTCAAAATATTTTTTAAATTCTCAAGGATTGAAAATTAGCTAACTGTCATCAGAGATGTCTGCTGCAGTCAGACCCATTATTTTAATTTCTTACTCAAGCTCTGTTGAGAAAGCAGCTATGCAAACTCTTGTTTTATGTAAACGAAACATGGTTATGGGTGTCTCTTGTAATATGACAAGAATGACTAATATCAGAAATTTAAAATTAGATTCAGGTATTTTCTTATCTTGAGACATTCAACTTATTATAGAAGGCAAAATTCAGGTTTTCCGTGAATGGTTTTGTTTCTGATATAGTATGAAATATGATAAGCTCTCTTGACTGAAGTCAAGCAGGATCTCATGCTCTGAATAATGAAAAAAAAAAAAAAAGCAGGAGAGACAGGAATCCTAAATCCTAAATCCTAAATCCTAAATAATGTGTGGATGTGATACAAATGTCAGCTCAGAAATTATCAGCTCAGTTCACTGATAGGTCTGTAATATTCTTTTATTCATAGATATATTCATAGATTGATTAAGGTTGGAAAAGACCTCTAAGATCCAACCAGTCTGAAGTTTCTGATACATTCGGCATCCTTCTGCCTGCAGGGTTCTGAGTCACAGAGGAGTTAATTTGATCTCCAGGTTGGGATATATGTAGTCTGCATGTTTGCTTAACTACACATAAGTACTAAGCTGTAGATGAACAATTAAGTTTTATCACACCAAGTTGTGATGCATTGAGTGTCACACAGCACAATTGGTTTGCTACCTACATAACTTTGCTGCAGGTAACTGGGAACTACACAATCCTGGTTTATTTTACTTTCTGCTTATGCTAGAGTATATCATGTGTTACACAGAAAACTGATTTGCAAATGGTAACTTAAACTTGAGAATAAATATTCACTTTTTTGTTGTTTTTGTTGCCTAACAAGTAATACTTACCATCATCAATTTGTAAAAAAATTCTGATTTTTTTTGTAGCCACACTTTAAGTACTGGAATGCTGTGATCAGTTTCCCCCTGAGTTTTGTCTTCTCCAGGAACCAGAGACCTAAATCCTTTAGTCTTTCCTCATAGGGCAGATTCTCCAGCCATTTGATCATTTTTGTGGTCTTGCTTTGGAGCCTCTCCAGTCTATCTGCATCCTTTTTGAACTGTAGGGTTGAGAATTGAATACAATATACTCCAGGCATGGCCTGACAAGCACTGAGTGGGATGATCGTGTCTCTATCTCTGCTAGTAATGCCCCTGGGGATGCAGTACAGGATCCAATTTGCCTTTGTGGACTCCTGTTCAGCTTGTTGTCCACCAGGAACCCTAGCACCCTTCCAGCAAGGCTTCTCCTCAGCCACATGCTTTCTAGTCTGGACTAGGTTCTCTGGTAATGACTTTCCAGGACTTTGCATTTGGCTTTGTTAAAATATAAATTTGAACTTTGCACACTTCTTGATAGCACTCTCTTCCAACCTGTCCAGGCTTTCTTTCAAGATGGCTCTCCCTTCTGGTAAGTTCATGTGACCACACAGCTCAATGTCATCAGCTCTCAAGTCTTAATCGTTCTGCTACTCGCTTGTTGAAGTCTAGAAAGTGTCTGAACTATTTAGTCTAACAAGATAACAAGAAAATAAATAGCCAGTTATAGGAGAGGCTTCTATCTGTTTGAGTACTTTTTGCTAAGCTCAATTTTTTTTCAAAGTAATGTTGCCCCAATGTGTTTCCTTGTGAAACTGACTTGTACAGAACCCTGACTTCTCATTTATTGTTTCATGGGAATATTTATATTTGACAAAAATTGATTGATTTCTCTCTCCCTTCAGCTATGCTTCCAGTTCAGTACTCAAAATATGAGACAGGAGTGTCTTATTGCTTCCAGTGCGTGCTCACAGTTTACTTTGCAAAAATTCCAAGAAATGTTGACAAGTATTTTTATGACCTCCAAGATCCAAGCAGACAAATTTTTCCTTCTGTTGCTTATAAGGCTTTGACCTTTACTCTGTAAGCTAACTTTTCCGGCCAAAGTAGACATTTTCCTTATGCAGCTTGTATCTAGAGTTTAATCTAAAGTGCACCTGTATAATGAGTAACTAGTGTATATTTTACAAAGTTTTCATGAGACAAAATTAATTAGGAATATAATCTCCGTTATGCAAATAACATTGCTGTGTGACTCATGGGAAACAGACAGAAAAGTTGGAATCAACGTTTGTTAAAAAATTTGTAACAAAATAATCTGTAAATTGATCTCACTACTAATATGTTTACTTAGGTCAGCAAATATTTGAAATCTTCTGGTAAAAGGCAGTTCTTTTCTGTTCACAGAATTTCTGTTCTTTCCGAAACTGAAATATGAATAGAGTGAAAGATTGTGAAGTGATTTGGAAATAATGGTTATCAGTTCTTATGCTGTATGTCTATTCAATTAAAATCCTGTTTATTTCAAAAGAACTTCGGGAAAATTTTCCTAAACTTATTATGTCATTACTCATTTTTAAAATGCTGTATGAAATACCACAATATATTTTTCCTCCCCCTAAGCATCTTCTGGGAAAACAGCAGGGGTGCCTGTCTAAAGTGCCTATATACCAATGGGTGCAACATGGGGAAGAAACATGGTGAATTAGCAATCTGTGTTGAGTTGCAGAACTTTGATCTAGTTGGAATCAGGTTGACGCTGTGGTGTTGTGGTCCGGCGCCAAGGCCACAACAGAATTCGGCAGCAGCGATCGTTGGTGGCGGTGGCTCTGGCCCAGCCGAGCTCTGCGACCCCGGCACTAGCCCCAGTCCTGTGCCTAGGGAGGCGAGAACCACGCAGGCTCAGGGGATGCTTCCCGTCTAGGCAGAGACTAGCCCGGGGAGAGACGTCGAGGCTGGGATGGAAACAGAGCAGCAGGCAAAAGAGGCAGGAGAAGAGTTGTCAGGATCCTTTATTAACCTGAACTGGCGGACAACTCCCTGCAGTGCGATGGTTGACTCCTAGGGATCAGCGCAAACAGTCTCCTTTTACAAGGGGGTGGGGAAAGAGGAGGTACAAGGATGGGCCCAATGGAGACAAGGGAGGTAGGAGGGAACCGGGGTTCACCAACCAATTAAAATTATTGAGAGGAGGGTACAGAGAACATGAACCAATGAACCATCGAGCGAAACAGAACAGTCTGGAAACAGAGGCGGTGCCACAGCCTCGGCTCTGCCCAGTGGGCGTTGCTCCGGCCGGCGAGGGGCGAGGGCTTCGGGGACCCGCCCCTCCACACTGTGGAACAGCTTACATGGTTGGAGTACTTCAGCTGAGTTATTAGGGTTACTTTTTAGGAAGGACAGAGCATGAAGTTGAGAAGGTGGAGCTGCCCTTTATTTAAGAGAGCAGCTGAAATTCATGGAGCTTTTCCTGGGGATGGATGATGAACAAACAGACAGTAATAGTGTAATAGTGGGTGTCCAAGAAGACCTGACCAAGAAGAACAAAGTGTGACCTTCTACAGAGAGCTGGAAGGAGCCTCCCATTTACAGGTCCTGGTCCTCATGGTAGACTTCAATGACACCAATATTTGCTGGAACAGGGACAGCACAACATGGCATAAACCATACAGGACATTCCTGAAGTGACAGCTTCTTGACTCAAGTGAGAAAGGAACCAGAGTGTAGAGGTGCTTTGCTGGACTTCATACTCACACACAAGGAAGAATGTTAGGAATGTGAAAGTCAAAGGCAGCCTTGATTACCATTCCTGTTGGATAGTGGAGTGCAGGACCCTGAGAGGAAGAAGCAGAGCAAAAAGAAGGTTACAACTCTGACTTCAAGAGAGCAGGAATTGGCTTGGGCTTCAAGGCTCATTTTGAAATAATCCCATTACATAAAGCCTTGGTTGGAAGAAAGTCCCAAGAGAAATGGTTGATGTTCAGGACTCACATCCTACAAGCTCAGAGCACTCTATCCCAACAAGAGGGGGCCTGCATGTGGGCACAAGTTGTTCCTGCAAAACTCAGACATAAAAAAGGGAATATATGAAGGGTGGAAACAGGGACAGGTAACCTGGTAGGAATACAAAGACACGTTTTAAACATGGAGACATGCAGGTAGGAAAATCAAAGCCCAGAAAGAGAGTCTGATGAAATGCAGTCTGATGTCAAAGGCAAAAAAAAAGGTATCTATAAATATATCAACTGGTAAAGGACAACTAGGAAAAATATGGTTACACTGCTGAATGCAATGGGAACCTTGCTGTAAAAGGAGATGAGGGTACTGAATGTCTCTTTTTGCTGCCATCTTTACTAGCAAAGTTAGTCTTTAAAAATCCCAGGTATCTAAAACCAGGGACAACGTCTGAAGCAGGAAAGCCATGTAATTGGTGAAAGAGAATCAGGCTAAGGAAAACTTAAACTGCCTGTACATACATAAATCCATGGACCTCGGTGAGTTGTGCCCATGAGTCAGACCTGATGTCATTGCAAATCCTCTCTTGATTATCTTCAAGAGATCATGGTGACTACGAGAGGTGTCTGAGGACTTCAGGAAATAAATGTCACTTCTATCTTCAAGAAAGACAAGTAGAAGGACCCAGAGGCCTTGCCTTCATCCGTGGAAAGGTGATGAATCAACTAATCCTGAAAAAAACATTTCCAGGCAATTGATCAAGAAGAAAACTACCAGGAGCAGTCAGTATGAATTTACCAAGAGGGAGTCATGCTTGACCAACATGATAGCCTATGTTGAAAGGACAGGTTTGGTAGATGAGGCAGGAGTAGTGGATACTGTCTACATAGATTTCACTATGTCTTTTGACACAGTCTATTCCACCTGGCATTAAAGAGAGAGTCTCTTTTAGGAATTCTTTACAGAACAACAGTGACATTAATTACCAAGGGTCAGAAGCAGGATGTACCAGTCACACCCTCCCATGACATCTGCACAGACAAGTTGTTGATAAGTTTTGGAGGTGGACAGTGAGATCATTTGGAAACCAGCTGAAGAGACAAGACCAGAGCTTTGTGGTGAGAGGAATAAGATCTGCTTGGAAACTGGTAACTAGTGATATACACTAGGGGCCAATCCTGTCTGACCCTGTTCAGTATTCTTTTTAATTATGTTGAAAATGGGGAAGAGTGTAGCCTCAGCAGTTTTGTAGGTGCCACAGAACTGGCAGGTGTAACTGATGTGACAGAGGTTTGTGCTGTCATGAAGAGGGACCTCAACAACCTGGAGAAATAGGCTGACACCAACCTAATGAAGTTAAGAAGGTGCTGAAACTGGCACCTGGAAAGGAATAAGATCAGAGTGGGCTCATTCACCTGGGAAATGGGTTTGAAGAGAAGATTACAGAGGCATGCAAGTTGAACATGAGCTAGTACTGTGCACTTGCAACCAAGATGACCAACAGCTTCTTAGGATGGGAGAAGGATTGTCAGCGGATAAAGACATGATCTTCCTTTTTGTTGGGTACTGGCGGGGCCTCATGACTATAATATACCAGAACATTGTGTTTACTTTGGGGTTCCTCAGTATCAGAGAGATATGGACGTATTAGAGAGAGTTCAAAAAAGGCCACAAAGATGATTTATTTGCTGGACAAACTCTCCTATTAGGAAAGACTTAGACAAACAGGACTGTTCAGCTTGGAATAGGGGAAAACTCAGGGTGATCTCTTCAATGTGAGCAAATATATGAAGGGAGGGTGTAAGGAAATAAAACCAGGATCTTCTTGATGGTGGCCAATGACAGAGAAAGAGGCAATGGGCTTAGACTGAAACACAGGACTGCCCACATAAGCAAAGATTTCTTTTTACTTTGGGCTGACTGAGCACCTGAATAGGTTGCTCAGGGAGGTTGTGGAGTCTCCATCCTTGGAACTAGACAAAACCTCAAACATTCAGTGGTGCCTGGTGATGCCCAGTGGTCCCAGTGATGGGACATGAAGCAATGAGTATTAACTAATACACAGGAGCTTCCATCTGAACATCAGGAAACACTTTCTCAGTGTGAGGGTGACTGAGAACTGGCACAGGTTGCACAGAGGGGTTGTGGACTCTCCATCCTTTGAGGAATCCAAAAGCTGCTTGAACAAGGTCCTTAGCAGCTTTCTTTGTCTTGTTTGAGGAGGCAGGTTGGACAAGATAACCCTTCCAAACTTAACTGTTCTGTGATTCCGTGCTCTACAACATCAGTATTGAAAGATACTAACTGCAGCTGGCAGCTAAACAAAACTTGAATTAAGAAGATTTTCACCTGGTACTGGGTGACTTGGAAAACATCTTCATGTATAGGACAAGGAGTCAAAATTTCAGTAGAGGTGTTAGGTAATTTTTTATGGAAGATAAGTGAATAAATTTAAATCTTAATTGCTAAACAATAGAATAGTCTTTGACTTCTCCCTTCAAAGAAATCCATTTTTAAGTCCAAAAAGAATACGTACCTGCTAGTTTAAAATGCTTGAAAAATTATAATTATTTCTAAGCGTTTTTGTTTTCTAATGATTAAAAATCTATTTTTTTTAACAGCAGCAGTTTACAGATAAGGTCATTAACTCTTCGTTGAACTAGGACATTTTTCTCTTCAAATCCACACAGCTGTAGAGAATATCAGTTTCAAAATAAATAAAAAAACCCATTGAAAGTCTTTAAAAGTTAAACTTATTTTGATACAGGGAACAGAACTCTAGTTATGATAACCTAGAAAGAAATATCTAATGTTAATTTCATTTTAACTAGTGTTAAAATATAGCGCTGGACCAAAAACTGCAGTGCACAATTTCTGTTATGTCAATGCTAACTACAATAACATTTTGTAAATTGGTCTTGAGATCAGACATAGCTTTTTCTGGCTTAGCTGCTCATTATCAGTATTACTATTACATTATCAATAACTGTCAAAAATATAAGCAAATTCAAAAAGCAGAATGTATTATCTTAAGAAAAAATAAACTCAGAAAAAATTGAAGGACTTCTTGCCTGCCTTTTTCTTGTTATACAGATGTTTTATATATCAACTCAAGGAATTTAACGTGCCATAAACTGCTAAAGATAACACATTTTTAGATTTAATGCTTCATTCCTATTCAGTCAAGTTAGTAATTCAATATGAAGTTCTATGTTGCATCTCATTTTATTATGAATTGGATTATGAGGTCTTCAAAGTAGAGAAATCTTTGATTGCCCAGATCATATTTAAATATTAACTCAGATAAAAGCGCCCCACACTAGCTGTATCTATTTAAGCCCCTTCTTGTGTTCACATTAAAATTGTGAACCAATAGTCAGCTTGTTGAAGAGATGTTAGATTGGATCATGATGTTCCTAGTATTTTGTTTTCATGACTGTTAGGCCAATAGTCTTCAGAGAAATGAGATACTGAAATTACTTGACTTCATTATTATATAGAACTAAGTTTGTCAGTGTTTAGAAGACATATCTACACTTCAGATTTTAATGAGAAATGCATGAGTAGATTCCAGGCAGCCTAATCCAATATCTTGTTTCCTCATCTGTAATTCTGCAGTTCTGTGAATTGCTCTCCTTTTGTTTTGTTTTCAAATTTTAGTATTCTATAAGAAGTAAAATTCCTGCCATTCAAGAAACTAATTTTGTAAGGGTATGAAAGTAATAGCACTTTAATGTGTGATTTTATACTCAGTGAAACAATTATCAATAAATGAGATTTACTGTTATAAATAATTTGCACACTGGAAATTGTTTTAACTTCAGCTAGTCACTCTGCATAAATTAAAAGGTATAGAATGGGTCTCTAAATACCCATGCAGTAAACACAGGAGAAGTGTCCCACTGCTCCTGTTGACATTAAACAATTTTGTTGAATTCTTTGTACATGTTCATGGAGACAGCAGGATAGATTCTTCTCTTAATGATATTTGTACATTTTTAAAATGTTATTCTTTTGTAACTGTAATAGAAATAGGATTTTTTTTTCAGAATTAGATCAAGGGAGATTTTTAGTGACTTTTCAAAGTAGTCATCCTTTCAAATTAGAACAAACTGCATGTAAGCCTGGAGAATGTGATGCATACCATGATTATATTTCTACCTCTGAATTCAGACTACTGGAATTTTGGGAAATTTTGCCTTTCCTTCCCCCCTGCTGCCTGCCAAGGAATTTATTGTTAAATGTCAATTTCTACAATTCAGTTCCTACTTTGTTATATGTAGAATTCAAGCAACTAATCTTTTATGCATATGAAGCTGAATCAAACCCTATTAATTCATAGGGAGTCATATCAGATTTTACAGTTAACATTGTACCTGACTTCCTATATTATCTCATTTTTATACAGCTTTCTCTGATTTAATGGAAACAAAACTATTAAACCTCAACAGAATTGTAAATAGGTTAATTTTTGACTAATTGTTTGTATGGCTGGAAGTAATCTGTCAGAGTTTTGCTCAGATTTTAAATCTATTCAGCATTCTTTAGATGCTTAGCATGCAGGTAAGAAGAGACATAGATTCTAATTTGTGCATCAAAGCTCCCTGAGATTGCAAGCTACATCAGGAAATAGTGCAGATACAAAGGAAGACAAAAAAGCAAATAAGCTTTTCCAACCATAATTCTAATTCTTAGTACTGTCTTTCCTAGATTTCTTTGGGCAGAGTCCGGTAGCAGGCACAAAAAAAGATTCTTAATTCCCTTCACTACCTCCTCCCTCATTCCTTCCAAACTGGATACTTATTATCAACTCTGTTCACTTTCTCTGGTTGTCTTTTGTGTTCTTGCAAAGCAGGGATGTAAGGACATTAGTTCTTGATGAACAAGGAAGAAGGGAGGAGGTTCTGCTGTGAAATAGGTTTGCTCATTTCAAGGTTTATTGAGGTATTCTCATAAACGAGAATACACTTTAATTAAGAATATGTAAAAGTCATCCACCCAAGCGATTAGGAATATTTTTTGTTGTATGTTTTAACACAATCCTGAATCAACTAAAAGTACAGGAGGCGTGACCACAAAAAATTACCACATTATGGTAAAAATTACCAAGTTGTCTTTTTGACATCCTAATTGCCTAAAGTGCAGTAAGGATAGTGGAGGCTAAGAGTTAGAGGGGTACTTTAAGTGTAAACCTGCTGAAGATGTGCATCTTCATGAAGTATTAAATGACTATTGGGTGAATATAAATAGAAAGCATTCTGTATATCTGTGTCTGTTTCTGTGGGAACAGTAGGAATGCTGAGTGCTGTGATTTGAACTAACGACATGTTACCTGTACTATTATGTCTGCAGAATGGATTATAAATGGTAGCAGAAGAAGATTCTCTTTTCTGAGAAAAGCATATTGGGAGAAAAAACCACAAAATCCTAAACCCCAAACACAAAGGAAATTATGGAAATATGTCTACACATTTTGAAAATTCTGTTGGACTTTTAAGGCATTGTATTGAACAATAGGCTTTTTTTTTTTTTCCCTTGAGGTACAGAATAGACAAAAAGGGAATCTTTCAATATGTACGGCTTTGAAATTTTTCAGTGACATTCGAGGGAGAATGAGCAGCTTGGGTTGTCTGGAGTTCAGGAAACATTTGATGTTCAGGTAAAAGAAAAAAGGAAGCAAACAGTGATGATTTCTTCAGAAACAACAATTTTCCCTTGATGCCCTGAAAGAGTAATTAGCTCTTCTGGAAATTCTTCTATGGCAGTATCCGACCACTGATACACAGTGTTTTGACTGAAAGTTTCTGACCCAAGTGTTCCCACTTCAACTACGAAAATATCAGTGGGTTGTAAACAAAGCAGATGCTATTCATACCTACATGTGTGATTAAAACCATGAAAAATCTGTCTGCTTAAATGCATTGTGTCATGCTGACAGGAAATAGCGTCTTATTTACCACTTAAAAATCAAAATATCCAGAGTCTTTGAAACAAATACATTTATTTTGTTCCAAAACTGATCCGTCAAGTGATCAATTAAAACTGATTAAAGTGTTTGAAATTATGTATCCTTTTAAAATAAACTTTCTAGTAAAAGTGCTAATATTTCCCCATGAATTTTATAAACTAAGTAACATCAGTTTGATGTTATCCTTATTTTAGTAGGAATTATTGGGAAAAATACGAAAAATAAATATAGGTAGATTTTAGCAAGAGTTGTGTGGTTTTAGATTATTAGGATAATTCACAAAGCAGGTACATGAGTATAAATTTGAGCATTTTATCTGCTGTTAGGTAGATATGAAAAAAAAAAAGATTACTGGTAAAATAAATGGGGGTTTTGTTGTGGGATTTTTTTCTTATAAATGCTATCCCAAAAGGTATGTATCTAAAATATGTGGACAGTAATAAAATGCTTAGATGGTTCAAGACAAGAGAAGACACTTCACTTTATGAAAACACTTTACAAGCTGAGAAATTAGCAGCTAGTTCTGCCCATAAAACCCTCTACTATTGCAAGAAAATGTTATTTCTTATTAATAATTTCCATTATTTGTTTACAACTGTAACTGTTGATGGTGATATATGCTTTTTTTATCTTGCCAATACTCATAAATCTGTGAAGAAAGAACTTTTCCCTATTTCCTCTGAAATTCACAATATTTTGCAGTATTACACGTTTGAAGTAGTTTTCCTTAAAATGACTCTACCATTAGCAAATATTTAGTAATCTAAATTGTCTTTTTAGAAAAATCTTGGGCTATATAAGAATAATTGTAAAACCAGTGAATTCTGAGATCCCCATCCTCAAGTCAATTTCAGTGTTGGTTTGGCTAAACGAAGACTTAAATAAAGTGTAAATGAATGACTAAATGAAGCTCCTTGAGAATTTTTTAGGACTCCTGAAATTTAATCTGCATGGACAGATCCTCATGCCCACATAGCAGTGTACTGGATCAAGGATATTGTTAAACAACCAAGGACAAAATAGTTAACATCTCTTCAATGACTTTTTGATGAAATCATATTTTTCTCCTTGTTGTATTATCTCAAGACTTAGTGCATTTGTAGCTTTAGAATACCTAGAAAATTTTCTGAAAATAGCCCTTCCACACAGAATTTTCTATGTACTCTGAATCCATAAGCCTAAGAAAAATAGAGACTGAGGATATTTTCACACAAAGGCTCAAAGTAGCTTTATGGCAGATACAGATAATTTGAAGTATAAATAAAAATGTTATGGATGATAAAAGTACTTAGGAGAAACAGAACCACACAATAAAACAACAAAGCATGTTCATCTTCAGTGCTGATGTTTTGTCTACTCACACTTGAGATAGTTTCACACCATCAGTGTTCAGTCTAATGTTTGGGTTTTTTTCTTATCCTTGTACTTAATAAAGTCATGAATGTCCTCTGGTAGTACTGAAGTGCATGGAGAACCTGTCCAATATTTAATGATCATACTTTCTTTCACATACACGGCCATTTCAGGCTGTTTGTGACATGAACTTGCTTACATTTCACTGTCAGTTTCAGGAGAATCCATAGGGGGAATTTCTTTGAAATCCAGTATTATTTTCTACAATGGTGAATTTATACACATCTTAAGGTAATTTTTTTTCTTTTTTAAGGTAATTATTTGCTTTGAGTAAAGCAAATTAAAGGGAAAGAAAATATAACTGATGCAAATTTTCGTTATAAAGATCCTGTACTAGTTTTAAAGATTATATGTCAGTTTAAAACAACAGTATAAAACTCTGTAAATGACAGCTAAAGAGAAGACTGCAGTGCACGTGATATAAAGTTATGCTTTCCTGTCTTTCTTCAGAAGAAAAGAAAAAATCATTGGAACTTATGATGAGGTAAAAGAATTTGCTCTGAAGGGATTGTTCAAAGTATTCTTGGGAAACATCACCTTTCAGTTAACAGAATCAAGGATGATATACTATTAGTGCTATCTCTGAGATGTAGCTTGGATAATGTGCTCATTATTAGAAAATAGCTCTAAAATTCCTGAGGTAGAGCCTTTGCTGGAATAAATGCTAGATATTGGATGCAGGACTTGAAGAAATAGTAAGTCCGTCTGCCAACAACAATAAAATGGAAGCAGCTGTTGACTCCCTCAAGGGCAGGGAGGCCCTGCAGAAAGACCTTGACAAGTTAGAGAAATGGTAAATCACCAACCAGCAGGTGCTGGATTCTACACCTGGAATGGGCAGCCCTGGCTGTGTGAATNTCTGCTCTGCCCTGGGGCAGCCTCACCTCAAGTGCTGCAGGCAATTTTGGGTGCCACGATATAAAAAAGACATTAAGCTATTAGAGACCTTCCAGAGGAGGGCCATGAGGATGGTGAAGAATCTGCAGGGGAACCCCTACGAGCAGCAGCTGAGGTCCCTTAGTTTATTCAACCTGGAGATGATGATACTAAGACGAGACCTCACTGAAGTGTTTAACATCCTCATGAGGGGAAGTGGATGGGTAGACACTGATCTCTTCACCCCTGTAACCAATGACAGGTTCTGAGGGAATGGCTGAGTTGGAAGGTTTAGGTTAGATATTAGAAAAAGATTCCTCACACAGAGGGTGTTTGGACACTGGAACAGAGAAGTGGTCACAGCACCAGCCTGACAGAGTTCAAGAAGCATTTGGACAATGCTTTAAGATACGTGGTGTGATTCTTGGCGTGAACTGTGTAGGGCCAGGAGTTCGGCCCAGTGATCCTAATGAGCCCCTTCCAACTCAGTATATTACATGATTCCGTGATTCTAAAAAATCAGCTCTTGAGTTCAATTTCTATGTGATCCTCTTTTTAATGTAAAACAATATTTAATTTCTGTGAGAAGTAGGCATCGGCTATATTCTTTTGTCTGGAGACAGACATAAGGTACATGTTAGCTCTGGTCTGGAATTTAGTTCAATTTTCCTTATATTCTTTACAGCTCAAACACAAAGTAGTAGCCTTACATTGTTATAGTGAACATACAAATTTATGCATCTGTTTTCTTCCTCCCTTTTACTTTTTTTTTTTTGTTTATTTTGGTTTGCGTGCTCGTTTTAGATAGAGGGACAAAGGACCATAACAAGACAAGATTACTTTGGGGTTTTTTATACTGACAATCACCACTGACATTAAAAATAACAACAGAAGTAAAGTAGTTCTGGCATAACTTTGCAAGGTGTAGATAATTAGAAAATTGTTCAATGTATCTATAATGCAATTAGAAGATAGTTCAGGGTACCTATAATGTTCCTATATGGGAAAAAGGAATGATTTTGTAACAGTGAAGTAGATAGAAGTTGAAATAGTACAACTGATATAGAAGAGTGAAGATCACTATTAGAACATTTAGAGAAGGATTATGAAGTTTGGGATGTATAAGCAGTATGGCGTGCCTTGAAAAAGGTAAAGAAAACTGCTGTTTCACTGGCAGTGCAGGAAGTGATTAAAATTTTTCAGTGTAACTCAAGGATTGAATTACTTGTTCTCAAGAGAAAACAGAATGCAATGGAAAAGATGGATTAAGGCACCCATATTTTGAAACTATGGCTGTAGTACAATACTATGAAATCAGCAGTGCACCCCAGAGGCAAAGTATAAAAATATACTGGGCTTTATGAACAGGGGTATCAAGGGAAGGGATTATATTGTATGTCACATTCATTAGGCCATATCTGGATATTTCATTCAGTTTTGATCCCTAAAATATGTGAAGGGCATGGAGTGGAGTGGGTTCAGGGGATGCAACTAGGATGATGAGGCCTGGAGCCTTTCTCTGTGAGAAGAGGCTATGGGACCAGGGTTGGTTCAGATGGGAGAAAGGATGGCTTCAGTATTGCCAGCACCAATAGAAGGGGAAGAAGACATGCAGTTGGACTTTTCACAGTGATGTGTGGCAGGAATTTGAAAGGCAGTGAAACAAGCTTTAACACGAGAGGCTCAGGTTCAAAAGAAAGAGAAGCCTTTTCTCCAGGAGGACAGCCCAGCAATGAAACAGGTTGTCCAGAGTCATTACACCATTTCCATTCTTGGAAGTTTTCAAGACTCAGCTGGACAAAAGCCTGAGCAAATTTGTCTGAATTAAGGGTCAACCCTGCTATGAACAGGAGGTTGTGCTGCAGCCCTCCCAAAGTCTCTTCCAACCGAAATTCTTTCATCATTCTGAGACTGTTAACTAAGAAAATAAATGATCATGTATTGAAAATGAATGAACATCTATTTGTTTTCTTCCATTATTCCCTTCCCAAAACAAACAATTTTATATTAAGCATTCTTCTTCCGGGGTTTGTGTGCTAGATAGTCTCTATATTGACAAAGTAATCTTTGTAGATTTGTTACAACAAGTTGTGTATTCTGGGCACATCACACATATTAGTAAGAAAAGGCAAGCATTTTTCACTTCATCCTGATGAAAAGAAGGAAAGCAGTTAAAAGAATAACTTAAGAAGCTGGAAGAGATGGATAAAAAGGAATAAAGGAGGGGAAAAGGAATTAATATTGCAGGAGACTTAGGAGTTGTTAACCACCAGACTCCAATTTTGTTAATGTTACCAAGCCTTCAGCATTTAATGCTGTATCAGTTTTGCACTGCAGACTCAGCTCTAACAGAAAAGAACAGTAACGATAAAGGAAGAATTTAATTTTAATCTACCCTGTAGGGACCAAATTCAGAGTTNAGTTGTTTGCATTATATTACTGCCAACTATGCAACTGCTGTTTTGCACCTGTTCTGGGCATTGAGCAGGAAGCTGTTTCCACAGTTGGAAAGATGTATTTTTCTGATCTAAAGCTGAACTCTTTCTTTTTTTTTTTTTTTGAAGACATACTGGACAACTGCAAAGACACATAAATCTGCTTGTGGCTCTAGGACTTCAATCCTAAGACTGAGTATGCCCATTCCAGCTCCTGACATCATTACTCCAATTCTCCTATGTCTCAGTCCTTTGGGGAAACCTTCCTAACAGCAGTTTCCAGAAGGCAAAATTTAGAATCTTGGTCTCAGCAAAACATACAGTATTTTTGCTCTTTGAGAGAGATATCACTGCTTTATCTCCATTTCTGCCTTTCACCGGTTTGATTTTTGACATCAATTTCCTGTTGCTTCTCCATATAGCTTTTGTGTTCTGGATTCTATTGTTATTCCTATTTTAAATAAATAACACACTTATGGTTTATAATGTTTGTTTAAGAAACCTTGTAATATCTGTTATTTTACAGAAAGAGATTTAATACCTCTCTCTCACGTCTAAGTAGTAACTAAAAATCTACTTTTTCACTTTAATTCTTGTATCAAAACAAGGAGAAAAAACACAAGTTAATGGAGTGGGAGGTTTAGTGGAGATGGAGGATTTCTTTTCACTAATGAGGCTCAAGGACAGAGTACAATAATAGACTACACATGTTCATTCTTGTGGCCAGAAATGTGTTCTTCCTTTTTTTTTTTTTCCTCTGTTCCCTGCTCTGGAAGCATTGTGAAAGGCATAAAACTCATTTTGAATATATTAAAAAAATCTTCCTAAACATTACCAATTAGCCATCAACAGCTGGAAACTAGCATCAGAATACAAAGGTGTGCACGTGTGCAGGGCTACCTATGATATGGTGGATTACGCTTGAAAGAGCAATTGGTAATGGCAAAATATCATACCTAAAGAAGTAAACAGGTTAGTGTTGGAGTAAGGAAACTGAAAAAAGTTAGGTACAAAGGCAGCAGCTAATACAGCATGGTACTTGAGGATAGAAAAATCTGGATAGTTTCAGGCCACCTATTATGCCATTGCATTATGTATTTAATTACTTCTCATTCCTGGTCATAAGCC
Organism: Pachycephala philippinensis; assembly: GCA_013397055.1. Taxonomy (NCBI): domain Eukaryota; kingdom Metazoa; phylum Chordata; class Aves; order Passeriformes; genus Pachycephala; species Pachycephala philippinensis. The sequence goes on along the minus strand of VWZT01004338.1, from coordinate 42,452 downwards.
TTGAAAATCAATAGTCACTGTTAAAGATTAATAAATAATAGAATAACATGTTAATTTCTTAAGACCCTGCCTCTGTCACTGCAGTTGGGTAGAAGACATGGAGAAGCGGAGAAATTACTTGAGTCAGCGAGACAAATTCCACTGATGAAGGGTTTCTTACTAGCCCTCTAAATATACTCTTTGGTTCCTAAATAGTTTGATGGCTAAGAAATAGAATTGAAATGTAACATTGCTAGTCTTCATTAAAGGAATATTTGAAAATTCCTGTCAGTCTCACTTTTACAACTACTGAACACAGAAAACTGATTTGTAACACTGGTGCAAAAATCCGTGAAAGTTAATGCAGTATTTATATATTCATATTCTCTCTGCATTATAATTCATATAATTACTAGCATTGACAATGGTCAGAGCTGTCTCTATGAATTTTTATGGTCTTTACAGACATATATCTTACAATTAAGACTATTTGCTTAAACTGATGAATTTTGCTACCTCACATACCTGATATGTATGTAACTGTCACATGACTTAAAGTGTGACTAGCATATAGCAAACCTATAACAAGTAAAATCTCCTTGGGGAATCTGCCCGGATTTTTGACATATTTTGCATGTGATACTTTATTATCGTGGAGTAGATTACTTAGAAGCATGCCTCTAATTTAATTTCATTTAGGATTACACAGATTGCCAAAGCAAACAAAATTGGTACTCTATAGCCAGTTCTTACTTTGCTCCTCTATAGTATTGTAGCTCCTGAGCTTATACAGAGGATTACTTCAGAGGAAACTGAGGGGTCTGAGGCCTCAGTGTGATGAGTCCTTATAAATCCACTAACTTTACACCTGTAGCGTTTCCCATGCAATTACAGAGATTAAAGCTCTAGCACTGAAACCCTTCAAAAAGTGTGTGAAACAAACATCCAAGCCCTTTCAAAAGGGTAGTGGTATATATTGTGTGTTGACCCTGGATGGATGACAGGTGCTCACCCACGCTGCTCTATCCCTCCTCTCCTCAGCTGTATATGGGAGAGAAAACACAGCAAAATGCTTACAGACTGAGACAAGGACAGGGAGAGATCACTCACTGGTTATCATCACGGTCAAAATAGAGTTGACCTTGGGGAAATTCATGTGGTTTACTTTCAATCAAATCAGAATGCAGTAATGACAAATAACTCAAAATGTTCCCTCTCTTCTTCCTGGCTCCAACTAAATTTCTAACTTCTCTACCTCCTCCTCCTAAGTGGTACAGAGGGACAGGGAGTGGACATTGCGGCCAGTTTATCACACCTTGTTTCTGCCACACCTTCCTCCTCACACTCTTACCTACACCAATATGGGGTCCCTCCCACCACAGTAGACAGTCCTTCATGAACTTTCTGAATATCACTGCTGCAGTTTTTCATGAACTGCTCCAGCATGGATCCCTTCCCTTTTGGGCAGTCCTTCAGGAAGAGGCTGCACCAGTGTGGGTCCCCCATGGGGTCACAAGTCCTGCCAGCAAATGCTCTCCAGTGTAGGCTCCTCTCTCCATGTGGTTACAGGTCCTGCCCAGAGCCAGCTCCACTACAGGCTTCCTATGGGGTATCTTTGGACATATCCACCTGCTCCAGCACGGGATCGTCCATGGGCTCTGGGTGGGTATATTCCATAACCTCAGAGTACAAATTTCTATAAAGCAACGAATACATGCACATGAAAATGAAGGCAAAAAATACTCTCCCTGGGACTAAAGTCACTAATGTAAAGTTTCATTGTGAGATTAAGCAAGTCAGAATGCTTGAACCAAGACATCAAAATATTGTAGCCTTTAAAAAATACAGTGTGCAGACCTGGTGTTCTTACTACATAATCCAAAACTTTTCCTTTTACCCTTTTGCTTCACTTCAGGTCCACTTAAGTGGTGGACTTGCCTTTCCTCATAGTAAGCTACAATAGTATGCTTATGTCCTGTCACACTTGCAAATAAGTCTTGAAAAAATCTGCAAACTAGCTTAATTAGAACAAATAGCTTTCTATTGCTGCAATGTGTAATTTTAACTATTGAATTACAAAAATATGTTTTAAAAAATATACATTATAAAATAATGAAATATACTCTAAAGTTGTAATAACACACTTGTGGTCAGATCAGTATGCCAGATTATGGTTCAGAGAATCAATTTATTTCAGTAGAAATTTTAGGCTGGAAGGAGTGTTAATCCTGCCTTGCAAACCTGGGAGTGTGGTCTTTTGCAAGGAGGTGACTAGAGCATATATGTATGAATTCAAAGTAGGTAGAGAATATTTCCAGCATGACACATTTAAGGTTAATGACACTTGTGTAGTTAAAGTTCCCCAGGGACTGACATTTATCCTTGATGTCTGGAACTAGATTATATACAGACTGTGAGAATTCCTGCCATAAAATTGAATCAGGGAAAGAGATAGATTTGGATTTGTGCTTTTGACTGTTCCATTAGACTCCCTGAATAAATCAAAACTTTAAAGCCTTTAATTCTTTTTTTTTTTTCTTTTTAATAATAAAAATGCTTCAAATTTAGTCGGGTGAATGGTAATTATAATGATCATGTAGAAATAAGGACATAGAAAAATTCATGCATTGTTTAATTTCAGATTTCTTGGAATGGAAATATATATGTGCTTCCTATATGTGTAGTATTTGAATAGGCTGCTAAATAACTGATGGTATCCAAATTATATGCAAGTTAAGTTTGCACTGACACTCAAAATCAGATTTCTGTTGTAAAATCTTTAGACATTTCTCATGTGACATTCAGCAATGTACAGGTAGTAAAACAACTATGGAAACAAATTGTCCGTGGATATTTAAAATTGAATTACCCACTTTCATGAATATTTGATCTGCTTATTACCTGCAAATGCTTTAGATTGCTTGCCTATAATTTGAGTTTATTAAACTTCTGAAGGTAAGGATCTGTGTGACAGGCATGGCGGTAGTTCTGAAAAAGAGAATTGCACAGTATATAAACTTTAACTGGGTAGACAGTCCAGAACTGTAGGCTTCTGGTAGTATTTTCTTTTGACAAGGAATCAAAATTAGGAAGTGACAAAAACGTCTAATTGTCCTTCTGAATTCACAAACATCTGATTAACACACATATATTCCAGGATTACTATCTTAAAAGTTATATATACTTTGCGTTCTTTCAAAACTAAAAATGTAAGTAAAGCATTTATACTCTTAATACCTTATTTATACTCCTAGATTTTTTCACAGACGGAGGTAACTTACAGGGGAAGTGGAAATAGTTAGGGAGTATAGATATTGTAGACAAGAAAGGATTATCTTTATATGCTGATAAAGATATTATCTGCAGAGATAATAAAAGAAAATACTGAAGGGCATCGTTTCTGTGAAGTTGCTTAGAGATGTCATCATTGAAGAATTTACCTTATGGTAGAATGTAAACTTCATGGTTTTAATCAGAAAGAAGGATATTTATTTCATATTTATACTTCTTTTTTTATGGTGCCTTATTTTATAATACAGTTAATGTAAGTCCATACCGATAAAAGGAAACACTAAAGCCAAAAGTCACATTAACAAAAATATTCTATAGTCTCCATTACAAATCTGCTGCTAAAATGTAGCAAGAATCAGTTTGCAGTTTGTGAAAAGACACAAAATATAAGAAAAAAATCTCTTACTTGTATACTAGTCCTGTAAGGCTTTCAATAATATTTTTACATTTGGGATGAGTTTTTTTTTCCTCTGCCCCTTAAAACATCAGTATAATAATGGAAGACAGTTTCCGTAGCATTAACACCCTTTTGAAGCTTTAGCTTAATCATGAAGCAGTCTTCCTATTGCATATTTTAATTGTTAGAGTCCCTAGCTTGAAGATCTACCCATCAGCCTAATATACTTTTTTTTACTTCTAGCACAATATCAAAATGGAAATAAAACAAATTTGATGCTTTGAATATTATATACTTTCTAATTCAATACTGTCATGATATAGCAGATACAGGACAATAAAAGCTAAAAGTTATCCAAACAGTTTATTAGGTATTATTTAACAGTACAAAATATCCTTATAGAAAGGATTACAATTGTATTGATAAGGAATTGACTTAATACAGATTTCTTATACAACAGCACAGACTAGTGGCTTTTAGCAAGGCAGCAAGTTTGCCTTTTCTCTTAAGTAGTATTAAATTAGGATGGCTAATATCAGAGGGTATAGAAAATCTGAGTTTCTATAGAGAAACTTTTTAGATAGAGACTTCTGATTTTCTAATCCGTGCATGGCTTCTGATAGGACTGGGTACTTTCAAAATAGATCGAGGAGCTAAATGCAAAGCTCTTTTGTGAAGTGACAAGTTTTTTATGCTGTAAGAGATTGAATCTGCCTTGCGTGTTTTTTGCATTTATTTACAAGGAACGACTTTGTCCAGACTGAGTAGTTTCTCAATTGCTTGGAAGTGTGTCACAGATTCACTGCTTTGTTACATAAAATTAAAGACATTTCTAGATAAAATGTTTACATAACATTTTTCTATGCATACCTTGAAACTGAGTGTACCTCTGACATTTAATCTTTTTGTAAGTCTTCTAGACTTCAGAAAATATATAGTTACAATTACAGTTAGTAACTTAACCCGAATGTAGGAATTTTAAACATGATGATTACACAGAGGTCTCCTTATCTCATTTTTTATTCATCTTCCTATGTCTGCTTTTCATATCTTTCTCTCTAGTTAGCCCAAGTACAGTATCATACTGAACATCAGTGTAGTTGTTTCAGGTAGCTGATGTACCCTTTGACCCTACATTTCCCGTTAAGATGCACCCTACTTCTTGAGAAATGCTTTTCTTTGCAATTATCCAAATAACTCCTAGAAAAACCTAGTGTGGCCCTGTAGAGACATGAGAATATGGTGTGAATACAATAAGTACACGGGAAGGTGCCAACCATGGAAGTATATCTGTCAATTTTATACTTTCCAAATCCTAGCTCATGCAGACCGAAAACATACTGCTCTTGCTCATCAGAATAAATTGACAAAATGACTGGAGGTGAGTGCATTTAAAAAGTGATCTTCCAGAACATTTCATCTGTTGATCGCTCTAAAGCTGTCAGTATCAAGGTAATGAACACTGGACCTAAAGACAAAGTTAAAGGTAGGGCGCCATAAATAATCCTTGGATTGAAATTCCAGTGGGCTGAATTTAACAGCTGGTATTCGTAACTTACTAACAGTGATGAGATGTAAAAGATATGAAATGTAAACCCCCAGCCTGGGAGGAAATAAATGATTCACCATGCAGTTTAAATTACACTATAATTTGGTGGAAGTTTTCTTGGGACAGCAAATACTTCAGGCATGATAGCCTGATATCAATCTATCATTTGACTATGTAATCATAGTTCCTCTTACCATACTCCTCCACTGTGTATTTATGTTATTCTAAGTGGTTCAGCTGGCTTGATTTCCTCATCCTAGCTGGTCTCATTTCCACTCCATCCTGCCATGCAATTTCTTCCCAGCTGCATTATTTCTAAGCAAATGAAAATAGGCTAATGAAATTACAATACCAGTAGAGTTCTGGTAGTCTCAAGACATGAAAAAGAGACGAACCAGGAAATCGTCTCTTTTTTCTTAGTTCTTTGTTCTTTTTTTTTTTTTTTTCTTTTTGTGGAATACGTATGCCTATAGGTATTCTGGCTAACACTTGCAAATCTGTGAGGCTGTGTACACACGTCCAAATCACAGTTCCGTCTAAATCAGTCAACATCTAACTTGGCTGTCTTGAAATCGTCATCAGGAAGATATAAAATTAACATTTAGCTGGGAAGAAATACCGAGTGTTGTCTGAATTTGGGACTATACATAGGTGAAACAGAACTGAAAATGAAGACAGAAAAGCTCTTCAAAAAGTGCCCTGTAAGCTACATGATACTGTTTATTCTAACATTCAGCATCAAAGTGTCTTTGCAGTGCTAACTACTATGTATGTTTTGGGACCTAAATAGCAGTCTCCTGGCAGGTGGACAATACTAGTGTGTTTTGGTTTTGGTTTTATTTGTTTGTTTGTTTTTCTTTTTCTGAAACTGCCAACTCTTGGAGAAATCTCCTAGTAGTCACTGTGAGGTTCCTGCTACCTATCCATAACATTGGGATTTTAATTTTGTTTTCTTAAACTAATGTTTTTACATATCATAATGAATAAAATTGTAGCACTGCGATTGATACTATAAAACTAAATAAATGGTTGCCTGCAAAGGCCTCTTTGTCTTTAATTTCCCTCTCCTTTTGCATCTTCTATTCTCCCCATTTTGGAAGGATTTATGCCCTCTAGTTCATACTTACGAGTGTGGCTTAATGATATAGTCCTCCATTCAGACATTGAATTGCAAGGAGACTTAGGTCCACATTTTCATAATTTTACATTCTTGATGCCATTAGAATAATAATCATTTAGATGGCTACACAGGTGCTAAGCACCTAAATTTCATCAATGGTAATAGTTTTAATCTTTCATTACTTCACTCGTAAAAAAACCCCTTCACTTTTATTTATTTTAAAGTCAGGAAAGGAATCTTTCCAGCAGATGGCAGCAACTCTCCACCTACCCCAATTCTGACTAAAAATGTGTAATCTTATTAAGCAGAAATTTTGTTAAGAAATTATTTTTTTTTCCAGCTGATGGCTGAATTGCTTACACAGCCTATTCTTTTCCAGTTTTAATTTTCAAGATGACCAAGCACAACTGGTATCACTAAGTTGTCCGAAACCAGCCAAGCCAAGAGGTATCAGTTACGTCACAATTAGTTTACCATATTGACAATTCAGATAAAGGAAGGTGGACCAAAGCTGTAGTTAAATTTGCATTTAGGTGACAGGGTGCACTGCTTAAACTAAACTTAAACTGAACTCGCTTAAACAGCTGAAAGAATCTGAAGGTATTCTGGCTTTTACTGAGCATCTGTAAGGATTTCCTTGCAGTGGACTTGTCATTCATAGTCATTCTTCTTACTTGGCACATTTGTAGTGTAAGTGGTATTGGACAGGATATACATAGCTTCCCTAAAGGAGAGTCTTGCTCAGGCATTCTTCTTTATTCACAGAAGATCACAACGTCTTCCTGTTCAACGGATACTGACAAATAGGATACTTAAAAAATAATCCAATTAACTTAAGTGTACACTGCAGCTTCCTATAAATAATTAACTGACTTTATTTTAAATTTATCTTTAAAAAAGAGTGTTACAATGACTCTTTTTTTTCTGCTGAAAAAAAGCCCTGTCAACTACTGAGACAGCCAACTGCCTGTGGCACTACCCTACAGTTTATTCAGCTATGAATAGACTTGACTTGATCATGCAAATAATCTCTCTTCTGTGGAGCTTCTTGTTTAACTATACCTTAATACATTAATAAGCCACTCTAGGATTCAGATGTAGCTGTTTATAATTAAATTCTTGTTATACATAAGAAGCATGATCAAAAATACATATATAATCAAAGGCTTATATATATAATTCTTCCACTGCCATAAGCTTCCTTGTTATTTGATGTTTAAAGGCCTTGTAAGTAAAGCTAAAGCTGACTAATGATGCTGAAGTCTAAAAAAATACAAAGATATTCTGAGTTTTTTGACAAATATGAGAGATAAAAAAATATTTTGATTACTTTAAAACAATGCAACTGTAATCCATATTTCAACATGGCAGTTAATACTACAAATTTTATTTGCTGCACAGGTTTTTTTGTTTATCCTAAAAAAGGAGGCTGCATTTTTGAACCAAAAACTATAAATGGACTTACATTAGAAAACACGACTTTCTAACTACTAAAGAGCTTTCAATTACCTGCTGAAAATTTCTTAGCTATGTTGTATTTAGAATGGATATTACCAGGGGAAGTGTTACACTGGCAACCATTGAATAAGCCTTTCTGACTTTGTAGCCTTTTCTTTTAACCTCCATTTTCTATCATTTGTTGTCTATGACCACCTCTATCAATCGCCTGTAGAAATAGGTCATATTTACAAAGGGTTAGAGAGAAAATGTTTGTCAACAGTTTTCACCTTAGAAAGTTTACTTAGAAGGTTTACTGAATAGACAGTACATTAATCTAGAGGCTTTGTAAAAAAATAAACTTAATATGGGAATTTATTTGATAGTGCTTTGATAATAGAACAATTAAGAGACAAGTTGATGTCAATGCCCCCAGATCATTGTGCAATAACTTTCCAAACAGCAGAAAAACCTGAAAAAAACAAAACCTTAGGTAAATTTCTTACTGTAGAACCAAGACCATGATCAAACTTTCAACATGTTGGAAAATTAAAATTTTTTCAAAGGGCTTAGCAAGTAAAATTTTTGGCAAGGAGGAAATACTTGTTCCACATCTAAAAAGAAGAACAACGATTTAAATTCAATTTATTCCATTTTGGAGTGGGACCTGGAACCTGGGCAGGAGCAGGTGCCCATGACGAAGTCACACAAGCCAGGGCCAGGTTATGGAATTAAGGCAAAGCACAGGGGCAAAAGGAGGCCCTGGAGGCAGCAGGAAGGTGGAGAGACATGTCAGCCCAGAGATTCCCAGTGACAGGGACCGGAGGAATGTTGAGCCTGATGACCAACTCGGCTGCAGCTGTGGGCACAGCCCTGGCCCTCAGCTAGGCCCCACTGTGGCTGGCTTTAGGGGAATCACAGAAGACACTGGCACATCCGTGGGGCAAGGCCTCATGGTGTCTGACTGTGGCTCGGGCGCTGCTGTGAGTCCTGACCCCTCGGCTCCCAGCTGTGTGGGGTGTAGGGCAGCCTTTGGCACAGCTGTGGAGCCTTCATCGTGGCTTGGCCTTGGCACCCAGCCTCCACGCACAGCTAGGGGCTTAGGAACTTGGGGACACCCTGGGAGGACAATCTGGGGGCTGCAGATACACCAGGCTGGGCAGTGTGCCCGTGGAGTTCATTCCCCTAGCAGGGGAAAGAGCTGCAGAGGTGATGGGGAAGCCAGACAGTTCTGCAGCAGTGGTAGGAATGGGTAGGACGGGTGTGGGCACTCAGAGGTGGGGAGGGCCTTGGCTGGACATCAGTGGAACTGGGCCAGGACAGGGCCCTGCAACTGGCCAGGCCATACGGGCTGCCCAAGCCCTTGACATCCTTGTNAGAGGAGATGCGCCTTACTAATTCTTTTATCTTATGATTTAGGAGCTCTTTTTATAACTTGGGTTTGCTGCAGCACTGCAATAGAAATTGTCAAACTTTGTGAAATGCAAGGTAAAACAACACTGATGCTATTCTAATAGGTGAAAAAGGGTTAAACACATTTTCCCTTTATCTCTCTGCAGGGTCCTGTTTACTAGAGCTTAAATCTCTTCCAAATAGCTGCCTGAAACCCCTCTATTTTGCTTCCTACTACATTCCCACTGGGGCAATGCCATGCTTCTTGATATTATTCTTCATCGTGCTACCTCTTAATAGCAATACTACTGAGAATGACTTTACAGGAGGAGAAACACTGATTTACTTGGCTGTAAAATCATTCCTGGAAGACTGCCTGCTTGTGCCGTACCATAAAGAGGGAGANCAGTTCTGCAGCAGTGGTAGGAATGGGTAGGACGGGTGTGGGCACTCAGAGGTGGGGAGGGCCTTGGCTGGACATCAGTGGAACTGGGCCAGGACAGGGCCCTGCAACTGGCCAGGCCATACGGGCTGCCCAAGCCCTTGACATCCTTGTTTGGCCGTGGCAGCTGCTTTCATCTCAGCCTGTGGTAAGTCTGACAGGAACTTCTGTCTCATGAAGAGCAAATGCTAGTATTTATATTATTTATATTATTATTACTGGCACTTATTTTCTTAGAGGAGATGCGCCTTACTAATTCTTTTATCTTATGATTTAGGAGCTCTTTTTATAACTTGGGTTTGCTGCAGCACTGCAATAGAAATTGTCAAACTTTGTGAAA
>VWZT01004338.1:803-20087 GCA_013397055.1 Pachycephala philippinensis | reverse complement strand
AAACAACTTGTTAAAACTCTTTTGCTTAGTAAATTTGAATGGGGTTTTTTTTGTTGTTGTTCAGGTTTTAATTTTCAAACTTATATAATATCAGAATTCTTACATGAAAAATTGATTTTGTTGTCTGAAAGTAGCAGTGATTACATGCAACTTGGTGTAAAATCAGCCTCCTTCTCAATCAAGTTGATTTTTATGCATTTTTGGTAGTTAATTGATAATCACAGAATCACAGAATGGGTCAGGGTGAAAAGGACCACAGTGGGTCATCTGATCCCACCTCCCTGCTCAAGCAGAGTGTTCCTAGAGCACCTTGCACAGGACTGTATCCAGATGGTTCTTGAATATCCCCAGNNNTATCCCCAGTGACGAAGTCTCCACAGCCTCTCTGGGAAATCTCTTTCAGTGCCTGGTCACCTGCACAGTAAAGAAGTTCTTCCTCATATTCACGTGGAAGTTCCTGTACATCAGTTTCTGCCCCTTGCTCTTGTTCTATTGCTCAGTACCACTGAGCAGAGCCTGGCTCCATCCTCTTACCACCCTCCCTTTGGATACTCACAGACATTGATGAGGTCCTCTCTCAGTTGTCTCTTTGAGACTGAACAGGCCCCATTCTCTATGCCTTTACTCATAAGAGAGATGCTCCAGTCCCTTTATCATCTTTCTAGCTCTCCACTGAAGCCACTCCAGGACCTCCATGTCTCCCCTGCACTGAGGAGCCCAGAACTGGACACAGCACTCCGGGTGAGGCTTCACCAGGGCTGAGTAAATTGGCAGGATCACCTCCCTTGGTCTGCTGGCAATGCTCTTCCTAATGACCCTTCCTAGCAACCCCTAGTGGGGGTTAGAGATAATGTCACATGCATTCAATTCCCTTGGTGAATGTCACGTTTCCTTAAACAGTTTTCCTTTAGAAGTAACATATAAAATTTCCTTTACTTCTATGGCAGAAAATTAGACAAAAAAACATTTAAAAAAGAAGTATGAAAAGGTTTGTCAGATAAGGTGAAAGAAATAGTGCATTTGAATGAAACTGCTGTTTTATTCTCCAAAAATTCTTTATTTCAGACTAGAAGACAGTGAAACTTTAATGATTCCTCTCTTTGCAATATGATTTAATGATGAAGAGATACTTTAGAAATGAGCAAACAAACAAAACCCAAGAATTCCCTCCTCAAAAATCAATGTCAAATTATTTTTTAAATATTAAGAGCTGAGAACTGAGTTACCTGGAAATGAATTTCATTTTTTTGATATAATGTTTTTTCTGTATAAATTCAGCTGTCTGGTTGCTTTGTCCTATTTTAATTAGAGATTTTCATAATATCTCTTTTGAAAAAATCAGGTGTAGATGCTACTCCTATAATTCATTGTACAAAGAAGAGGTCAGTGTTCATAGAGTCGTAGAATGGTTTGGGTTGGAAGGAACCCTAAAAGCCATCTAGTTCCAATCCCCTGCCATGGGCAGGGACACATTTCACTAGACCAGGTTGCTCAGAATTCCATCCAACCTGGCTGTGAACACTTCCAGAAATGGGCATCCACAGCTTCTCTGGGGTCCCTGTTCCAGTGCCTCACCAGCCTCACAGTAAAGAATTTTTCCCTAATATCTAATCTAAACCTACTCTTTTAAAGCTTGAAGCCCTTCTGCTTTGTCCTGTCACTAAATGTTGTCGTAAATAGTTTCTCTCCCTCTTTCCTGTAGGTTCCCTTCAGGTACTGGAAGGCTTCAGTTAGGTCACCCCAAAGCCTTCTCTTTTCCAGGCTGAACAATTCCAATTCTCTCAGCCTTTCCTTGTAGAAGTGCTCCATTCCTCTGACCATCTTGGACTCTGGACTCACTCCAACAGTTCCATGTCCTTCCTGTGCTGGGAACCCCAGAGCTGGATGTAGCACTGCAGGTGTGGTCTCACAAGGCAGAGTACAGGCACAGAATCAAATAACCTCCCTTAACCTTCTGGCCACACCACATTTGATACAGACCAGAACTGGGCTGCAAGGTCATTTCTTATCCAACAGAACCTCCAAGTCCTCCTCAGCAGGGCTGCCCTCAATCTGTTCATGCCCCTGGCCTGTGTTGCTACTAGGTGTTGCCCAGACCCATGTGCAGCATCTTGCAAGAAACATTTTTGAATTGGTAAGCAGCAGCCAAGATTTGCAGAATTTGAGACTGAACTTTAAAGTATTTTTTCTGATGATAAGATGAAGCTTTGGCTAAGGAAATAACACACATGTAATAATTTTTTACCCACATCATCTCACATATAGCTTGTGATTTTTTTTTCATGAATTGACAAATATTTTTTGCAGCTTTTTGTAAAGCAGAAATGTATTTCTAAAGAAGCAATGAGTATTAAAACTTTTTCATTGAGACATTCACTCTGTGCCACTGTAGGTGACTTTGTTCTACTCCCCTTCTCTTTTTTGCCTGCTTAAATTTTTATCTAAGGTAATAACAATAATTATAAAATTTAAGTTAGCAGCTGTTAGCACACATATTTTTGTTGCTGACAAATTCAATTAAAGACACTGCTAGCTAAACCAATCAAGTAACAGGTAGCTCAGAAAAGGTCAACACTAAATTATTGTTTCCCATAATAATTTCCCAAACCATTAAGTTTGTAAAATTAATTTGAAACTGAAGCTCATAAAAGTAAATTATGGAGAATGCCTTGCTAGTTTGTGGGTATTCTAGAGCATAAAACTGTATGTCTCCCATGCATAATGCTCCTCCTAACATTGTCCAGGTTGCAGCACAAGTACAGACAGGTTCTAGCAGTATTTGCAATAAAAAAGTGTATTTCCAGTAATGCTAACTCTCAACAGAAAGCTTTTTTCCCTTCCCCCCTAATTACAAATCAAATGTTCTTCTTTTAGTTTGTTTTGAACTGTGTTTTGGGACACTGAAGAAAGACGAGAGAAGGTTTGATACACAGTAACAAGCAAAGTTATTAAGTTAAGTTATAATCACAGTATCTTTAGAACTTCAATAATTCAACAGGGAATTATAGTTCCAAAATTCTAGTGTGAGTTTGAACTTCACCATAAATTAAAATAAAATGATAATTTAGAAACCCAACCCCAAAAGAACTTAAGACTAAGACGGGATGAATCAGTTATTTATACAGCTACATTAAGCTTTTAGTTACTGTAAAGCCAAGGCCCATTAAAAGTAATATTTACCAATAATTCTACAAAACTGAGGTTTTCATGGTCCCTGATTTGTTTCTTCTAACAATTGCAACAACTTGTGGAAGTTAAAAAGAGCTTGAAAAGCTACAGAGGTAGGGAATTCAACATGATCACAGTTGGTTTTAAACACAGTATTTTATCAGCAGATGCTGGTTAAAGAGAGAATAAGGCTTTTCATGGGAATAGCAACTAATAAAACAATATTAAGTCAGTAAAAACTAGTGAAAAAGAGGGATGAAACCAATACCCATACATGGTTTATAAAGGAAATGATTGCTAAGCACCAGAGGTTAGTCTTGTTGGCACTATAATGGTTTAAATGATCATTCATCTGGAATTAAAATGTCTGCCCTTCTTTCTTTACTTCACAGTATTGCATATGGAGAAATTAAATATGTGTCTGCTGAAGTATCTCATGTGCTCTAACTCGTGTGCACTAGATCTAAACCCCAAACCAAACAAAAAACCAAACAAAAAACCCAACCACAAAACCCCCCAAAGTCATCAGGATTATTCAGCCCATGAGTATCTCTCAGAAAGAGAAAGATCTGTGGAATCAACAGGTGCTGCCAAAACAATTTTGCATTCCCTGCTTCTATAAAAATGTGGAAACAGTTAATTTATAATTATTCTAAATAGTTTAGCTCACGTTAGCCGAAACAGCTTCACAGTTCACTGTAGGTGCTTATTGACGTGAAGAAGTGTAAATCTATGGCCTTCTTCAAAGAAGGCAGGCATTCATATTGTTTTAGTAAGCTTAGGTGATGCTGACTGTTTTGCTTACCCTTGTCTGTTGCTTCCTTTATAAAAGTTTTGTTTTAGTAGAAGAAAATGCTTATTCAGGTTTTCTTTTATACACAACAACATTTTTTTTTTGATTAATTGCTATCTTAAAGGGAATAAAAGTTACTGGCACATTAAAGCCACCATGTACTTAAATTGTACCACACTGAGAGATCACAGGAGTTGAATTTGAATATATATTTTATTCTAGTATATAACTGGAATTTTATTTTTAATTTTTATCCTTGATAGTTGTGATTTATTTCCTTTTTAGAATAGAAATTATGTCTTCAACAAATTGCAGCAATGTCAGATTTTTAAGTGCAAAAGTTCAGGTTGTTTTTTTTTCTATTCTGTAGGCATTGTTTTTTCTCAAATTATTGCTGCATAATGGGTTTACGTAGAAAAGTGATTGCTTGCAAGTCTTTTTCTTATAGGAAACTAGAAGCAACTTGATTTGGGATGAAAAAAAGGAATATTTTTCCTTCTTGTCAATCTTTACTAGTGAATAGACGTTCAAGGGTTCATATGAAACTATAAATGCCCAGCTGTCTCTTTCTAACTTAAATTAATTTTGATGAGAGAACACAATTCACACTTAAGTTTTAATGTTGTATGAAGTCGAGAACCTGCATGCTCATATTCAAAATATGTCACTGCCTCGGTCACACATTTCATTTTTGTCTGTTATTATATAAGATAAAATAAGCATGTGTTTTGAATAAAACTCAATACTCAAAGTTTAAGTAAAGGAAAAGGATAAAATGCTTGAATGTATTTGATATATACAAATTAGTTAATGGAAATATATCTTTTTGAAGAGTGCTTCCAGTTAGACCAGTGAAAGCTGTATAAAATAGATAAGCAACTTACTTTTCTCAAACTGATTCCATACAAACCGATAGGAAACCTTTCAGTTTCAGTGGGAGTGGATGGTGACACCTGCCAAGGACGTTTTGAGAAGTTATTTCATCCAATTCTCAATGTCAAAAATATTTGACTGTATGGTTTACTACTATAAAGAGTATAAGAAATAGAATATTTATGATATATTTTGACTTTTCTCAGTATAAGAAGCTTAAAAAAATTAATTTACAAGTGAAATTAACTAAAATGATACATCATGCATTATTCATGTATATATCATGTATTATTCTTTTATAAGAATTTATAAGAATTTTTGGTGTTCATCAGTTTTAAATAAAAGAATAAATAACTTCAAAGCCAGAAAACAAATGCCCAGTTACCAATATTTATACTTCACATCCTTATACTGGCCAGAGTAATAGAACCTTCCATTTACTTTAGGTTTACAGCTATAGAAAACAGAGAAAATTAGAGTAGTAGTGATTAAAGCTATTGCTCTGCTGGGTTCCTTGGCCTAAAAGATATTCTGGTGTGAGATTTGAACATTTGGCCAATTTGTAAATGATCTCCCAACATCCAGCAGTAGACCAGAAGCCTAGCCAGAACTATAGCTATTAGTTCCAGCTAATCTGCATATATTGGGAAATAGTGAACAAAGACCAGCTGGGTATTTGTGGCTCAGTCATCAGCTTCAAAGGAAATACAGCTAGCTGGGAAATGAAAAGGGCATCAAAACAGCACCTTCAGTTGTGTAAAATTGAAACAACTAGTTTAATTGTTGCATGTGATAAGTTCAAGCAGATGTTGTACCTGATAAATGGACCCGAGTGTTTAAAAATTCTGAAATAACCTAGAGACTTCATTGATAGAATTATCTGAGCCCCAAATACTCATTACGAAAAGGATTACTATTGAAGTCCTTTCTACTACAAACCATGGAATATACAGAAAAGAGAAATGCTTCTTAGGATAGCTTTTAGATCATTTTTGCTAATGATTATGTTCACGAAGAGAAGTATCCTTCATATGCTTTGGAAACTGAAAAAAAGTCTCAACAGAATTGTGATGTCTTAGATCTTGGTTCAAACAGGAATAGTGTTATAGCAGCCATAACGATATTAGTTATACTCCTATGAGAAAATTCATAGACTCAATGGGGACGTAAATCTATGTAGCTGAACCGAGACTGTAAGGATGGGAATAAACTGAGTGTTTCAAAATCAGTGATTTATTTTTCTGGCCAGAATAACACTGAAAGGTTAAACCAATTTCATGAATTATATACCTTCCTTTTAAGTATCTATCCAATTTGTGTAGTAAGGGTTATCATCCATTTTGCTTGATTTCTTTATTCTGGACATTTTTGTGGGTATATCTAGATATATTTTCTACCTGCTGGGAAAACACCTTGATACTACTTTGAAAGTTCTTAGTTCTGTTGAAGAGTTTCATGCATAAGCTAGTGAATCAATTTTCTTCCCTACTTGGCTTTGGCACGTTTGTACTGGTAGCGTAATACATCCATAGGGAAAAAACGGAAGATTACTCCCCTCCTCCTCCTCCCCTTCCCCACGACAGTTTGTTGTTTGTGAAGGAATGCAATGTTCACCACAATCTCTCCACTTTGTGGGCTTTTTGTCCTTAACTTCTCTACTATCTGCAGCGTCAGAACATCCTCATCTTTTCAATCATCTTCAATCTCTGAGTGACTTCCTCAATAGTCATCAAGCTCCTGCAGTGATTTATTGGTATTTCTAACTTGCCCGTTTAATTGAATACTGTTAAATAACACAAAATGTCAGAAAAAAACCCTGCTAAATGGCTATCCCTTGACACCACTTTGCAAGTAAAAAATTGGATGCTGCTTAGGTCTTCTTTAACTAATTCTCAGAGATTTTTTTACAGCGTTGCAACGTGTCTCTTTTCTGTTGCTCCTTGAGGCATTTTTTACCAGCTCCACCATGGTGATACAGATCTGTCAGTCTGCGCTAGTACCAGGTTCATGCCCCAGTCTGCTCAACAGGCTGTCTGTGGAAAAATAATACGAAATTATATGCAGCTGTAGGGAAAAGACTATTTTTTGCAGATAATCCTACTATCACTCAACACAATTCCCTGTCCAATACCGTAGTTCTAGATCATTTATAAGGGAAGCAGATGATCTCTGGGGAAAAAAAGGCTGCTTTATAGCCAGCCTTTTTACTAGCTTTAATATGCTTATTCCTGGGACAGGGAGAAAAAATCATAATAACTAGTCAATTTTCATAAAAGTGTAGGAATTCTGGGTTGTAATAAAGTTATGTAAAGAAAATTACCTTGAGCCTATTTTGGAAGTGTTGTTCGTACTTCTATTTTCTACTTAATGCAAACTACAATATATGTTATCCTAGGCATCTTTGTGATGTTATAAGATAAACCTCCTATTTCATGTAAAGTAGTTCTAGATTGGCAAACTGACAAAAGCTTGTTCCCAGCAATTTTAACAAATGAAATACGTGACAAATAATATTTCTTTTACTCCAAATACAAGGAAATTGGAAACAAGTTAAAATTAATCCACTCAAACATGATTTTTTTTTTTGCAATTACAGGTCTCTTAATGAAGTTAGCTTCTTGTCTTTAGGATGTAAAATCAAAGCTAACGGCTTGAAATACCAACATTGATCAGGTTGTCTTCTTTCAAAACAAAACCATATAAAATAAAACCTAGTATTTATTAGTTTTCCTGTGTAGTATCTAGGTTTCTGTTGGTGGTTTTATCTAACGTTTTTCATGGACTGTTTTTCAAAGAATGTATCTTTCAATTTGTTTACTATTTTTTTTTTGGTGAGATTTCACATTAGCCATAGAAAAACTACTGTTCTTCACCAGAGAATCTTCTTCTGTAATTTATTTGTGGCCACCCATGAGTATTACATAAAAATTAAATGATCTGAACTTTCATATATCATTTTGAACTAGAATTTTTGAACTGGAAATGTGTTTATTGCGTTTCTTACTATATACCTTACGTTTGCACCTTTTTCTGTCACCTGCAGGATTCAGGGTAACACCACCTGGGTCCCAGTCTCCTGGTTATTTCTTCCAGATCTCTGTAGTCACATTTGTTATGTTCCAGGTTGCCTCTTTTAGTATAACTCGTTTGAAAAAGAAAAAACAGCAAGGGTTAACAGTCAGGGGGACAGGCAAGCTTTGACTGTGTCTCCACCACATCCTGCATGTGAACCCCCATGAAGTAAGTAACTTCCCTAGATAAAAAACCAAAAAGCTCAACTCTTGAGTGTCTCCTTCCCCCACAGCAACAAGTGACCTGATAGTATCATTTGCTTTTCCTTTTAATGCTCCTCCATGGGTCAAGGTCACTTGTCCTGGATGATTTGTTTGAAAGCAAAATTTTATGGATGTATAAAAATTTATATGTTTTGAGAATCAAAAAGAATCAAAAAGAAATTTGGAAATATTTGAGGTGTTTACCTTTTTCTCATATCATATTAAAAATATGATATGCAATCATGTTAAAAAGGGAAAGTTTAAAAAAATAGCAGTAAGTTAAGCCATCTGACTAGACAGTTCTTTGCTTTGTAAGTGCACGACATAAAAGACAATAATACTGTTTATGGAAGTCACTAATCTACTTCCATCCTGGTGCTAGAGCACATATCCTTCTGAAGACTGGAGTGAAAAATTAAGATTTTCTTTTTTGGGGGGGAGGGGCTGATCTGAGATGGGAAATAATGAGAAATATGTACAAAGTTACCATGTGAGCTATCACGAGAAGGTTTTTATATCTTTCATACTAGTGATCAGATAATATTTAGTGAAAGGTGAATCAAGACCAGAACATATTTTCCTTATGAGTTTAGGAAAAGAGATTGAGTCAACTTATAAGTTACGGGGGAAAAAAATCTCTTTAACAGGAAGGTCTTGAATGGTAAAATGTCATGAAGATGAGGTACCAAGGTATAGAGGAAGTGGAAGACAAAAATAGACAGCATCATAACATTAGTGCTAAAATAAAGTGGAATTATATTTGTTGAGTTTTTCATATGTGTGAAGTGCCAACAACCTTCCTAGTATCCTTTTTTCTTTTGCTACTTATTGGGAGAAACAAAACAGTTATAATACAGTCTTATAATTGAATATAAATAACTAAATGAGAAATGTTATATTTACAGGACACTTCTACCAACATCCCCATACATAAATTATATAGGTAGCAGACAGGCACAGACATAAAAACTCTAAACACAGTGCAACATCATCCTATATCGTAAGAAAGGAATCAAATGAAAATTATCTAGAACAGCTCCTACGTTCAATCCAGTTAACAGTTTCTGCTTCAGGACAAGAAGCTCTTGGCCCTTAAATTGATTGCAGTTGTTCATAGAATAATAGAATGGATTGGAAGGGACCTTAAAAATTATCTAGTTCCAACCCACCTTTGACATAGGGATGGATGCCACCCACTAGATTAGGTCTCCCAAGGCCCCATCCAACCTGGCTGAACATTTCCAGGGATGGGTTGGGTAATCTTGACTTGACCAGAGATGTGACTATTTATTATTTAGGTTTGATTGTGATATTTTCCCACTGATTTGGCAGCTGTCACAAAATTATATTTGGCTAAACTCCCAGACATCAAAATACGAGGTGGACCAAAGAGATTAAAATTCCTCCATATGTCAGCATGACTTTTATCACTTTTAATATAGCACATTTCAGATCTGTGCTGCATAAAAGCAAGTAACTAATTTTACTGAAATCAATCCAGTTAAGCTTTCTCCTAGTATTATTAAGGTCTATTATTGACAGCTTCTGGGCTGTGTGGAGTGTTTTGCTCTAAGAAACTGTGTTTCACAGACACTGCTTTTTGCTTGTGTTTTCTCATTGATAATTATGTCTTTGGAGTTCTCTGAGAACTTACCACAAGTGGGTCCTGAAAAGAAAAGAGACTGGTTATTTTAGAGGATCCTTCTGTTTAGTGCTACAGTTGTAATTTGCAACTGCTCCTAAAGAGAAACACACAATCTTTTGAGACACTGTGTGCTCTTAAACTTTCCTTCAGGCAAACAAATATCTCAGCCAATATGCAGATTAGAATAGTGTTTCCAATACAAACACATGACAATACGAAAACATATCTGAAGTAATGGTATATACCCTTCATTCTTTTAGTGGTAAGATTATCCCTTTTTGGAGATATCATCAAGTAAGCTGAAAATTTGTAAAGATTATGTGCTGGGAGAGCCCCAGTTTGTACCTTGAAAATAACTGTTCATCCTTTAGAATTCTTTACCAAGGGTCCCCTTGACTTACACAGCCTATATCCTTTGCCTAAGAACTATGCCCCTATTGTGACTTGAACAGTGACTGAAACAAGTACACCATATAATCAAAGTTACGGTTGATTTTTTTTAACACTGTTGCTTTTGTGTGAGTGAGTTTGTGTGTTTTTTTCACAAAAAAAGCTGCCTTTTTCAGCTCTTACAGGTAGTTACAGGGATATGTCAAATACATGTATTGTAACAGAATGACCAGTGCTGTTTATAAGTGATTTGCTTTCATAATTTCTTAGAGAGCTCATATTTTCACTTGATGGAATCAGGTTCAGATTAATAAAATTACCAGTTTTAAAACTTAGCTGATTATTTTATATCTTTTGAAATTTCTCTCTGATTTTCTCTTTCTCTCTCTCTCAAAAGTTATAAATACGCACTATGGTAGACTTGGTTTTGATTGTCCATCTTTATGGGTATGTCCATTCTGTATAAATCCATTGATACAAACAAGTTTACTGTGATGTAAAACTGAAAAGTTAGGATGGAGAATGAAGTTATGAGTTACTATTATCTATAAACACTATTAAGAAAAAATAGCCTATTTTTCACTAGCAGGCTGATGGCTTTGGTTTTTGTGGGCCTTACCTGATGTATAAAATGAACTTAACAATATACTGGTTTTTTGACACTCATAGTTGCCATAAGAAGGTTATATAATTTTGTTTGATAAGCAAAAGAAAAATAAAGGGCAAATGCCACAAAATAATTCTGAGAAGAGGTATCTGGCCCTGCTTATTTTTATTTGTATATATATATGTGTGTGTGTGTGTGGGTGGGTGTTCTCTGCAGGGAAGACATGCAAGTAAAATCTAAATCTATTTAACCCCCGAAAAAAGCACACGTATACATATATTTTTATTTCATAGAAATGTAGCTATATTTTATAGTTATATTGTAATTGGAGATCAATCTTTTTATTAGAAACCCAAATTGAAATTGTCATTTTGCTCAATTGGTTTAATCCTTAGAGTTTTCAGGTATTACACGAGAAAATGCATACAATTGTCCTGAATGATCCCCATCATTCACAGAGTTGGCTCTTGCAATACGGGATGCTAGAGACAATTGTTTATAGAGAATTAAAAGTGACAGCAGGAGGAAAGCTGGTGTCAGTGAGTCAACTATGCCAAGTCAGTTTTCCTCAGCGTACTATGAAATTATCCAGTTCCTTTGAATTACACATTGATACAGTGTCTTTGACTATCATAAATGAGCAGAAGGAATTTATTAAATTTCTGTCAGCTAATCTGCATTTTTAAAAGCGGATTATACTGCTATTATACTGCTATTATATGTGTAAATTCCATCCTACTTTGCCATATCTTCTTTTTGCACATCTCTCCAACATTTACTATACTTTCTGCATATATGCAGGAAAACACTCAATAATACATTTCCCTTTGCAGGTAAGCAGGACAGAGGGTGTGGGATGGAAAGCAAAAATTATCAAAGCAGTAGGGATGGTAACCAGTGATGGTTCTGCAGTCCTATGAATCCAGGAATTTTAACCTCAAAATGTGTACCAATATACATATACAGCTGAAGTACAGAGATGCAGTTTGTTCATATTAATTTTCAGAGCTTTAGATTGGCTACATTCAATTGAAGTCATGAAGTCTGTTAGTTCTCAAGCTGAAATGCCAGCAGGCTTCTGTTGATCACATAAAAGAAGATAGGAGACCATAGGACAACCATTTTTTCATTTCTGTAAATCCCTGGATCTTGATGCTGTGGATCTTGATGCTCTATACCAGCTCTTAAGATCTAGTGGCAAAACCTTCTGCAGTATTTATTTTTATTTATGTATACAAGCAATTGGTTTCGATAAAACCTTTGAAAAAAATGCTTCTGAAACCAATACCTGCCTGAAACCCAAAGCACTAGGGTTTTCACAGTCCTCCCCTCCCAGGGAACATAGATTCAAAAGTCTGGTGTTCCTAATATTAATACAATTATTAATATGAGTATATTTTCTTTCTGATCTAATGTGTTAGATTATAAAATAGAGAATATAAAATAGCCAACAATACCTAACTGATTATTTTGTGAGGTTTTCTTCCCTCATCGATCTGCAGTTAGGTCAAGAGCTAGGCATATTCTATGTAAGTAAAAGGTCACCAGTGACCTATGTGACTATTCTAACAGCTGGACAAGTTGGTCTTGCAAAGGGTGGTACTTCCCTAAGACTGGGTTTTTTATTTGCATGCATAGGGGTGTCTCGGTTTGAGACAAATTAGGAGGAAACATCCTGAGATAAACGTGTCCTTTAATGGCAGGCAGGTTTTGGCAGCCCCTCCCCCACAGGTTCAAAAGGAATTTCTTGGAGGAAAGTAAAAAAAAGCTGCTTCCTAGTAGTTGTTAAAAGGTATTCTCAACTATACATCAGTAATTCTGAATAAATAGTATAAATAAGTTCTTGTCCCAGAGAATGTGCTAGTTAATGGTAGGATTAAGCATTTTAAAGTCTTTAATTGACCATTTTGATGATACAGCTGTTTAGAATATTGATATAAAACCCATGATGTCAGGTGCTTGAATTCTGCATAACATGCACTAGCCATGACAAAGCGTAACGTTGACTAGGTTTGAGAAACCATTATGTTAATATAATCAGAAACAGAGAGGAGAGAGAATATTTCAGTACCCATTTACAGTGTTAAAGTAGTACACAGTTAGGTGCTATGTCTGTACAATACAGTACACTGGACAGACTCTTGATCAAGTTTAGATCTAGCTCTGTGTCAATGAACTTTGTTGTTGGGTTATTTTTTTTACTTATCTCTGTAGAAATGATCAGTTTTGGTGCCCATATATACACACGTTTAGAAAATGGTGGGTGTTTAGTCCAGTGATCTCCACACTGTGTTGCGAATCTTCAAAAATAAGGTACATGCTGTTGGTGCAAGTAAGTAGCCATATTAAAAAAGCAAAATAAGTAATAATAATAAAGTAACCAAAAAAGAAACCACCCAAAATACCTTATTTGTAACATTTCATTCTCTTGTTTTAGTTTCATGTAGAAAAGCAAGATAGCTGAATCTGAATATACTTAGGTTCCATTTTGTGCAAGTTAAAAAACTGTAGTTGCTCCTCTGCTAACTGATATTCATATAAAGATCACACTAGGCCCTCACACCAATTATTTTAGTAAGATTACTACCATGCCAGATTTTCAAAACAATATACAACTGTGAACCATGTAGAACCATTGTGTAGTTTTAAAAAACAACACTGTGTCAGTGACATATAATCAAAGTTGTGTTCAGCAATTAAACTATGTTCTTTATTCCATACAATATAATGAATTTTTAAAAAATTATCAATTGGATAAATTTCGTGGGAAAGTACACAATACAACAGTACCATTTTCTATTTTTATGCATATAACTACAGTAAGCATAGCAAAGCTTTCAGTAGTGTCTGAAAAACATCCTTTCTGAAAACACGTTCTCCCAGATCTAATGAATCTGTGATTGATGAACTTTGTATGACTTCTACCATCACAAGTAAAATGTATTTACCATTATCTTATTTTCTGTAACCATTAATGGGGGCCTAAATTACTGTTTATAACAAGAAAAAACAAAAATAAAACCGCCAATATCCTCCTCCCATCAACCAAACCGCAAAAATTGATACTTTAAGCTGTTTAAGAGGTCTGAAATTCAGTGTTTCCCACTTTCTACAATTCCAATTAGAGTCCAAAAAGTCATATAAAAAGTCCTCTCAAAGCACCATAAAGAAATCTAGTGCCTGTTATGTGCTTGTAAATTTGCTTGCCAGAAAACACTTTTTATAGAAGTCTAGTAGGGGACAAACAACTGTTAACTGAAGTTATGGGTTAAGAGATAAACTGATTGTGTAAAACAGCTCCTTTTTGAGGGAAGGTGATCTTTTACTCTAGGGAACAGTGGGGTTTAGGCGAACTAATTACTAGTGCAAATGAAATGGTGATTTTGCAGTGGATTGACCTTATCTGGATGCCAGATGCCCACCAAAGCTGCTCTATCATTCCCCTCCTCTGATGGACTGGGGAAGAGAAAATAAAATTAAAGGCTCATGAGTCAAGATAAGGACGGGGAGAGATGACACATACCAACAACCATCATGGTAAAAACAAAATCAACTTAGTTGACTTTATTGCCAACCAAATCAGAGTAGGATAATGAGAAATAAAACTAGAACCTAAAAATGTCTTAGCCCCAACCTTCCCAGGCTTTGGTCTCTACCTCCTCCACTCTCCAGTGGCACAGGGGGATGGGGAATGGGTATTGAGGTTAGTTCATCACACATATCTGCTGCTACTTCCTCCTCACACTCTTCCTGTGTTCCAATGTGATGTCCCACCCAAAGGCTGCAGTTCTTCAAGAACTGCTCCAGGATGGATCCCCCATGGGGTCACAAGTCCTGCCAGAAAACCTGTTCCAGTGTGGGTTTCTTTCTGCATGTGGCAACAGGTCCTTCCAGGAGCCTGCTCCAGTATGGGCTTCACACACGGTCACAGGCTCCACATGTGGTCACAGCCTTCTCTCAGACACACCCAATCTGCTACCCCGAGTACCTCCTTTGGCTGAGACAGCCTGACTCACCATGATCTTCACCAGGGGCTGCAGGGGAATCTGCTCTGGCACTTGTAGCCCCTCCTCNACTTGGAGCCCCTCCTCCCCCTCCTTCTGACACCCATCACCAACCTTGGTATCTGAAGGGCTGTGTCTCTTTCACGACCTCATGCCTCTTTATTTTGGCCACAATTTCTTCTGCACAATAACTTTTTCGCCCTTAAATATGTTATCCCAGGGATACTACCAACATTGTTGATGGGGTCTGTCTTGGTCAGTGGTGGGTCCATCTTGGAACAAAGTGGCACTTGTTTTATTGGACAATGGGGGAAGAGTCTAGAAGCTACTCATGGAAGCCATCCCTATAGCTGCCTTCCCACACTCCCCGAAACCTTGCCATGCAAACCCAATCGTAAAAGGTGTAATGACATCACAAAAACAATTGTGAAATGTATTTTTTAAAATTATTTTCATAAATAACTTCTGCTAATATCACCAAACTCTGGTAAAAGCCTTACAAATCATTGTCTAAACAGCAAAGAATTGTAAATTGTTTGTGTGGTAAATGTCAGGGAATATATTTAGGTTCCATCAATGTGATATAATAGCATGTGAGGGAATGTATCTCACCAAAAATTGCTCATTTGGTCCACTATATAACATGAATGAGAATATGTAAATCACAGCCTTTAACTTCATAAGTGACACCCAAACAGATACCTGTTTTGCTTTTGCAGCACTGAAAGACAGGAGAGGTAAAAAAAGGGGTGGGAGGAAACCCCAAACCGTTTAGTCCTGCTTACACTTTTCAAGTGTAAGGTAAATTTCTTTGAATCATCACCATCTGCAATTAATGAAGTACATTTGGGGCCCTAAGTTTAGATCTGAACTCTATTAATTACAAAAAGTTAGGTCTGAAATCTGCCCTTAATAAAATAATGCCTTTAAAAATCTGTGTACTCATATATAAATGCTCATTATAAATGTGTTTTTGACCTTTATTTTAAAACTTCTATATTTTTCTACTTATAATAGTAACTGGTTTTTGGGTTTTCTTTTCCTTTTTGTTAGAAAACCTTTTATGGCATTCAGTTTTTAGATTCAAATTTGCTTTTTATCACTGGTCTGTCTAAAAAGAGAAGCCTTCAAAAAAAAAAAAAAAAATCCAGAAAAGCACAATGACAAAATATCATGATAGTTTCTTCCCACTAGTTTTCTAGTCTTGATTTTTCTAACATGGGAATTAAGGTGTATAACTGAACATTGTATTTCTTATTTGCTATTGAAATTGACTTTATGAATCTTTAAAGGTTTTACCATCATTAATGCCTTCAAAGCTTTCAGAAGTTGCATTGTAATAAACACAGTTAATGATCCTTATTGTAAACAGCTGTCTTCTTAGGTATGAACATATTTTTCATAAAGACTAAGACTTGAAGGAATGTTTCTGAAAAATGGGTAGAAACTCACTTCTCCTCCTATGCCCCCTGTCAAATCTGGTATTTTCCTTCATAAAAATGTAAAAATATTATGCAAAGAAATAATATATAGGGTTGCTTAGTCTGGTGATTTTTAAGTGTTTGATTTCATAAAAATTAAATTGCGTTAGAAAATATCATGGTCTAAGAAAACATCTGTAAATGTTCAGATCACACTGGAATGAATAAACTCATCTAAGATGTGATGTCAATTTATGAACGAATAATTTAAATATTAAAGACAAGATTTTAAAAATAACATATAACTAAAAACTTCCATGTTTTTGCTGGAACCTAATCTTAGGGTAATATTTGAAAAGAAATGTTATCTATTTTTCAACAAGATCTGAACTGTAACTTGACAAGAAGCAACACCTAAATACCCAACAATTACAGAAATGACGGTGCTGCAGTACCTTTCCTACCATCTTCATTGGCATGCAATTATTTTGCACTTAAGTCACAGAAAATATTTTTTTTCATGACAGGTAGAGGCACAGATTCACAAAAATTGCTATTCTTTTCCTATCTTTTCTACCTGTCAGTCACTCTGGTTTTCTATCTTGTATATACATATGTTTTTCTTGGTTTCCTATGTAGCAAGAGGAAATCGCAAATTATTTTTTAGACACAAAACTAACAGGAAAAAAAAACTTACTCTATTCATTCGATATGCTGGGCAGAAAGAATTAAAATATCATTGTGGACTGATAAAGGAGAAATCAGATACAATCTTCAAGTACAGAGCAATGCATTTCTGTAATTACTCTTCTGTAAGGGTAGGAAAACTTCCTTTCCAAAAAGAAGTTGATTTGTACATTACACAGCTGTTCACGTATCTTTTGAAAATTAAAAAATAGGGGTTTTGGTTGGAATGGGGAGATAGTTTTGGATTTAGGAGGAATTAGTGAAGAACAGAACCCTTCCTTTTAGTCAACAATCAGTGTCAAGACATTCATTAGTGCAGAAACAAGAAAGATGCCTAATAGTCTGATACCAGCTGCCTGTATTTTCACATTTTGAAGTCATTTGGGAAGTCAATATATCTGTTTATAGATTTCTGCGCATGTATATGACTTAATGGGCGCAGTAGTACCCCTATAGAACCCAAGATTAATATTTATATATTTTCTGCAAAGCAAAGCATTTCATTCACATACATGAAGTTAACCAATTCAATAGGACAATATTCTTTAGAAATGTTACATACAAAATTGAATCTTATGAGTCAAAAATCAGAAAAAAACCCCATGCTAAACACCCTTCCCCTGAAAATCTGAAGGTTTTTTTCATGCTTTACCTAGGTGTAAAAGGTATACTTAAATAATAGGGCTCTCTCAAAATTATTAGTAATAAAATTCCTAGATTTCAAACCCTGTACTATCTGTGATAGGTAGTTTTGATTTCAAAAAATTAAAGAATCATTAATCTTGTATATTATTGCATTTATAATATATATCTATAATTTAAGATTTTTAACTTTCTTAGATTCTTTGAAGATATTTCTTAGTTAGCTGGCAAGAATCCTTTTCAAGGCTTTGGGTATAGCTACTTGCAAAATGAAATATATTTGGTGGGTTTTTTTTTCAGATTTTTGTTGTAGGATTTTAAAAATGCCTAATAAAAAGGGGTTCATTTTATTACTGCAGGTGTTATTTACATTTGAGAAACAGATTAGTATGGATGCTTGAATTGCTATAGAAGAAAAATAATTATTCAGGTGAATAATATTTTTGTCAATGTCATTAAATTTTATTTACATAGAAAAAGAATGCCTTATATAAGAAGAAGTGTGTTTGACATAACTTTAAAGAAGGCTTACAGAATCTTCAGGCTATCTTATTCTATCAGTATTGTTCATATACGGTGAATTCACTGTTCTATGTAGATCGTATGCTAAGTCCAAGGACAGTATCTGTAAACTACACAGTGGTCTTTGGAATGTTCAGGTATTTAAGCACAGCTGGGATACTCAAGTTTTTTCAGAAAACTTTTAAAAAACCCTATTGAACCAGCATCAGCATCTTCCCAGAAAATGTGTAACTCAATCTTCCATAACTATGGGCACAATCCTATGATACTATAACAGTGAAAATTTGCAGCTGAAAAATTATTTATTAAAGATCAGGATACTTTTAGGATTCTTTAGGAAAAATATCTATGCTAGAGATGATCTACACTTTACATTATCCGCTCCTATTAACACCAGTAGCAAGATCCACATTCAACCTTCCCCCAAAAGTCCTGTATATTTCTTTCTATATATTTTTCTTTTCCTATTCTTTTAGTTAAGAAATACATAAGATA
Organism: Pachycephala philippinensis; assembly: GCA_013397055.1. Lineage (NCBI taxonomy): Eukaryota > Metazoa > Chordata > Aves > Passeriformes > Pachycephala > Pachycephala philippinensis. Next base: position 1,565 of record VWZT01004338.1, on the reverse strand, counting down.
AGCCTACAATACTGAAGCCAGCTTACCAAAAAAGTCACATGCCGGAATGTAGACAGATGAATTCCAACAGCATAGTGGCTGGGCTTGCTAAATGAGGAATGTGTCTCCTCTGTTTTCTGTCTTAATGTTTCTGTCATGCTTGGGGATATAAATTAATATTTTGAATTCTTAACCACTTTGTAGAAGTGACCCATTGTAAAATTTGTCTATAAGATTAGTAGATATTTTTGGAGAAACATATTTTAAAGCTAGCATTGAAGCTATTGGCATGCAAAAATTTTTTGTGAGAACAGAGAATACGGTTGTAAGTTCCAGGTGACAATATTATGACCTGAGTATCGAATACAGTTCAAAATCTTCAGCAGAGAATGAATGGAAAACAATTAAGAGATCAAAATTTTCTATCAGTGAATGTCACTCATCTCATTGCTTGCTGAGTGCAACCTGTGAAAGTTTGAAAACTGGTATGATTTTTTTTTGGGGGGGAGGGGGATTGGTTTTGGTAAATGTCTGCAGGCCATCTCCTCTGTTTTCGAATTAGTTGTTGTCACCATCAAATGGTGCTTTCTCATAAGTTCCATGGACATTTTACAATATCTATGTTTGTGGTTTCTTCTGATCGTATTTGTGGGTTGAAATTTGAGAAAGAAAAAGGGCCTGGAAATTTGTCACTGACTTTTTCTAGGGGTATGGAAAATATGTATCCTGACACCCCCTGGAAACTCTTATACTAGCAATTGAAGACTGTATTTCAAAAACGCA
>VWZT01004336.1:31015-46156 GCA_013397055.1 Pachycephala philippinensis | reverse complement strand
CCTTTTCTGATTTTTGTGCTGCCTTGCCAGTGAGTAGTCCGTGGGTGCATGGGTAGGTGGGAGGGGCACAGCCGGGACAGCTGATCCCAAGTGACTGAAGGGATATCCCATATTCCCTATGTTAGGCTCAACATGGAGAGCTGGGGAAGAAGGAAGATGGGATGTTTGGAGTGATGGCGTTTTTGTTCCCAAGTCATAATTAGATGTGATGGAGTCCTCCTTTCCTGGGGATGGCTGAACACCTGTCTGCCTGTGGGAAGCAGAGAAATAATTGCTTGTTTTGCTTTGCTTGTTTGTGTGTCTTTTGCCTCTCTATTAAGCTGTTCTTATCTCAACCCATGAATTTTCTCACTTTTGCTCTTTCAATTCTCTTCCTAATCCTGCTGGTAGGGGTATGAGTGGGTGGAAGCATGGAGCTTAGTTGTGAATTGGGGTTAAACCATGACAGGTATAAATTTAGATTTCCTGTAATCTTTTTATGTGTTTAAAATCTGAGAATTTGCAAATCCATGGAGCATACATCATGCAGAACATTACCTGTTTCAGGTGTTGCTGGCACAGAATTTCTGTGGAAAATTAAGATTTGCTTTTCCAAAAGTAAATTGCATTTTTTCACCTGTGGTTTGGTGCCACAAATGCTCACTTTTGTTAGCACATCAGGTGCAAACCAATAATTCTTATAATCAGTTTGAAATTTCTTTTTCTGAAACTGAGAAAAGGGTCATAAATAGAAGCAATGTAATTAGAATGGAAAAATTATTTATCTGAGCTAAAGTCCTGGCATAGACGATTACTGTTTTTTAAAAAACAGATATATAAAGCTTTTTTGAGGTTGAGACATTAGTGAATCCAAGGAGATAGCTTAGGAGATGAAAGATAAATTCTCTAAGTTGCTAGAAAAAAATTACATATGATTTTGCTATATATAGCAGAGATGCCAGCAGAACATATGTGGTGTATGTGTGCATTAGTATATTTTTGAATATGTATTTTCTCATTNNTTTGAATATGTATTTTCTCATTTCGGTATGTAAAACAAGAAAAGCAGCTGAAATGTGATAGTCTGGATACCAGATATTGACAGTTTAGTTAATGAAAATAAATTTTTCAGAGCTAAATGGATTTACGGTCTCTATCTACGGCTTGACCTCTTCATTTTAAAATTTTGCACATGCACACCATGCCTCAGGAAGCTAGCTCTGTATTAAAAAAAACAGGCAGTAAAAACTGTAGAAGTAGGTAGAAATGTAGTGGGTTATCTATTTGCCACACTTGCCTGCAAGCGCAGTACTATTTAACAGTGAGCCCATTTGCTGCAGTTATTCATAGGCTGTAGCAGTGATTTCATTAACTAAAACATTAGAACTAAATTACATCTGTCCCATATGGCGCAGCGAGGGCAGGGAGAGCATATGCGGGAGGACTACATTTGTAACAGCATACCTTTGCTAAGGGCAACTTTAATTTGACTTTCAGCATTCAGATACAGCATGTCTGGAAGCTGATAAATACCACGGTTTTCATGTCCATGCTCGACTCTTACTGCAGTGTTCAGGTTTACACAGCTGCATTTCAATGTCCTCTCTTTAGACCAGCTACTGATGCATCTGTCTTCTTTCTCTGTCTTCTGCACTACTATGACACATAAAATACCCTTTTCTCCAAATTGTGGCTTATTAATGTGGATTGAAGCTGGTGATGTAGCTAATTCTTCACTAAATGTTATTGTATATTTTTAGAATTACATATTAAATGCTCTTTAACCTCAAAAACTATTTTATGAATCAGAAAGGAACAGGGTTAATGAAGGTCAAACCTTATTTTGCCAGATTCCCCAAAATTCAGGCATTTCAAAGTAATATTCTACAGCTGCTTGCAGAAATTTTAAAACATTTAAACAACACAGTTTTAAATGTTGTTCAGTGATCTACTTCCAAAATAAAAGATGATGGTCAAACTTGTATTTCAAAGCAAAATTTTACTTTCTCTCTTTTTTTGCTTTTTTTTCCAATGGAATTACTTGCAAGGTTAGATGTAGCTGCTTTGTCTACCAAAAAGACAAGGATGTTGTGTAAAGGAATTTATGATGACAAAATAAAACTAAAGGGTCGAATTTAATTTTGTTTGATTGATAACTGCTCTTTCTTCGACATGAAAATGAAGATTTGAAGGAACTAATGACAGAGGATTTCGGACTTCTAAGAAGTATTTCAGAAGGAAATGAAATAATATTTTGTGAATAAGCAATTAAAAAGTTATATAGAAGTGTCAAATTATGTCATGATGGACATCCTTTATGAGTTCTTTGTATCAGTCCAGTTGGAAAATTTCTTTAATTTGTTTTGTATACAAAGGCTGCCTGCTTTCCCTTTGGGCCTGGAGAGTTCATATTTCACATCTTTAGTTCATATTTCGCATCTAAAGCCTGGTCACTACACCACTTCATCAGTCATTTGTGCCGCTGAAAAACCTATGTTGCCACTATAACTTGAATTTAATTTTGGATGTATTAAGAATTTCTAGTTGGAAGGCTGGAGAAACCTTGTAAGTTTTGAAAATTAATTTAAGAGGATCATACAAAGCCCAGACTTACTTGCTCTTAGAAGAAAGTCTTGACAATCAAAACGGGAAATCATTTCTCACCTTGTAAAAGTCAAAGGCATCCTCTGCATTTTTATTATTCTGTTGCCATCCAAATATTATTTTTCCATTCTCTAAGTCTTTCTCATCACTATGTGATCAAACCATTGCCTGGAAAGAAAAGGTTAGATTTATCAATCAAAGTTTGCTAGCAGGGCTCAAAATAATTGAACCCTCAGGAGAAACAAGCCTTGTGTATTTTTTTGTTGTTGTTGTTGTTTCAATATCTCCATAAAAAGCTATTTCAATATGTTTGGTTCTGTGGCAGGAGATGTTATGAAGTGTTTATCCTTTTCACAGTTGCAAAAAGCAAGACTGATATATCTATAGCTATATCTATATCAATATCAATATCTATATCTAAATCTCATCTATATCTATATCTTCCTATATATATATGTCTACGTATAGATATGTATTTTCTGGTTTAGTGCCAACATGACTTTTTCACAGAATCTCAAATCTCTCAGCATGCAAACAAAGATTTTTCAGGCTTGGTCAAATTAATCTTTGGTTGTGTGTTTTTACAGGATTCTGTACCGAATCCAATTCTGATATATAAGAAAGACCAGAAAGTACCTCTGACAACAAAGTGGTCATCTATGGTTTCTAGTCATGCAGCCTGGTGCTAGAGCATATGAAGTGGGTTTCCAGTGTTGTTGCAGTAATGGCTGTGATTTACCAAACATGCTACATGACCACATCTTTTGACATAGGTGTTTTAAAATTAACTTACTCTAAAAATCTGTTGCAATTAAAAAAAAAAAAAAAAATAGAAGAAGGTGTATAATTAGATCCTTCACAGCTGTGTGAATGAGGATACTGCTTTCTGTACTGCATATTTCCCTGAGATTTTTAAGTCATGGTGGACATGTTTAGTGAGTTTGCTTCATACAGAAGGCGGCCAAGCTACCTGTAACAAATGCAGCCTTATACACAAAATTTCCAAGGTCTGAAACCTGTTAATAAGTTAACAATCTATGGTTACACTGTTATAAACACTACTTTGTATAGATTTGTTGCAGAACACCCCTAGTGCCGGTAGCTTGGAGTGCAAGCTGCAGGTTGTGCCCTGGCTGTGGGAAATGGCTGCAGCCCCAAACACCAAGCTGTGAAGGGGCACTGACCTTCTGCCTAACAAAGGGCACAGTCCTGCAATGCCAGCCATCACCCAGAGCCTCTGCAGGACCCAGGGAACAGACAGAAGATCCCGGACTAAAAAAGCCCTTTGAACCAAGAGGCACATGAAGAGGACATGCAGAGTGTGTGTGTGAAGAGTGGGTGCAATGACTGCAAGGTCAGGGATTCCTCTATTCAGGGTCCCTCCCGGGACACCCAAATTGTGCTCTTATTATGTTGCTTCTCCACAGTTTGTTACTTAGAGGAACCAGAGGTCTGAGACCCTGCTGTGGGAAACCCAGGGTTGAGCAGGGAACAGAAACTTGTCTGACAGTGTGGGTGTGAGGTGTGGAGAGAGTCAAACTGGGCACCCATTGCTTCACTGGAGCCACACGCTGCAAAGGGCCTTTGGTCCCAGCAGTTAAAATCTTGGATGGCGTGACTCTGACTCCCAGAATGACATCCGAATGATCATAGAAGAAAATTTCCTTAACAGATTGACAAGAGGAGAAGTGATTGTATACTACACTGTATACACCAGAATCCCGAATACGGAAAAGACAAGAGAGAAGGGCTATGGAAATGATCAGACAGCTGGAATACCTCTTCTGTGAAGAAAGACTGAGAGAACTGGTGTTCAACAGGGAGAAGAAAAGACTCTAGAATGGCCTTTTGTGGCATTTCAATTGGGGAGGCTTATAAGAAAGACCGAAATACTTTTCACCAATGTCATTAGTGACTGGACAACTGGTAGCGGTTTCACACTGAAAGTTTTTGCGTTGGCTTCAGTGAGTTTGGATATGAAATATATGCAAACCTGGAAATTATATGACATATCTTTTCTGCCAGCCCATTCTGATCAGAAGGAAAGCTTACATCTCAAAATATCTGTTTAAAGAACCCACTTCTGTTTAAATGCATTCAGAAGATAATGGGCACACACTACTTGCTAGAAAACTACAGGGTGTAACTCTGGGGGACACAACTCCTAGCCAAGGGGTTTGAGTTCACCAGCTTCTCTTTTAAAGAAGGCTGTCAGGGAACAATATTAAACTTGAATTTGGGCCCCTGTAAGAAATTATCCTTTTTGGTTCACAAAATTCCTGATGTGAAATTGAACTTGAAGATTAATAGAGTACCATTCAAATGACACCTTAAATTTCTCAGAAACTGGAATTTCTGAGTCTCAGCTCTTGCTGTGGACACAGCTCTTACACAGCTTGTGAGTCACTTCCTCCTAAAAGTAATAATCTTATGGCTTAAAGGTTTTAATTAGAAGTTTGTTGGGTATTGACTTCTACATACAAGGACCATTCATTTGCTTCTTGTATGCTTTCCAGTTGGAATAGTTTCTCATGGAGCCATGTGTCAGCTTTTTCCCCACTCAGTGTCACACTCCTTTTGGTTGTCACGGGGAAGCTTAAATTCGATATGCCATTTAGCTCCAGTCAGATGCATCTGCAGCATAACACCCAGCTTGGCTCTGCAACAAGTCAGTAACATCCATATTGAACTTAGGGAGAAGCAAACATATCCAATATAATCTTGTGTCCAGGTATACTTTTTCCAATGGGTTTTAAATCTTTCCTTCAGTTCTTTATGTGCCTTTGAAATTTTTTTAGGAGATACATTAATATAAATAATGGTGCATTGTCAGACAAGGGCATAATGTTGCAAAAATTTTTTTGCTTCAAACACTTGTGAACATTTTTTCAAATGAAAATAGTATTCTGTTCAATTTTTACAATTTATTTCACTTAAAAATCTTGAAATTGGTTTTTCAGGTCTCAAGTGTCCTCTGTCCACCAGTGTCACTTCACCTGTAGAGAAGAAAAGCAGATGAAAATAACTACTCCAATCAACAAAAAGTCTAGAAGAGTATCTGATGAAAAAAATACCTCACATAGTCCTGACTCATTCTCTTTCTGATAATACATTCCTTCTTAGCTACTGTTTGTTAAAAGAATTTTCAGTGGATGGATAGATACTTTGCAAAAGTATATTGAAAGAAAAGTCCTCTTTCAGAGTGAACTATAATAAAGTCCTCTTTCAAAATGAATTATATGAAGTCTTCTTTCAAAGTAAGTTATATAAACCTCTATTATAAATTTCATGAAAATATAAAATTAAGATGATTCTTTAAACAGTGATGCTGCAGTTCCCTTAAGAAATAAAATATTTTGAAAGTTTTGGTGGTTTTTTTTTTTCCAAATTTAAATAAACCTGAAATACACAACTAGATTCATTACCAAAACATCAATCTCCCTAATGAAAAAAATTTATCCTGGTTGCCATTAAATCCATTATTGTTGAATATAGAAGTCAAACTCACCTCATCTAAGAAGAGATTTCTGCAGTTTATTACAAAATTTGCTGTAAAACTTACACTGGGCATGTTAAGTCTTGTAGAGAGGGTTTTTTTAAAATGGTTGAAATGTTTTTGAGGAAATATTGTTTCAAATAAAAAACATAGTGACTATTTTATGACAGGATTTGTTGCCATAAACTTTCCTAATAATTTTTTGTTGGATACAATGCCAGTAGCCAGCAGTTTATTTGTGGTGGGAATTATGCATTCATACAGAGCTGAGATTCTTATCTGTAGCCATTCATTTCCTAAGTTAGACCAGTATTTTGAGGGTTTTATTATATAAAATGATTTATAGAAAATTCACCAGAGATAGAGTTCTTTTTTATATATAACAATTATATTCTCTGTATCTGCTGATATTCTGGAAAGAGACTGCTCATCTTTAATGTTTGATAAGGTGTAATGCAATCCACTGTGTGAAAGAAACTAAGAGAATGGTCAGTTCCGCCACTTCAGCAAACTCCACTTTGAGAACCTGTAGATTTTGTAATGCTGTATGGCTTGTTCCACAGAAGGATCTTCATTCATGACTCAAAAAAATCCTTCTTTAGTAATCAAAATCCTGCACTATGTTTTATCGTGGGAGTAGCCTGGGGCGCAGGGGAGGAAAAGGGAGAAAGTCAGTATGTGTGTTTTAACCCTTCCGCTCTGTGTGTACCAGTGTGTGTGTACCAGAAATGGTGTCTCTGTTTTCTTTGGAAGGCCTTCATGATGAGTTTCACAGAAGAAAGTATAAAACAGTAAAAAAAAAAAAAAAATGCATAGTTCAAGGTTTATGCCCCTCTTTTACCTTCATGCTTTTCCTTGTTTGTGCAGATCCAGATGGATTTGGAAATTTCTAGATGAATCAAGTTGTAAAAATATTGCAAAACAATTTACAACATGCCTACTCCCTTAAAAAGCCAGAATAAACACATTCCTAATGAGATTTCAGTGCTTACTTCTAGGAAGCATTAATTCCTGACTTCATACATGATAGCCATTGAGGGATTTTGCCTGATTTGACAGCTGAGAACTGTCTTACTGCACTTGCTGCTGTCTGGCACATGGACTAACAGGGTCTGAGATTTTGAAACACAAGTGTGCCTTTTCCCTTTAAACAGTGTAAAAATGGATGGTTGCATTGTTAAAGAAAAACAATGTACACAAACTCTTGAAAAAGCTATTTTTATTAACTTGCCTAGACTTTAAAGCATGTCATTGAATAACCAAGTTAAAGTGTCAAGCTAAGTCACACAATGAAGACTACTGCAGGTAATATTCTAATTTGACATAGTCAGATAAACACTACAGGAAATCCTTTGTTTTCCTTAGTATTCTCATTACTAAAGAAGCTGCAGGCTAGAAATTATGAAGTAGACTTTTAAGAAATGATGCTATCACCCTGATCTGATGAAAAATATCAATGCGTAACTAGCTCTGTCATACTTTCTAAACTGTTAAATATTTCACGTGCGTTAGGGAAAGATGTTACATTGACTGATGAAAAAGGACCGTCCCTTGTTTTTCAGAAACTAGAAAGCCAAAAAAGTACCAAATTCTCTTAATCTTCAGGCTTAAAAGAAGTAGGAAGAGTATTAATTGGTTTCATTTTCTGTGCCATAAACCAGGAGCATAATTATGCTCTAATCCTTTTTATTTCACACCATAAAATATATGCCATGGTTGTCCCATTGCTTTCCATAGCATATTTTCCCAGTTTCCATCTTCTGTGCTATTTCTATCATAAATGGTTACTTACAAGGTCAGTATAATGCTGTTTTAGAAATGCCTGATTCTTCTGCAATTTCCCTATAGCCATGGCGGGAAAAGATAAAAAACAAAACACCTCCACATTCTCCCCAAGAAAAGGAAGGCTGCAAGCTCCATTGAAGACAGCTGCTGTAGGTTTTCAATGGCAATATGTAGTATAATTGAGATTTAAGCCTGCAGAAATTAATGCAAAAATAGAATAGGGTAAAGGCATGTTTGGGACTACCAGAAAAAGAAGTATTATTAGAGTTTGCTAAATTTCACTACTCCCATTACTGAGATTTAAAAGACAGTCATAGAATTACGATATGGCCTGGGATTAAGGATCATCTGTCTTAAAGATCATCTAGCTCCAGCTCCTCTGCCCCAGTTCCACTAGACCAATTTGCCCAGAGACCCATCCAGCCTGGCCTTGAACACTTCCAGGGACAGGGCATCCACAGCTTCTCTGTGCAACCTCTGTCATTGTCTCATCGCTCCCACAGTAAATAATTTCTAATACTAGTCTAAACCTACTCTCTTTTAGCTTGTAGCCATTTCCCCCTTGTCCTCTTTATATGCTCTTGTAAATAGTCTCTGCCCATCTTTCTTGAAAGAGGAATTGTGAAGAAGGAACAATTTGTAGCCTCTGAAGATGGCTTCTCTCAAGCAGGAGGGAAAGATACCCATTTAAGCAAGATCTTGTGAACTCTCCAGGGAAGTGGACCACTGCAGATGAGGGTATCCAGTACTTGAGAGAAGTAGAAGTGCTGGAAATCATCTACAGTGACCTAAAAAGTGACAGGGTCCCTAACGATCCAGAGAATGCCCCTTCCACAATGGCCATGTGGAGGAAAGTGGTTAACAAAATATCAAATATGTCTCCACCAGCTAACAAGAAGGAAACACAAGATTTTCTAGGCCTTGTAGGGCTCTGGAGAATGCATTCCAGGTTATAACTAGCTTGTGGGCTCCCCTCTATTGAGTGACCTGGAAGAAGAACCAATTCAAGTGGGTCTCTTGAGCAACAAAAGGCCTTTGCGTAGATCAGACAGGAATCAGCTTCTTGCAGTAGTTCATGGGCCTGTTCAGACAGGGCCAGATGTGCAAAATACACTCTACACTGCATCTGGGGAGTGGGATCTCACCTGGAGGCTCATAATTGAGGGCCTTACCATGGAGGCTATGACACAGGTTTTTCATGAATGTGAAACACGTGCTGCAATCAAGCCAGCCACGTGAGTAAAATCTCCTTGGGACAGAGTGCGGTGGGTGGGGTTCTGATATGGTGAAGCCTGGCAAACTGACTACATTGGACCACTGCCACGAACACCTTTTCTCTTGTAGACTCCTTAGTTACTTGAAGGCTGCAATTATGTCACCCCAAAGCTTTCTCTTTTCTAGACAGAACAATGATAATTCTCTTAGCCTTTCTTCATAGGAGAGGTTCTCTATCCCTCTAAAAAACTTGCTGTCCCTCCTCTGAACTCACTAAAACAGGTCAATGCTGGGGTCTCACCAGAGCAGAGGGGCAGAACGCCCTCCCTCACCCTGCTGGACACATTGTTTTGGATGCAGCTCAGGAAATGTTTGGCTTCCTGAGCTGCCAGTCCACATGGCCAGGTCATGTCCAGCCTCTCATCCACTAGAACCACCAAGTACTTCTCCCCAAGGCTGCTCTCCATCTGTTCGTCCCCAGCTGTAGCACCTTGCACTTGGCCTTGTTATACTGCATGGGATTCCCATTTACTCACTTTTAGCACTTCTCCAGGTCTCTGGATGGCATCCTGTCCTTCAGGTGTGGCAACAGCACCACTCAGCTTGGTTCATCAGCAAATTTTCTGAGGGTGCACTTGATCCCCTTGTCTGTGTCAATGATGAATGTACTAAATAACACTGGTCCCAATGTGGATCCCTGAGGGACATAATTTGTCACTGATGTCCACTGGACTTTGCGCCATTGACCACTACCCTCTAGATGGGACCATCCAATCACTTAACCATCTAACAGTCCACTCCTCAGGTCCATCTCTCTATTTTAGAGATAAAGATGTTGTTGGAGAAGTTGTGCTGAGTGTCTTGAATCACCTTGCTGTTCTTCATGTGCCTTAGCACAGCTTCTAGGAGGATCTGTTCCACGACCTTCGCAGGCACAGAGGGGAGGCTGACAGGGTGGTAGTTCCCAGCGTCCTCCTTTCTACCCTTTTTAAAGATGGGTACAATGTTTCCCGTTTTTCCATCCCCTGGGACTTCACCTGACTGCCGTGACTTTTCAAATAGGATGGAGAATAGCTTGGCAACTACCTCAGCCAATTCCCTCAGGACTCTGGGATACATCTCATGGTGTCCCATTGACTTACTTACGTTCAGAATCCTCAGGTGGTCACGAATATGATCTTTACTTACAGCAGGAGTGACTTTGCTTTTGCAATCCCCATCCATTTACTTGAGAAATGTGGGAAGAGAGGTTGTTGTTGAAGACTGAGGCAAAAAGATAATAATGGCTTCAGCCTTCTCCTCATCCATTGTTACCAGCTTTCCAGCACTGTTTATCAGGGGGTGCACCGTCTTTGACCTTCCTCTTCTGGCTAACATATCTGTAGAAGGCCTCTTGTTATTCTTTGCATCCCTTGCCAGGTTCAGTCCCGGTTTGGTCTTGGCCTTCCTCACCCCATCCCCACACAACTGAACTTCATCTCTACCCTTCCCAGGTCATCTGTCTTTGTTTCCACTGTCTCTACATTTGCTTATTCCCCTTTACTTTGACTAGCTATTCCCTACTCAGCCATACCAGTCTCTTGCTTTCCCTGCATGATTCCTACCTCTTGGGGATTGCTAGCTCTTGTTCTCCACGGAAGACTTCCCTGAAGATCTGTCAGCCATGTTCCACTCCTTTATCCCTGAGAGCAGTCTCCCAGGGGATCCTATTGACTATCTCCCTGAAGAGCTGGAAGTTTGCTTTCCTAAATTCAAGGGACCTAGTTTTACTCTTTACCTGACCCATATTCCCAAGGATTGCAAAGTCAACAAATGCAGGATCACTGCATCCTGGGCTGCCTCCAATCCCAATGTCCCCAGTTACCTCACTTGTGCTGGTGACCAATAGATCCAGTATTACATCGCCTCTGGTAGGGCTGTCTGATACCTGGGTCAGGAAGTTATCCTCCATGCATTCCAGCAGTTTCCTGGATCTCCTACAACCCTCTGGGCTATTTTCCAGACCAAGTAGAGGTCAGGGTGATCGAAGTCCCCCAGCAGGACAAGAGCCTGTGAGAGCGGTGCCTCCTGCAGCTGGAGCCAAAAGGCTTCACCAATAGGTTGTCCTTGATCAAGGGCTGTTGTGGACACCGCACACAGAGTTCCCTTTGTTGCCCCAGTCTCCAGTTTTTGCCCACAGGCCTTTGACATGCCCATGGCTCTTCAGAGACAACTCTTCACACTAGATCCACCTACTGATGTAGGGGGAAAACCCTCCGCCCCTCCTTCTTCCACTGCTTCCTCTGAACAGCCTGCAGCCATTGATAGTTGCATCCCAGTTGTGGGATTCATCCTACCAAGTTTCGGAAATGGCAACAAGGTCATAACTTTCTAGCAGTGTGGTGACTTCCAGCTCCATCTCTTAGTTGCCCATGCTCCATGCATTGATACAAAGGCACCTGAGCTGGGCTGTAGGCAAAGCTGTCTTCCTAGAGGTATACCCCGTAATTCCTTTGAAATATTTCCTTCATGTTTACTTGCTGGTTTCTGTTACCTCAGGAGTCCCTGACCCGTCTCTGTAAAACTGAAGGTGTGGTCGAGTATGTCCAACACAGTTCCAAGTCAATGGCTGACGGGCCTCACCAGCACCCTCTAAGCTTTTCATATTATCCCAAAGCTTACTGAGGACAAGCCTGATATTATACCAGTCCCACATCACACCTAGTTTAAGTAATCTACACTGTTACACAGGATGTAGTAGTGGGCAGTGTTCAGGAAATCAATTTCTTGACAAAGGTGGTGGCAGTCAGAGGTAGTAGGCATAGCCCAAATCTAGCCTTCCTGCCAAAATAAATGGTTGTGTGCGGTTGGTTATCCAAGTCCTGGTGTCTGATCAGTATAGTACTATCAACATTAACCACAGTTCATCCTTGTTCTGTAGTAGTTTCCATGTTGAAGTGAAACAAAACAGTCCACTGGTGCTTCCTAAGCCTCTTTTCAACTGTTCACTGTCTATGCAGCTCAGCCTGTAATTGTCAGTTTTACCCTGTAAATCAGACTCCTTTGTGTCCAGCAGATAGGCTGGTTTGAGATCCTCCCCAGTTTATCCTCTTGTTACACTTTCTCTCTACTGAGCCTATTAATCGATGGTGATACTCCAGCATTTGTTTTGTTGTTTGTTTTCTTTATTTCATGTCTTGTGATATAACTATATATTCATTGTTACAGGGCAGAAAAAGAAGATGTATTCAAGCCCTAGGCTGCGTACCTGATCGGTGATTGGTAAGATCTGACCAAAACCTTCCACTAAAGTACATTTAAATCTTAAATATTAAAAAGCCTGTTAACTGGTAAACTTTATTGTTTCAGAATATTGCTGCTCTGTTCTTCAGAGCTCAAGAGTATTTTCCTTGATACTAGTGGCTTGCAATATTTTTCTGCTCTCTGCACATGTTCGTCTTCGATTTCTCTTTTCCTGATAAACTGTAAGAGTAGGAAAGCAGAGTCAGGTGTCTGATATGGATTTAACATAAAATTTGAGAGTGGAGAGCACGCAATTTAGCCCAATCAACTGAAAGGAAATTTTTATAAGTACTCTACCGCTTCATTTTTGTGGACAATAGAATACACTTGAATTAAGGTCCCTGTGTGTGTTTAGTTTGAATATTGAAACATTATCTATCCTGATAACATTTTTCTTACTAATTTTGACCATATCTCTCAATAAACTTAGGTAATGCTGAAAACTTACGTTGATTTTCTGTAAATTTAATACTTGTTTTAAGCTTCTAGTTGCAGTTGTACAGTCTTCCTGGACTGAAGGTTTGCTACTTGCAACTGTGAATTAGTAATCTGACATTCAATTTAGTAACTATGAAAAGTGAAAATTTGTCTGTCTGCTGATACTCAATCAGCAGTCCTCATTAAAAAGTACCATGTCTTCACAGAAAAAGTAACAAACTAAATTAGTACCTAAAAAAAAAATTGAAGAAAAAGCCCCACACCTGTGAATGCTCTGGATCTATGGTGCTTTGTAGTGCTCCTGTGCATTTCTGAGGACAGATACATTTTCCTGGTGACAATGTTTTGTTAAGACATTATGGGTTTTCTCTTCTTCAGATTTAGCCACACTACCATTTTCATTTGTTGTTCTGCAGGTATTTTTAACAACACACTAAATCACTGAATTAAGTAACTTTGTGTTTCAGGGCCTTGGAAAAATCACAGTCTGTTCAAACTTCAGGTAATATTTGCCAAATTGTAATGAAGCTTTTAGGGCCATTGTAGATATTTGTGAATGGCTGTGCAACACATGACCACACCACAAAACTGTCCTGCTTTACTTATCTGCAACACTACTTAGATGAAAGAAATTCCCTCTGTACAATATATAGCATTAAACCCTGTGATCCCTCTCCAGTTGTTTCTACTCTAATGGAAATTCCTACCTGTACATTCCTTTCTCCCCAATCCATTTCTTAATTGTGACAAACACCATATTCATTATATATCAGATAACATGGATTCGAATGCAGTGTACGTTGTGGCAAGCCTGTATAGACTGAATAAGTTCTGCAAATGCTTAGCACCTCAGACAAAGGTATAATCATGTAATGAACATCTACAATCTTAACATTTCCTTTCATTTCTAAGAAAAAAATTGTAAGAAAACTAAGAATTAATTAGATTAGCATTTCTGATTTCTAGGGTTACACATTTCATTTAAATGCAGTAAATTAGATTGCATAGCGATTTTTCAGGTACAATTTCATAAAAAATCTATTGTAAAATTACTAATAAGAGTAAAATTATTCCTGGAGTTTAAAATGTAAGAAAAATAATCGGTGTAATACTGTTATTGACAATATTATCTTTTAAGATTTCCTTCAGATATTCTAGGACTTTCATTCTGAGAAGTGAACAGCTTTGTAGATATGAATTCTATTACTGCTGTACTGTTTCTAATACATTTTTTAGCAGCTAAATGTCTTTGTACCACTAAACAACACCTACTTGCGAGTGAAAACGGAACAAAAGCTCATAAAATTGCAATAAAATATTTATTTCTCTTCAGCAATAAGATTAATTTTATCACTCTAGATTTATGACCCTGGAAATTTTTTTCTGGATATTTAATATATCAAAATAGCAGAACAAGGAGTCTGAGTTAGGAATTGCTTTGTGAAACTTATGATTTACTGAAGAGAACAGAATTTGGGGTTTTTTGTAGAACTTAATAAAACGGCAACAAAATTGAATTAGCTTGGCATAAAGTTTAATTGCCTGACAAAAATTTGATAGTACTATTGTGTTACAGTCTATGTATAACATACATCAGAGTTGTCTTTTTTCTAGCCTGATTAGAGATTGTGCTCTGCTTCATAAAAAGGGCAACATTTATTTGCCTATGGGCTTTATAAAAGGGGAAATTCATATGTAATTAGATTTGCATTTAATTTCTTTTGACTGCTTTTAAGACCTGAAGTTTGGGAAAAATCTCATCTATGATAATACGGATAGACTTGAACAAATTTTCATATGTTCAAAGCTTACACACACTTTAAATCAAAACAATGAAAAATATTTTCTTTTTCAAAAACCACCAAATAAATCAGAAAAAAATTAAGCATTTTTGAGATGGGGTTTCTACTTATGTTATGTCATAGTTCCACAGAAAAGTATAAGCATAAAATACCATATTCTGGTGAATTATGTGATTATATCTATTCCTATACTCCAGTTGATACTGTATAAAATATAGACATGAAAATATCACAATTATATTTCACCATTTTTCTAAGTTTAATATTTTCAGATGAAAAGAGCTTTTTGTTTCATGTAATATTGTGGAAAGCACCAGAACTATTGATTATAAGATTTTTCCTCACAGTTCCTCAAACAATTTTTTTTAATACTAAAATGATGCAGAAGGAGAAAGATATTGAAAGAAACAAGTAAATGTGACTTTGTTTTGTTGTTGTAAATTATGAGGTTTTCCATAAAAAAAGCACACAAGTCACATGGAAAGCATGTATGTTGGAAAAAATCGCTACATTCTTTGCTCTGCTGGGGGTATTGAGGTG
>VWZT01004336.1:0-30978 GCA_013397055.1 Pachycephala philippinensis | reverse complement strand
CTGCTTCTCGTTTCTAACTTTGTGTTCAGAGGTTCATTGGTACTAGAAAACTACATCATGTGATACAGAAAGTTAAATTCTGGTGCAGACTAAGTCACCATAAAAGTCTTAGTCCATAAATCACACTGTTTCAGAAAGATACAGACTTCTACTGCAAGTTTAGGGTGTCAAAACTTTCTCCATAAACAACAAATTCATAGAAAAAGGTTCTAATGCACTCTTTTCTATCACTTTAATAGGCTGAGTCTGTGCATATTATTAACTGAGATGCAGCTGCAAAATATGAGGAGAAATCTTTTATAATTGAGTACAGCTAAATTTTAAGACCATTATAAAATATTTAAAAGTGAGGGACTGAAATTTAAAAATGGCAAATCATATCTAAGGGATAAAACATATTTATTGAGTGAAGTAACTCTCAATAAATAAAGATTATATTTACTATTATGCATGGACAACTGAGATTGGAGATTTTAAGGTCTTATCACTGGGAAAATGCTGATAATGTTTTAGTCAGTTCTTCCTTTTGATGCTTTTAAAGAAAGATACTGCCTCGTGTATTTTAATACAGTTTAAAGCAATGGCAGGTGAAGGGTTGCTGAAATGATAGATTCTTTATGACATATTTATTGGTATAATGCATATAATTGGTAGATTAAAATGAAAGAATTAGAAGCGTACAGCCCCAGGGTACTAGATTAAGAGGGACCTTAAAGGCTATATTTTTTCCTCCCGGAATTGTTGAGAAAGCATGCTTAATTAGCATAAAATGCATTAGTAGCAATTAAACACAGTTGAGGTCAACAAATTAACATTTAAAAAAATTTAGATGTGACTTCTTAATTTTAGAAAGTCAACAGCTCAGTGAAAATGACATGTGATTTAAATAGTGTGTTCTGATATTGTTGGAATAAAACCACACTCTATCCCTTCTAGGTCAAGCATAATATTATTAAGTTCACCTAAAAGGATCTAACCTTATCAGGACTGCAACTCTGTCTTAATTTCTAAACAAACCTAAAGCTATTAAATTCTGAGATCCTGTGCTAAGGAAAAGTGTTACTCAAACTTTATTAAGTGACTCTCCTTGCTGAAACTTTTGTTCAGCAAAAAGCAAAACAGGCATTTAAGTACTTACTGTGTTTCCTATGATTGTATCATGCATATCAACAGCAAGAGTCTATTCTTCTTGGACTATAAGCTCTTAGAGTGTCTTTCCCCTATGTGAAGAAATTTTCTGTAAGGTTAGCAAGTAAAAATTGCTGTACCCTTAAAATTCTTAACTCATGCCCTGAAACATAATCTCATTCAATGATGTATAGATGAAAGCCCATGGTTTTATTACCAGAGATATTAAGTATAATTTACAGTATAGACTTTGCACTTAGGAAATCTCCTTAGTGATGTCCTCAGGTGGATGACTGGAAATATGATAAACAAGAGAGAAAGCAATTGATTCTACAAAAATAATCCTCCGCACCATAACAGAGATGCTTGTGATGATTGCCTCTAAAGATGTGTCTGGCAAGGGAAAAGTCAACAGAAGAAACATGTCTTTTGCAGATGTGTAGACAAATCTTAAAAGGGATTAGGTGTCTCTTTTTTCAATAATTGTTTCCCAGCAGATGTTCCAAAGCAGAGGTCATCACAGAAAATTTCATGTACAGGGCCACCAGTCACAGGTTTAGAATTCCTGGTCCTCAGTGAGCAGACTGGAACTGCAGATGCATTGCAAACTTGCCAGGGTCACTGAGAGCTACTGCCAGTGGTGCTATAAGTCAAAAGTCCTACCAAAATATGCTTGTATCAAAAGAGTTTTTCCTCAAATTGAGCATATTCCTTAAAAGTTTTCTCAAGTGTATTTTATATAGGATTAAGGGAACATACTTCAGAGTATAACAGTTTCTTCAAATCAAATCCAATTATTTTCTTCTGTGTTACCTGGGCAGTTAAATACTATCTGAAGGATAATGTCTTACTATTACATTGGTAGTTTAAGTACTGTAGTGTCTAACCTTATTCTCTAAAACCTGCACTAATTGTGCGGTCTATGTCACTCATTATAAAACATAACATTCCCTCCAGCTGAACTGTTGCACTTCATCTAGACACTGTAGGTAGTCAAACAGACAATGAAATGGAATCATTCAACATTTTGAAATAGAACTATCATTCTGTGGATACTTTCCACGTTTTCATACCATTCTTGATTTAAAAATACCTACCTGCATAAGTACTTGAGTTTCTCATGGGCTGGATATTCCAAAATCAAAAAGAAATGCAGGCTAGAATAGCCTAGGGTAGTATTAAAAATAGTAGGGTAATGTTAAATAATTGAATATGTAGAGGAAGACATCAGGAGTGTTTAGCCATAGCATTTCACTGTGATGGAAGATAAACCTGAATTATGCCAAATTATTCTCAAAACATTGGAAAAGTTAAGAAAAATCATTGACAGGATGATAGATTAGATAATTAGAACGTCCTTTTTGCCACTAATTTCTCAGTAGCAGACAATGAGCATAGTCTGTTAATAACTTACTACCTTGCCTATTTTAATCATTTATATGACAGTTCTTATCTCCTCAGATAACAGCACTCCTGTGTATTTTAAAAAAAATATTTCCAGCAGAAGGCTGACCAGACGTATCAACACTACTAAGAAACGAAGTATTCATTCTAGGAACTGGAACATTATGGGGGTTTTTTTGTGTAGAGACAACTAAAATGTTGATATAAAACTACCACTGAAGAATTTAGATTTCTGAAGACAAAAAAAAAATTTATTGAAATCTCAATTATGACTCTGTAGTTTAAAATTATGTTTGTTACAATGTCTCTTATTTATTCCTGTATATGATGACGAACTGTCATCATTATCATGTTAAAGTCTGATAAGAATAAGCTCTGGTGGAGACAATTAACTCAGCAGTTTGAAAGTCACGAATACTTCAATTTTAAAGCAGCTAAAGTAAGTAAAACAGGTTTTGGCTATTCATAACTTCTTAACCTGTCATCTGAACTAGCTTTTGTAAAACCACATTGCTGCATGGAAAGTCAAGAAAAAAATCTAGAAAGAAAAACAATCTTATTTTATTTTTTGACTCAGACATTTGTTTGACTAGTAATGCTTTAGATATATCCTTAAAAACTAGAATATATTTTTTGTAATAGTATTACAATAGTGTGATAGTGTTAGAGAATATTTAAAAGTCAAAAATACTGCATTTCGTAGCATTCATTAAAAGAATGGCTGTTGCCATTTTTGTATTTTAAATAACAGCAAAAGATTTTGAAAAATAGAGTCTAACTTTTCATTCTTACTGAAAATCTCTCTGGCCTTTCTCAGGCTACCTGGTCATATGACCTAACATGGTTCATCCTATAGAAATGAATTTGATTTTCAAAGTGTCTTGAACATCATAAACAGTCCTGAAATGCCATAATCTCCAAGTTTTTCTTTATCAAACTATGATGCAATATGAGCTCTGCTTTTTGTTTGACTTTTTATTTGATCTTGAAAAAGGTTTGTGTAAGCACTACTCCACAAAATTGAAACTTATTTGTAATATATTTTTTTCGATCATAGTATTTGAATCACAGCATGGCAGGATGAAAAATAATTTATTGATTAATGAGTAACAAAACTTTTCCATTAACACAATGTTTTAACTCTTTTATGCAATACTCTGAAACACGTACACACAAAGAAAGGAGTTGTACGGGAGTGGCAAGACAAGGACATTATGTCTCTTTTTGAATTTTCCTCTTGAAAGGTGGCATATGGCGTATTGACCAATTAAATTCACTGGATGGTCCAAGGACTACTGACTGTATTTTTTGATGAAATGTAGGCTTCAGAAGTGTGCTGGCCTGTAGCACAGCTGCCTAATTCCAAGGAAAACTGCATCCATACTAAACCAGTCTGAAGGTAGGAGTAGCTAGGTTGAATGATTAACAACTTTGGTTTTGTAAATATAATTTGTGATAATTGAACCAGATCATAAAATTATTCATAATAATAAAAATAAGATTTATAATTACACAAATTCTTTCACTGAGAAAATGATGCAATCAGTAATAATAATTTGAGGACATTTGCTGCCTACTGAACACTAAGTGCATGTTCACGGCAGACACGTTGAGAAAACCAATTGGAAGGCTTCCAAATAGATTCTTATGGTCTGTCATGTCACTGATTCACAAATTAAATCACTGCTGAAGAGGAATATGGTATAATTTTTCAGAGCAACTTCAAAGACAGTTACAGCCAATTGTGTCTGTGATTTACACATCAAAGTAGTAATACTAAAAATACTTAGTTATGCATAGCACTTTGATCCTTGGGTCATGATGCACTTGTCAAAGGTGGATAAATATTACTTTTCCTGTTTTACTGATGAGGATACTGATTTCCTCAGGGTGCTCAGTAAAACAAAGTAAAACTGAAAATTATGCCTCTTTCTTTAGCACGTCTCACTTGACAAAGTTATGTCAAGAAGTATCCATTGTGTGGAAGCCATATTCCAATTTGTAAAACTGGTGGCCTGATCCAGAGGACTCTGTAATCAGCACAAGTCTTCATACAGCATTCTTCAGGCTAAAATGCTCTTTCTTGCTCTACTGCTTCACTTCATCACCTACTGCCTCATTGTTGTCTTATATTGCTATATATCTATGATTTCAATTACATCCTATTGAGCAAGTGAAATGTGATAACTTATCAGTTACCAGACTGCAGCAATTTTTTCTGCCAATAGTTTAAATAACTAAAGAAATAATGTTATGATAAATTTTTCTGAGCAGCTGGATAGATAAGAGGCACTAAGGTGATTGACAGTAGTGCATGGAACCGACATCAACAGATGGGAAGGAGTGATGGGGAAAGATGCTGCCTGTGGGTGACTGAGAATTATACATAAATGAAGGGGACTTCTGGTTCAGAGCCTTGATAGAAAGTACAGTTTTAGAGGAGAATAAAAAAGAGTGAATGGAGTGAAACAAGCCTTTAGATAAAAAAGATTTGTACACTCAAGTGCCACAAAAGAGTGGTTAGGCTGCTCAAAGAATCGTTGTCAAAGGTATTGGCAAAAACGAGGTTTTAATATAAATCTGTGAAAGTGTGACTTTAACAGAGTTCAATGGCAAGGTTCACTCTATTACTTACTACATGGACTCTATTACTTACTACATGGATGAAGCCTACATAGGAAGATCAGATTAGATTCAACTAAGAATGATTTATGCCAAGACGAAAGACCCAAAAGAGTAAGGGTGCAAAGGATACAGATAAAAAAGATAAGGGTGAAAAGGGATTTAGCAGCACTTACTCATTGATTAGTATTTACTATGATAATAATAATAACTGAATTATAAATTTATGGTAACATTCATACCATAACCAATTCTCACACACAGACAGGCATAGAAATGTATACATCTATATCCATGTGTGTAACAGTACCCATCAAAAATTCAGTTAAACATGTCAAATCCCTTGGCATTTCTCAACAGCCACAACAGGCATTGGTTGCACCTTAAGGAGTATTTGTGTGTGTAGGGGGGTCTCAGCATAGGCCTCACTATCAACGATGATCTTCTGAGTATCAAAAATTTAGAATCTTGGAATCATTTAGGTTAGAAAAGACCTCTAAGTTCATTGAGTCCAACCATTAACCCAGCACTTCCATGTTCACCACTAAACTGTGTCTCCAGGTGCCACATCTACATGCCCTATGTACATTTCCATGGATGGAAATTCCACCACTTCTCTGGGCAACCTGTCCCAATGCCTGACCACACTTTCAGTAAAATTATTTTTTCAAATATCCAGTCTGAATCTTCCCTTTCACAACTTTAATGCCATTTCCTCTCTTTCCGTCACTTGCTACTTGGGAGAAAATACTGTCCCTCACTTGGCTGCACCCTCCTTTCAGGCTGTTGTAGAGAGCAATAAAGTCACTTCTGAGTCTCCTTTTCTCCAGGCTAAAGACCCCCAGCTTCCTTAGTCACTCCTCATAAGACTTATGTGCAAGACCCTTCACCCAGCTTTGCATAAAGCTAGAGTTTGCTTTCTTTAGCTAATGAAATAGAGCTCTTTCAAAGGAGTAGTGTACCAGGGTTTCAAGGGTCTGACCTTGAAACCTCCATAATTTATTTGTTAATAAATATATTTGACAATAATGTGTATGTTTCTAGAACACAATATTACCCTTAGACTCTATTTCCATGTAGGATTAAAATGGAACTTCAAAACTTCAATGTTAAAATTCAATATTACTATACAGATTTTCTATTCACAGTCCCAGGCCTAATAAAACTAGTCAATCATAGAAGCATAGAATGTTTGGGACGGAAGGGACCTTAACAATTATATAGTTCCATCCCTTGTGCCTTGGGCAGGGACATCTTCCACTAGACTAGGTTGCTCAAAGGCTCATCCAAACCAGTCTTCAACACTTCCAGGGATGGGATATGCATGAATTCTCTGGGCAAGCTGTTTCTGTGTCTCACCACTCTCACAAGTAAAAAATTTCTTCCTAACATCTAAACTAAACCCACTCTTTTTCAGTTTGAAGCTATTAACCCTTCTCTTATCACTACTAGCCCTTGTAAAAAGCCACTCTTCACTTTTCAGGTAGGATAGTGGAAAACTTTAGGGATCATCAAATAATTGCAATCGTTCTGGAAATGAACAGAATGATGCAGGATACCGTTCATATGCAAGATATTTTTGGTTCTTTGCAAAATACAGTTCATAATTTTGCAGTTGTCATTACAGAAAGGAGTAGTTTCAATATAAGCAGGGACAGTAGAATAGCATTTTGATTCCTCTTTCCTCCCCACAGTATATATAGAGTAGAATAGAACAGAATAGAATGGAGTAGAACTGCACCAGTTAGAAGGGATGTACAATGATGGTCTAGTCCAACTACCTGAACACTTAAGGCCTGACTAAAAGTTAAATCCAGCACCTCGTCTCAGTCCTGCAGGTTTTCTCCTGTCTTTCCCTCCTAGTCAAAAAGTGCAAGGATGATCCCCTCCGCTCAGCACCCATCAGACCTCATCTGGGCATTACATCCTGCTGGGATCCCAGGCAGGAAAGAGAAAAAACAAACAAGAAAGGCTCAGGAGAGTCAAGGAGAGTCTGTGGGGCTGGGGCTGGTTCATCACAGAGCAGAGGAGGTGTTGGAGCACCAGACAGCACACCACAGTACCTATGGGGAGGTCATAGAGGGGATGGGACCAGTCTCTTCCTAACACTTCCTGATCAGGGAATGAGGGACAGGAGCATCTTGTGAAGCTAGAAAGATTCAAGCTGGAGATAAGGAAGAGAAATCAAAATCCCTGTGGGAACCATTAAGGACTGGAGTGCAGTGAGCTGCCCACAGAGTTTGTGGTATCCCTCAGTCTGAACGCTTTCAAAACCTGAATGACCACAACCCAGAGCACAACATTTAGAAGTCTGTGAAGGGATGCTGGCTGAAGTCCCAGAAGAAAAAGCATTGCCACTGGAAATGTAGCAAAGGTTTCTGAAGAGGCTACAATGCCAGAAGAACATTTTCTGGCTTCATTTGTTTCAGCAGCTTTCACAAACATTTATTTGGAATAAAGTAGACCAAGTTGTAAGTGACCTACTGTGATCATTTAGTTTAACTGCCTGAACACTTTAAGGGCTAACCAATACACAGAATATTTTGAAGGCCATTGACCAAAGGTTTCCTTTTAAGGCACTGGCAGGTATGGACCATTAACAACCTCTCTGATAAGCCTGTTTCACGGTTTGACCAATCTCTTGATGAAGAAATTCTACCTAATCCCTGAAACCCAGGGGGAAAAGACCAGCCCCTCCCTCACCACTTCCCCTCATCAGGAAGCTGCACAGAGAATCAGTTCACTCCTCAGCCTCCTTTTCTCCAAGCCAGTCAAACCCTGAGTTCTCAGCTGCTCCTCACAGGAAGTGCCTTACAGCCCTTCCACCAGCTTTTTTTCCCCTCCTCTGGATGTATTCAGGGACCTTCACATCCTTTTTAAAATGTGGTGACCAGCACTGCACACAGGACTCAGGGTGAGGCTGCACCACGGCTGTATCCAGTGGGATGATCCTGTCTTTTGGCTGGCTGGGGATGCTGTGTGTGGTGCACACTGAGATGGGGTTTGCCCTCCTGGCTGCTGGGGCACACTCTGCTGATTCACACTGAGCCTACTGTCCACAAGCAGTCCAAATCCCTTTCACCTGTGCTTTTTTCTCAAGTCAACACTTATTTTCTGGATTCACTGTGTACATCTGCATGAAATTTTTGCTGTGGAATCTTCAAGGGATTCCATAAAAAATGGAAGTTTTCATATCTTTTTAAGTTAGAATGTAAATCTGGTTCTATAGCCTAATGAAGATAAGCACTTGTTCAGAACTGCATACAGTAAGAGCACAACGAGCTCTCTATTCTTTGACCACAGCAGGGCTCTTAGAGAGAGAGAGAGAAAGAGAGAGAGAGGGAGATTAAGCAAAGATATCATCACCACGTGAATGGTGGATCACCAACACCACCAGTGTCCTGCTGATCCTTCTTCACCCTGGTCTTCTTGGTTGTGGAATCCCCAAAGTCATTCCTCTGGAGATACCACTTTTATATAGTCCAAATCCCAGGTATCCATGGGGTGTAAATGCCATTCTCATAATTTGAAGTGGCATGTGTATATGCACTTGTTTCCTTTCCCATACTTTGCTTTCCTACATGGGAATTTTTTTCTGGAAGTGTTACCCAGGTCAGCCTCATGAGGCCTGGAAATTAGCATCTTCCTGTTGCTGCCATCTGCATATATCATGAGTTCTGCTGCAGTGGCTTACCTTATGGGAACCTCCTTCTCTGACAGTGTTCTGAGACATGCAACTGCATTCTTTAAGTCCTCACAACCACCAACTCAAGAAGCCTTTTGACTCAAGAGAAAGACCCAGCATGCAGATTAATTAGCATGAGAATTGAGAGAATCATTTAACCAACAGATGGTAGAATACTAATTAATAAGAGAACTAAGTATCTTGTAGCAAATGGAAGGGGGATTTCTTTGTTTGCTAAAATGTATATAAAGTTTGAAGTTTTGAGAATTGGTTCTAGCTTTGTGCATTTACCGGCTAGCTCCCATTTTGGTGCAAATATGAAATAAAAAAATACCTTAACTCTTTGTGTGAGATTGCTTTACTGCACACCGCATAATAAATCCCACTTTTAGGGACAACAACAGGAGCAATACCTGGGCCATACACCTGCTATATATTTTAGTATTTATTTCACCCAGAAAAAGCTTCCTTTTACTCCTTCTACAGTATAATGTATAGTAAGTCTCTCAGGAGTTAGCCCCAAAATCCTAGAATCAAAACTCTTGAGAAATACAAGCACTATAAATATAGCTCATCAGTTTTCCCTTCAGGATTCAAAACTATCAATAAATGTGTCTCTTTTTTTTATATTTATATATACATATTTCTCTCAAAGCAGGTTCACGCAGTGCAATACATCCAATCCAAAATGTTTTCTAACCTAGTGAAGAGGCAGGTGGNAGAAAGACCCAGCATGCAGATTAATTAGCATGAGAATTGAGAGAATCATTTAACCAACAGATGGTAGAATACTAATTAATAAGAGAACTAAGTATCTTGTAGCAAATGGAAGGGGGATTTCTTTGTTTGCTAAAATGTATATAAAGTTTGAAGTTTTGAGAATTGGTTCTAGCTTTGTGCATTTACCGGCTAGCTCCCATTTTGGTGCAAATATGAAATAAAAAAATACCTTAACTCTTTGTGTGAGATTGCTTTACTGCACACCGCATAATAAATCCCACTTTTAGGGACAACAACAGGAGCAATACCTGGGCCATACACCTGCTATATATTTTAGTATTTATTTCACCCANTCATTAGGTTGTCATAGTCTAGTGCACTGTTGCAGGTGATCATATGGTGTAGTGAGGAAAGCAGTACCTGGACCCCCCACTTGGAAAAATGGAAAATTCATGAATTACCTATCACATCCAATTTAAAAACCTACATATTTGGTCCTCCTTGGTCCTTACCAAGAAAGGAGACATTACCACAGAAATTAAATAGTGCCCTACTACTACAGTCAGCTGTTTCCCAAAATGCATGGCAAGCTATGTTTCATCCTATTTTTATCCATTTTGCTACCATCACCCCTTTCTGAATTCAACATAAGATCCTATTACTCTTACTCATTTTAGAACTCTACTCTCTTCTACAGCTCACCTGAGTTATCAGCAGTAATAAGCTAGGTCCAAGTCTTTGTAACAACTGAACAGATTTGTTCTCTGGAAATGCCGGGGCACTGCAAGCCCAGGGCCTCCCTGGGGCTGGGAGTATAACCTAGTGCCCCTTGCACCTGGTGCCCCTGCTGTTCCTTGCTACACGTTCCTGAGACTCCTTCCTTCTCCCTGGTGCTACGGTTGCATAGCATCAGGAACAATGCCCAATGACCCCGCACCTTGCTGTTGTCCCATTTCCTACTAACACAGATTGCAATTTAATTCTACATAGCTGACAGTATATGATCAGCTGGATAATAACACACATACACATGCACACACATATGTACAGGGTTCTCATTCTCCACCTTTATAAGAAAATGCTTAGAATGAAATGCTCTGGAGGAGGAGAAGAGTAGCCAAGCCAAACTTCAAAGGTCCTAGAGAGATGCAACGTGAAAGCACCTGAGTTCTATAAGACAAAGAAGAGCAGAGAGGTGTGGGCCAGAAGATTTGAAACTTTCTAATTTTGGAAAGGTAAAATTAGCTATGAAAATAAAATCATTCCTTTCCTGCTTGCTTCTTTGCTGGCAAAAAAAAAATAAGTCACACTAAAATATTTTTATAATTCAGTTTTGGTGTCTCTCTGGTTTTGACAGAAGCACCCTCCTTTTCCCCTCAGGCAAAACAATTGGTAAATATATATATATATGTATTTATATATGTATATACATATATTATATATAAAAGAGCCTGTCCTGTCATTCTAACCTAATTCCCCGAGGTTCACTATCAAAATTCCCCACACCTTGTCTCCATTACCTAAGGTGTTGCCCTGACCTGACACATGGAATATCGTAGTATTAACGAGAGATTTTTTCCTGTTTCAGAATGCAGAATGCAAGAATGCAGGGCTGTTGTGTCTGCTTTAGAAAATAGTTGGTTAAATAAAATAAAATGAAAAAAGGAGAATTCAATTTTTTTACAGTTACTTACATATTTTCATGTTTGTCATTAACTAATGTCATTTGGGACTTGCAAAAGTTGAGCATATTTGTTGAAATATTCTTCAAAATACAGCACACCGCATTATAGATGAGATGTGACTTAGGGAATTCTTCAAGAATCTTAGGACAAATTTTATCTTAATATTTTCAGTAATGAGCTCACAAAAAAAAAAAAGTAATTGCTGAAGAAATTCATTGATGACGTTCAGCTGGGGGGAAATGCCAAAGATAGAGGCTGATCAGAACATTGTAAGGGAGGAAATGAATGGTATTAGGAACTGAAGCAGTAAATTGACTGCCATAGTTGTGGGAAAAGCATTTGTATATTAATTGTCCATATGTACACTGTCAGTTATGCAGTAGCAGTTTGATCCCTCTACATGTAATCTTACACAAGCACAAAGAAATACTAATGGCATTGCACCATGTATACTACTTCCCTATCTACAGGGCAACTCACAGTAACAGAATGATCAGAGATATGGTGAAGATATAGAACGGAAAAAATACATAAGGAGAGTCTAAGGGTGTCCGTTACTACTGATATGCATGGTAAACAGAAGGTATTTTCTGTCTATAAGAGGAATATTTCAGTCTTTCTGTAGAAAACCTTATTAATTCCCAGATGTTTATGAGAGCTCCCGAAAAACTCACCATGTGTCAAATAAGATGACTGGTATCAGTGATGCAGGAATCTGCTTTCAAAGTCCACCTCAACAGAAGTGGCTGCCCAGGTAACTCTGAGCATCCTTCTGAGCTCAGAGGTTTATCACTGTAAGGACGAAAGTGTATAGATAATGGAAAGCAAACTTCAACGAAATATAAAGTGTTTCTTCCCTCAAAACCTCTAAAATATTTTGCAGGACAAGTTGTGGGTTCACAGAAAACTACTGTGAAGCACGTATGCCATCTCTGAACTGGTAGACACTCATAATTATCTAGTCTCTGTCTTTTCCCCTTTTATTCCATGTTGTTATTCTCTTTCTTCTTGCCATTGCATAAACTCAGATAGTAAGCACCTTGGGACAGAAGCCATTTTAGTGGGGTTTATGCACTATTTATCTTACCTGTACTTGAAGCACCCAGGATATTATTGACCTCCATAAAATATAATAAAATAAAACAAAAAATTTGAGAAGGAAGTATCATACAAGCAGTCCCTCCTGTGAAACCTCTGGCACTTCTATTACTGTTTATGTCCAGAAATACTACAAAAAGACCCTCTTTCATTTTATCAACATTTCCTCTTTTATTCACAGAAGAAGCGAGTACCTAATACTATATTCAAATATTTTTAAAAACTTGACAAAAACCCAGCCTAAACACATTCCTATATTTGGATAAATGTTGAGAGGCTTCTTATCCTTTCTTACCAAATACACTTCAAATGCAGGGGTTCTTTACAGGAATCTGAATTTCTAAGAATAAAGGGTCTTCAAAGTAAGAAAAAGCTTTAAAATAGAAAAATAGGTCACTGTAGTTTCTTGCAATTTCTGTGCTGTACTTTAAAGCCCCTCATAGCCTTTTGCTGTGAGTTTTAAGTAAGATGGGCGTTAAAACTGTGAGCTTTTTTTTAAAACAGCAGGATTACTACATACAGCTCAACATATTGCATGGCATCTTTTATGGAAACTCTACATCATGGACTCTTAAAGGGAATGAGTTTGTGCCTCCACAGTCTTCATAAGATACCAAAGAACATCCTGAGTAGTAGGAGAGTTTTTCTTCTACAGCTTTTAAAGTGTCTGGTAGAAAGATGCCACACTCTTCCACTTCTTTTTGATTTCTTAAGACCCATTGGGAATGAGAGTAATTTTAATTTCCTAGGTAATATGTACCTGAACGCTGCTAGCAGTGGATGGAACTCCAAAGTGAACAATCTATCTGAGGTCTGATATTTGCAACCATACCTTCATAGCACACGCAATAGCTCCATATTTAATGTGGATCTTTTAGTCTTAATATGTCTTCTTGCCTTGTACACAGGCCATGTCATGGAGCATTTCTCTCTCTCTCTCTGGTTGTTTAATCACCAGCTGGAGGGCTGGATTTGAATCCGAAACCTCGGTTTCTTCCAGATCCCCCTATCTGGGTCACGGGGTGTGGAGCCAGAAAGCTCCAGCACTGTGGTGGGACTGCATGAACTGCTATATTTTTCTGGGTAACTGAAAGATAGAAAATAAAGGAGTAAAAGAAATTAACCCAGACATCAAAAGCCACATATGAGAACAAGCAGTGAATGTTACACTGACTTTAGCAATTTCCTGTATATTTGCATAATTAGAAACACAAGCTAAAGTTTTAACTGTAGCTTTTCATAGTGTGGGATCATGCAGTGGTTGCTACTCAAAGTACCTTAAGAAGTCAGCTTCACTACTGCACATCTTAGCTAACCAAATTTTAGATAGATATTTCTTCATTTGAGTAGGACAGCATTTCTGTGTTTAGATACACTCAGCAGAGAAAGTTGATCATGTTTATGTTTAAAATTGTTTCTACGAAGTCCTATAACTTGTCTAGAGCAGATAGATTGCACTAAGAGTAAACATTAGATGGCTAGTATTCCCTCTTTTACTGCATTGTCCTAGGTTACAATGCAAGATGTAACCAAAAGGTGTGTATTCTATTACCATCTAAGTAAGCTGTTAAGTGAGGCAGTGTTCTTTATCCTCTCTATAACTCATCCCTGATAACTCCCTTGGAGAGGCTATCTCTGCTAAATGGGCCATAAAGGCCTCAAGGAATGACTCATAAAATTACATCATCCCATTGTGAGATGCTCTGCCCCAGGGGAGGAACCAAGCATTCCTACCTGGATATAATCTGAGGTTTGGAACACCACAGACAGCCCTTACCTACTGGATTCCCAGAGGACAAGAGCTACATAACCACCACTGGCCCTTCAGAGGAAGACCAGACCCTTCTACAGGATCACTGCTTCAACAGAACCACATCTATCATTTCAACAGGACTGCAGCCACCATTTAAGTGGACTGCTACCACCACCCTGACCGACAGGGTGTCAGGATGTATCCTGACTCTGTCAGTGTTTCTGTACTATTGCATTTATTTTAATTTTCCTATTAAATTGTAGTTCTGACTTGAAATCTCTCACTGGTTTGCTTTCAAACTAGTGCATGCATGTAACCAGAGATGGAAGACAGAACTGGTGTTGGGCAGCAGGAGTCACCTGTTGTTTGTAACTGATAACAATGCAGATCAACTTATTTCTAAAAAGATAAAAAATGGAGAGGATACAGCAGGATCTCTCAAACGCTGTAGTGCAACTGCAAACAATGTGTAATGATAAGAACTTCTCTTTTTCTGATCCTTCAGAGGTCTGTCCCTATCAGGCTGTATGAACGAAGATACAAGTCACAATTTAAAGTGAAGCCCTGTGACATATTGTAAGGTGAGAGAAAACACACACGCATGTTGTGTATGTGTAAGTGTGCATTCTTACCTAGCTGTTGCAAACGTACAGAATCTCACAATGCTGTATACACAAACTCTTACATGGCTGATTTTTCATTATGGAATACCCAATATTCCATTAAATTATTGAAGACCATCCTGTTATTTTTATTACAGAGGTTGCTGATATTACTGTCAATTGTCACATTTTGGTTTCCTGTTGTTGATTTTCATGCATGAGAAACTCACAGCTGCTGTACTGATGCCAGAGCCCATCAATCTCCCTAGACTGCATCGACCTCAGGATATGTAAGAGTAGTGGATAAATTGGAAGATCAATGCCTTGTCCCTCCTGCTGTGCCAGCTGCTATTGAGAAATTAATATGAGGTTCACTATAAATAAAAGATAAAAGATGATATGGCTTACAGGGTAAAATATTAAGGCTGGACACAATGTGTTCCATGAATTTAAAGCCAAAAGCTAAGAAAATTAACCCTATAAGAGCACCTACTGCCTTTGTGGATATATGGAAAAGAGCAGACCAGAAAGCAGAAAATTTTTCTGTAATAATTCTTTGAAAAAGC
Source organism: Pachycephala philippinensis (assembly GCA_013397055.1). Taxonomy (NCBI): domain Eukaryota; kingdom Metazoa; phylum Chordata; class Aves; order Passeriformes; genus Pachycephala; species Pachycephala philippinensis. Next base: position 15,715 of record VWZT01004336.1, on the reverse strand, counting down.
ATAAACATTTTCAGAACTGGCCACAACATTAGACATTGTGGGAAACTATCTTTAGCCATGGTTTAATTTATCAGAAAGAGACAGTGAAGTTGTACATTATTATGTGTTCATTAGCATAATTTTGGGAGAGCAGACTGATTAATTTAATAATCAGAGAATCATCATAAAATCAAAGAACGGCCTGGATTGTAAAGGACCTTAAAGATCATCTAGTTTCAACTCTCCTGCCATGGACAGGGACACTTTTCAGTGGACCAGGTTGCTCAGAGGCCTGGGACATTAGGATAGGGAGACTCAAATCTTAAGTGGTTTGAATCTGCCATTGGAGCTGTCACCACAGTAATGAAAATACATGGGGAAATCCTACCCATTACACCCACACAGAGCCAGATGGAGAGACATATGTGTCCCATCAGAAGCTTGCCCTATAAGAAGCACCTCCAAAACCAGGTCATGTTCTTGTTTTGTTGATCTTTAAGTTTCCCCACCAGAGATACTTAATTTTCCCAGAACACTTAGGTCTGTCAATTCCCTGAGTAATAAAAAACATGAATTTACTTCACTAAACTAAACGGTGAGGCAGAAATTGCCTGAAGTTGTTCAGTGACTTAAACTTCACTTTACCCAGAGTTTCAGCTCTGTGTTGTCCACAATGGTGTTCACGTAAGGAAATTAGATAGGAATTCTGATTTTTGAACGGTATTCTGACCTTATTTATATTCCATTTAAACTTCTTAGGTGTTACAATAATTTCCTTTGGAGTCAAATTCTTTTCACATAATCAAGCATAATCCATGTGGGATCTGGTCTGACTTCAATAGACCATTTTTTATTTTTGTGCTTCTGAAGCAAAAATGAACTTTTGTGAACTGTACTATCATACTTTGATTCCCTGGATAACATGCAATAACCAGAACAGAATTCATATTTTTCTAGAATGACTGATTCCCTCCAAGTCTGCCTTTCCCACTTTCACACGTACACAGCTGCTCATCACCTAAGACATAGCTGCATGCATCACGACAAAAAAGGAGCAGCTGAATGTGTTTCTTCTGGAGTAGGTAACTGATTTCCTTAAAGACACTTCTACAGTAGAATAGATCATTCACTGGAACCAGATTACTTCTGGAGAATATAGAATGAATGGAAAGTCATAGGGATTGTCTAGACCTCTGCTCTTCATATCACCTGAATGTGGAAATAACTGAGTAAATTGCACCCATTGTGGAGTAGTGAAATTCTTCTTTATTATCATGTGCATTCAGGCAACCACCTTAAAGCTGGGATAAAGTCCACCATGACGTGCCATTACACCTACCCCACCCCTTGCCAGTGGTTCTATGCTGCATTCTGAATAATGCATAAGAATTATCATGCCAATTAAGCACAGAGAAGCCTGTCAGCATGAATTCATATGAAGACGGACTCCTTGTCATGACTTGTTCTACTCTTACTTCTTTCAAGCTACTGCTGGAATTTTTGTTTGTGTTGACATCTAAACTGGAATTCCACAGGTTTTACCAAGCGGACAGACTCATCATTGTTTTCCAGAATTTCTGAGTAATGACATTTTAGTCATTTGGTGTTGACTAGGGTATTTCCTGTAATGTGTACGATTTCAATAGAAAATTTTCCTAAAATATAAACTCTGAGGGTTTCCCAAGACAACAAAGCAGGATTGGGCAAGCAAGTTGTGTTCATGTGGTAGAACATAATGCTGTTAAAAGCTTATACCCGTGCACATGCACACACACTAATGTACACACACACAATTTAAATAGAAGTAAGGTTGAGAAGAAAAGAGCAGTTTGCATTGAAGCACTGAAAGATTGAAAGAAAATGACACTTTAATAGAGTCTTTAATAATATTTTCTAGGAATTCAGACTTTCAGAATTTATGTAATCTGTGTCTCAGCCTGGAAAAAAGGAAAAGAAAAATATCCTTCAATCCTTTGTTTAGGCAATATCTCTTGTTCATATATACTGGCAGAAGGCAAATTTATTATTCACTGGCAGCATTACTAAATGGAACATAGGCCTTGTGTCATCTCTCCAGTTGGCTACTCTTCAAGGGGAAAAAAAAAAAAAAAGACCCAGGAATTCTAACTCTTTAAATAGTAATAATTTATCTGATAGGTAGGGCTGCAGGTGAATTTTTTGGAAGTTTATGTGAAGCGCTTTGCTATTCATTTTTCTGAACTTGTATTTTCCTTTTCCAAGTTTCTTCTCCACCTGCCTTTTCAGATTCAGGGATCAATTCAAAAGTAATTCAAAAATAAAAAAAGTTATGTCCCACCCAAAAAGAAGTTAGAAGTTCTTGCTTCTTATTTAAAACCACGTCTCCTAGTAGATGAAAAGTGTTGTTCTTTTTCAACATCGTGGAAAGAATTCACAAACCACGAAGGTGTTTTTTTTCTTTCCCTCATTTCCTTTCTCTCTTTGGCAATCTGTACTTTTTCTTAAAGTCCAAAAGTATGCATTATATAGGGAAAAGAAAAAAAAAAAAGATCAGTGCCTTCTCTCACCACGGTGCCTACCTTGCTATACATATAAATGATGTGTATATGAAGATCACCATAAATAATAGATAAAAGATATGGCATTTGGAGCAAAATATTAACACCAATCACAAAGTGATATAACCAAAAAACCTAACCAAATTAACCCCTTGGGATAAATAGACACATTTTTTATGATTTCTAGGAAAACAGGTAGGGGAGAATTTTGTCTCTGTGTGTTGTGTGTATGCTCACAGGTGTGTATGCATGGGAAACACAAGGAATTCAAACCCATAATCCCTCTCTCCATATCCATCCCATTCTCTCCCCACTTCCCTACATAGATCCAAAGTATATCTGTGTTTGTGACTACACACACTTTTGTGAATGTTTTCATTATATATATTTTCCATATACAATGGTAATGAAAGGTGTAAGAAAGGAAAAAAATGGGAAAGGCAAAGCTACTTACGTGTCTGCACAGCTGAATATAACATATACAAAAAAGGTATGGCATGCAAATGTATGTATATATACATGTAAAAATGAAATGTTTTTAGACATTGGCAAGCTGCTCATTAGCACATATACGTATCTTGTCTCCATATGCGTGTTTATATCTACATCTCCTAAGTTTATGTGTGTATATATCTAGGTGTGTTTAAACATGCAAAGAAATGCATGTGTGACACTAAGCACTGAGAATTTTTGAGAGAACTGTTCTGTGTGTTTCCTGCTTTGTTGGTCTTCTTTAGGTCACTCCTGCAAGAGATTTTAATTTGGCTTCCCCTCTCAGCCGCACAGGAGAATAATCATTGCTTAGTCTATATAGAGATGCCAACTATTATCTTGTTGACAGGTGAGGCAGCCAGAAGCTACTTTTTCTCACACTTACAATCAAAAAAAAAAAAAAAATTAGAACATCTTTTCCTTTAAGACTTGCATCAATCAATTTCTTTTTCTAGTTTATCCCTCATTAAATTAATGCTGATGTAAAGCCCTGCTGTAAATTGCATGTGTCTTAGGCATTCATCTAAGAAGGTGTTACTTACTGAAGATACTTAAAATTGTTAAAAACAAAAACTTTAAAAACTGTCATTCTTACAAAACAAACAGATACTGAGCCTTACAACACAACTAAACTTTTTGACTTTTGAGACCTCAACGTTTTTGTAAAACGAGATTAACATAAAAGAACCAAATAACTTGGGCTGTGGCTATATCAGACTCCTAATCTGAATCATAGGTGTAGCTGACTGACTCTTAAAAATGCATTCAGAGAACAGGGAGCCTTACTGCAAAAAATATTGGCAGCTGGGCACTCTCTTATGAACTAATACAGTATCAGGTGGCTATTTCCTGGACTGAAGCAAAATTTGAAATTTGTGTCAAATATCATTTATTTGTAGGAGCAGTCAACAGACTACAAACTATATTTTAGCAATGCTAAGAAATAAAACCAATGCATGTTGCCTACGTCCATGCATCAAGCTCATGTTAAGCTCATTTGACTCTCTCTGGGTTTTGAATATGCATCATATCATTTGCAGTGTTGTGCTATACTGTCCTTTAATGCTATGACAACGGCAGTCACTATTTTTACTGTGTTGAATTTTTTTCCTGTTAGTTTAACTGCCCAAATTCTGAATACAAGATGAGAGGGTATCCTTCACTATCCTGCAGTCTGGCTAGTTTACTGGTTTATGAATACAAAACACTTGTACTCTCATTCATACTATTCTCTAACCCTTAGAACAGGCATAAGGGATATTGGTAAGGACATGACAATGGAGAACAGAGATGAACAATAGTCCAAGAGATTAATATATTTTATGAAATGTCACTAATTCCAAGTCTAATTCTCTTGTATTATTAGTTACACTCAGATAAAATAGAAAGGTGTTTGAAAAATTGTCAGGGTATAACTTTTTTTCTTATGCCAATCAAACATATCTTTAAAGGACACGTGAAAACATTTACAGTGCAAGTCAGAATTACTGACTTCCTGTTATATGTGAAAAAGTAATTCCATAAACAACATTGTGTACTGTATACAACAGTATAAGGGCCTTAGAGTCATTAGCCAAATATTCATTTTGCCAATGTCTTCACGGAGTCGTTATCACATATCCACTTTCTTGCAGCAGTGGGGAGCAGGGGAAATAACAAGAAAACAGTGCCATGCATGCCCATTATAATCACAAATTACCTACAGTCCTGGAGATATATGAACATTCTTGCTGTACTAGAATCTGTAGCATAGACTTGAAAAAGCCAAATAAAATATTAGCTAGGTGCTAAGAGCTAAGACCACTAATATCACTAGAGGTCCACTGAAACACTTTCACAACTGGCTTGCAACACAAATTAATCTACACAGATTTACATAGCCAACTATACTTTATCAGAACCCCACACAATCCATTATTTTCACTGCTTCATTTCAATTTCTGCATAGTGTGAGGAAGTGCAAACAACATTACAATTAATTTTTCATTTCTTACTCCCTTCTTTTGTTAATCTGGACAGAATAAAAAGGTAATGAAGTTAATTGTCTTGGCACATTCATACAGTAGAGCTGCTTGATAAGATGTGACTTGCAATATTAAGGTGTCAACAGTGTTAAAATAAAGAACTTAAGGAGATGGAAGACACGCCAAATAAAACCAAAATCTTCTGGTTTTAACAATACCTTTTGCAACATAAAGTATGATGCATGACATGATGCTCTTGATAGCCTACACTCTGATAATTTTAATGACGTCCAGAATTAACCAATGCTTTAGTGTTAAATACAGCATTATCTGAGTGTCATTATTTCCTCCTTTTTGCTGCACCGTGCACCATATATACTTTTTATTTTTTAGGTTGAGGAAGGAATCCCCAAACAGCAAAATTAGACAGCAAAAAGTTTCTTGCCTTCTCTTGTCTGATAAGAAGCAAGCACCTTCAAGGAGCAGGGGAGTGCGGTGTTTCATTTCAAGAGTGAATGCATACCTTCCAAGAAATAAAGGTAGAAATATTCATCAACTCCAAGGCAAGCAAACAAAGTAACTGACACTGACCTATTCCTGAGATAAATGAATATATCACCACTTTAACGTAGACTAGGCAGGAATATGCCAAAAGCATTTCTGACAAGAATTAAGGAGTCTAAGTAGTCGTTTTATGTCACGGTTTCTAGGTATAACGTTTTATCTGCAGAAGGGAATATTTGGCCTTTGGTGGAAGGTAGAATGGAAAAGTGTTTAAATGATTGTGACTAGTCAGTCAACAGACTTAAGCAGTTTTGGATAGATTATTCCTTCTCTTTCTTGACAGTGTGCTTTTCTCCAGACCTATTCTATTTCTTGAGCTAACAGCTTGCACTGGAAAAATTATCAATATGAAGGACTAAAGATCTCTGCCCTAGGAAGGACAGAAGAGATGAATTGATTATTGTCCTATGGCTGGTTGTTCCTGCAAAATTGCAATGCCAAAAAGAGATTTCATGACCTCATTTGGTAGCACAAGCCAGAGATAAATGACTGAGAAATCAAGACTGTTCAAGGATAGATTGATGTCAGGAAGAGGAGGGGAAGGTTCTACCCATATATTAGACTCAGTAGAAGAGAAGAATGCCTAAAAGTTACACCAGAACTCAGTTATAGTGAGCTGTCAGAAAAATACGCTGAGAGTAAGATAAGAATATTCTTGTACCACTCAGTAGTCCAAAAAAGAGGAGGGAAACAATGAGCAAGTTTAATTTAGAGAAAAACAGGAAACTTCCCCTCACATCCATCAAGCGAATAGAAACAACACTGGGAGGACAGTTGATGCTTTGAAAGAAGTTCTTACTGGGAAGCTGTATTGAAATATGCCTTCAGCTATAAAAGAGTACAGAGGTCTGTTAGACCTACATCGAAAATTGAGACATTACAATACATTTATCTCTAATGGTGATTAATGACATACATAATGCATATATTGCAATGTAACTCTAAATGTATCGATATGTATATTTTGTTTTCATTTATTTGGACAAGAAATGAAAGTAGGAACTGCATAGAGTTACTCTAATTGTATTTTTAACTAACTGCCATAAAATAACAAGGAGTAAGTGTGGCAAGAGTGAATTTTGAGTAGGACAAGTAAGCAAGTGCTTACTTAAAGTGAAAAAAAAAATCTCACTGTTCATAATATATGATCTTAAAACAGGCCACACAGCATTGATAAATTATAGAGAATAAAAATTTATGCAGAAAAGATGTGCTGTGTATATTTTCATATATATTCCAGGAATATATTGTCCTGACATGTCCATTATTTTCACACAAAGCCCGGTAAATGGATATGATTATTAGACTAGGTAACATGAATTTAAAACAAACAAGCACCAAATAAAAGCAAGCAAAACCCCAAAATAATATTTTAACCATTTCTCCTTCTGTCACCATTTATTGCCTTCAATTTAACAGGTTTTGGGTTTTTTTTTTAATTAATTTGACATGTTATTTGTGTATTATCCTGCTTTGGTACAATTTTTAGCAGCAGTGATGGTATTTTGGCAACATTGCTTCTCCTCATTACAATGACATGAACGTAGTGGCTACGTACATGGTATTCTCTCATACATCTGATGCACAAAAATCTGTTAGAAAGAGAAACTATCACTCCCATTTTGCATGAGGACAGCTAGGAGAGAGTGTCCCAACTATAGTCATGCAGGTACTTCTAGACATGAAGAGAGGCAGCTGCACTCTTGTGAAATACAAGTCACTGCCTAGGCCACAGACATGTTATAAAATGTTATTTGCCACACAACAAATGTGTGTTGGTTCTTATCCTGAGATACTGCCAGGAAAGCTACTTCCCATCTTTTTTCCACAAGTCAGCGGAATGAACAGTAGAAGTAAACAGCAGTGTTCCAGGAACAGGAGGACAGACCTTCAGGTATTCTGTGATTTTGTCTGTGGTTTCCATTACCACAGAACGCTGTTGGTGCTAAAAGTCTGTTTGGCATCAGAAGAAGAACAAGTAATGTCATGGAAGAAAAATATATTGAATACAAGTTCAGATAAACCTACCACCTTTAATTCAGTTCTTTGCATCATAAATCCACAGAAGCAGGGAGACTGTTCTAGGAAAGTATCATTGTGTGCTTGCCCTGCATTTATACTCCTCCCCAGGCTCCCTGTCAGGAGCAGGATGTAGGTAGACCTTTGATCTGACCCAGTACAGGTAATTTCATGTAAAAATGGATAAAAAAATAGTTTGATTGACTTGAAACAGAATGGAGAATGAAAATCAATTCATTCAGGGAAAGCAAAGCTAGGAATGTACAGACCTGGAACAAAATTATGAACTGATGTGAGAAAGGGTCTTACCCTCTCAGAGAAAATATAAAGGAGTGGATAGAGCGTTTCCTCCTATTTTTTTTTACTCTCTCCATCTCCCAGTTGTTTCCATTCTTATGCAAAGTATGTCGACAAATGCTAATTAACCATCTCATTTTTGTGTTCAAGATACTGGCAGGTATCTTGCCTGTGCTGTTCTGCACCATGATACAACACTGTTCCCTGTAGTCAGACTGTCTACAGGTAGAACAAAGCATTAATCACAGGATGGGCAATTCTTCAAGGCCAGCTCCCCTGCTGTTTGGATTGTTCCAGGCCATGAAAAGCATTAGCAAGTGCAGTTCTGCTTTGTTGTACACTTTGCCTGCTACTTCTCATGGAAATGTCTCTTCATCCTGGAGTCACTGCTGAATCAATTCTATTTCATGACCGTAATTCACTTTCAGGTATCTTTTATATATATTAACCTCATAATAAAATCAACATGCAATTGGAAAAATGTGAAAGATAAGGTGACACCAAGGGATATTGCCCAGGATACAGGTCACTGCAGACCTTGCTATTCATATACACAAGAAGTAAATGGAGGTATTACCATTGTTACGTAACATGTCTGTCTGCAAATCCACAATTAGCAGCTTGCTAAGGGAGCTTACTTTTTAATATGAACTAAACAAGTTAAAAGATAGAAAATAAAAGTGAACTTACTGTTTTCACAGGAATCATAAAAATATATATGGGCACTGGTGATGAATGTATGGTTTTGTATTTTTAGCTTAGGTATTTTAGAGTCTATTACTTTCTAGTCTTTTTCTTGAATACAAAAAGAGAAGTTATATCTGTACAGTGAGTCTTGTATATTACCACCAAGTTACTCCAGACTTTGTCAAATGGTCATTTATCCCCATATCAGATCATAATGGCCCCGTTATTTCCCTTTCAGTAAATATTTTCCACATAAATAATGAACTACATATCACTAAACCATATTTTTTAAAATCAACTAATACAATACTTTGTCCATTTGTCAATGGTGTGGATACTTTTTTCTCCTTGCCTGAAAGAAAAAAATTAAATTCAAAAAAGAATTTGCTTTTCTGGATTTTTTGTGTGTTCAGTGACCTCTAGGTTGTTCCAAACCACATTGAATATTTGACCACTCATTTAATAAGAATTAATTTTCTACCACTTTTGGCTGAAATTATTCTGAAGGATTGATTTGTCTCTTATAAGGTAACTAATCTGTCCAATTATTCACTCTCCTTCAATTTGGTATTTTGTCTCCAGAATCAGGTGCCCAAAATTTGGCTTTAATGTCATGTCCAGCACACAGAAATACACAAATCCTCAAACACTGACCAAAAGAGCACGAACTCTGACAGACTCAAATGACTATGTTCACTGTTCACTGAAGATCCTGAAAGTCTTAGAGGCCAATTGACAATATTGTCAACCTAAAAGCAAGTGCACTGTGTTTCACGTTCATGCCTCCATGATCCTTAATCACAGGCACTGATAGGTTCTTGATCCAGAAAAATTAGAAATGGTAGGCACAATTTTCCATAGTATGTGACGTAGCTCTGCCTGGAAGTGGAAATTTAAGTTTTTGTTCACCTATATTCTGTCACATGTCACAAAATTCTGACTTTGTTTTGGATTCTGAAGTACAAACTTGTTATCCATTTTTCTGGCTCAGCAGTGGAGAAATCAGTGGAATGGTATCAGTAGTAAAGCAAGCAATGTAGCACATGAGGAATTATATAACTGCATCTATCTATCTTGTCTATCAAGATCACACGATGCCTTCCTACTAAGCTCCACACTTTTCTTTCAGTGGTTAAAATAAGAAAGGAGACGTTTTTAAAATCTTGATAACTGTTGACTAACTCAATTCTTTAACCAAGTAATCTTGTAATAATGGGATAAGGAATGGAATAAGGTCAGATCCCTTGATATATGAGGGAGGAGTAATCAACCTTATACGTAAATGGAGGGTTCCAGAAAGGGAAAAAGCTAGTTATTACTTCTAGACTATTCATTTTCATCTCTCTTTGGATAGTACATTAGCTCCTAAGAACAGTAATTTTTAACCACAAATGAATAAATTAAGCCCAACCAGGCAAAAGAAAATAAGTGCAGCTACAGTAAGTGGTCTGAGTTCAAGGTTTAAAATAAGGAAGAGGGAACCTTCATTGCACAAAATCATTGTAAATTAACTTTATGACTTGGTTTCTAGGAGTTTCAAAAAACTATAGCCTGAGGCATTACTTGGAAGTTCAGGTTCAGTGGGCTGGTAGAGATACAAGCTGGCAATTTGGGGCAGTTTATAAGCAATTTTTCAGCAAGGAGAGAAAAGTTACAGGTGCCGTGTATTCATCATTATCACCCAGATCATGATGCCTGCTTCAGCATTAGTGGTAACGAAGGTTATAAATACACGGTTTTCCAATTGAAAAGGTAGAATTTTTCAGACCCTGAGACAGATATCCATCTATTATGGACTTGTAATAGGAAATAGTTACTTGAGATATTGAGAAGTGTCCCACTAGTTTTTCTATGTCTGTCTCACATACATGTCTATAAACTTGTGTGTGATTTGTAATATAACTAGTGTAATGCTGGAGAAAATTACCAATATATCAAGGATTAGAAGGACCAAACACTTTATATCACAGCAAAGTATTCTGAAGAAATCTGAGGTCCCGATTTGTTTCCATATTTGTATTAAGAATGTTGTCAGAAGAAAGGAAAATGCTGCTCTTTTCAGTTAAAGGAGTTTTCTTCATAACTTTTCTACTGACTACATACTTACACTGTTGATATATATATTTTTTTTTTCCTAGGAAGAAGAGCACAGAACAAAGAGATCCTCCCAAAGCACAGCTGTGATCTCTGACTTAACATCACCCTGTGAAACATAGGGCGGAAAAGTATGACAAGACCTGAAATTCCTCCTCCATTTCCAGGAATGGGGAAGGGAAGTGGGAATGGGGGAGTGCGTAGGGGAAGCTGTCGAAACTCAGGAGGGAAAAACATTTTTTTTTATTTCAAATGGTATCTGTGGTTTCAAAAGGCTGAGAATCCAATCAAAATTATAGGATTCAGATCTGAGTGGCGCATAAAAAGGTCACTATTTTTAGTGTTCAGCCCTTCAGGTGATTGATGTGAAATACTCAGTACTGAGATAATTTTTGTCTCAGTAAGAATTGTCTAAGGTTTTGACTGTGGAGAAGAAAAACATTGTAGCCTATGGTGCACTGATGACCTAAGGACACATATTTTTCACAAAATTTGATCAATCAGCTTAAATCATGTGCTTTTGCCCTTTGCAGTTTGCTTTTCCTTACACTTATCAAATCGGCTTTTGCTGATAGAAGAGCATACCTGAAATTCATAGCTGTCACAAATACTTCAATTTGCATCTTTTTCTTGAACAACTAACTGCAGTTTTTGCATGAGGGAACATGTTTCTGTGTACACTATATCTGTCACATAAGAACGATTTACCCTGCCCAGTAGTGCCACTCATTGTTGCCAATTAAGCTATTGTCTAATTTTAATGAAAATAGTAATTTTTTTTATCATATATTCTGTGGTGAAAACCTACACATAATAATAAAAAAGCAAAGAAATGGAACTCAGATTCCAAGTAGCTCGCAGCTCACAGTTTGGAATTATATTTCCAACATTAATATTTGAAAGATATAATAAATAATAATAATGAGTAAGAATAATGTATTATTATATTTTAAATTCTCAACCATCTCATATTTTCTGCAATACTTCTCACTAATTAAAGGGAAATACCTTGTGGAATACGTTTTCAGTTATTTGATTAGATTTCATTAATGCTGGCTATTGAAGTCAATATAAATTCATTCTAACAAAATGAGACCTAGAGCATCAACCACTTGCTTTGTTAACAGAAAACTGGATCTTCAAACAGCTACTTGTTCTGCAGTAGACAGAAGGCATGAGAGCATAAAATAACTACAGTCAATCAATACTATTTGTGCTCAATATCTTGGAGCAGAGATGTTCATCTCAACACATGAAAGCATGCTTAAAAAAAAAAGAAATCTAATGAGCTGACACATTTTCTGTCTCCTGTTTTTGAGCTTTTCTACTTCCTCCTTTCTTAATTTCTGATTGTTTATTTCTTTTCTGAATGTACTGCTGCTTTGGCATTTTTTAGCTGCCTTTGGGTTTTTTACAGTCAAAATAAGAGTACACTCCTTGATCTCCTCCTACCTCAAAGATTAACTCTAGAGAAATTATTCTGCCAAGAAGACTATTAATTCTATTGAAAAATAACCTGTGGTCTGATTATTTAGGTAAATCGTATAGCATAAAATCCAGAAAATTACTGTGATAAAGTCTACGAGAACAGGACTTTCGTGCAGTTCTGTGCAAAGTTATAGGAGATTGTACAAAAGAAAGAGTGATATTGCAAAGAATTTGAAGTGTAGATATGCATGTGGTTATTTTAAAGTTTCAAATGGAAGTCAGACTGAGCCTGAAGAACTCTATACAGTAAATTTTGCAGAAAGTGATTTTTTGCTTTTATTTTTTTCCGTAACATTTTCACCTATGGGCAGAACATTTACCCGATCATTTCCTTCAGAAGCAAGGAATTTACTTTTGTAAATGCATAGGAAAGGAAGACTCCAGATTTTTCTGTCAGTTTCTCCTATTGGTATTACCAGTACTGGGCTGAGAAAATGGAATTAGACATTCATGTGGATGAAGAATGTAAACCAAGAGATGTCTAGTAAAGAAGATCTTGACCATAAATCCGCATGAGGACAGAAGGAGGTGTGCTATGCTGAAACAACATCCCATACATCATTAAAATATGTTACAGACCTCTCTAATTGCCATGTAAATCCTGCATAATATACTGCATGAAGATGTCTACATTGTGCTGAAGATTGGTCAGCAGAGGCTGATGCATGTTTAGAGTCCAATGAGGCTAAAAAGCCTAACTTCAACTGAGCCTGAAAATCAGCATTAGTGAAATCAGTAGGAGAGCTGCTGCAGCTGTCCCAAAGGCAGGTCAAGTTCAGTGTGAGTACAAGTATTTCGGAGCTTTCACATCTAGTTAAAATACAAGCCTGGTAGTACTGCTGCTGTCATATCACTTCTGAAATCCAGCAAAAGTTTGTTAATATTGATATGGTTAATATACATCAAACAGGATTCCTTTAATTTTTTGAATTGAAAAATTCTCCACAATGTTGACATTTCTTCACTGAACTCTCAGGATTGTTTGGTTTCAGAGACTGTAGGGCCCAAGACACATTTTGTTTTAAATAATCCTTCATAAAAAATTCAGCTTTCAGTCTAATATGATTGAAACTCAGCTTGAGCATGTTTTATAATGCATTGAACTGGAAAGACTATGGGTGTTGAATTATTCAAAAACATGATAAGGAAAATAGTGATATATATGTGTGCATACAGGGAGAGGTGATCAAAGAAATCAGGGTGACTTGATATGTCTTGTTATCTCATTTTATTTACTTTTCCGAACTCATCCAAATATTAGAGGGGAAAAAATCAATATCAATTTTCACCTCTGTCACGTTCCACACTTCAATTATTAATGAATGTCAAATTTGACCACATTTCTTCATACCACCTGCTCTGCAATAATATTTCCGAGCCTTTATTAAAAATGTAAAATTGTCATTGAATTTCCAAATATGATTCTCTGGTGACTAATTCAGCTTGTTTTATTAATAAGTGAGTTCTGATGAGTAATACTAATTTAATACGCCTGCATGTAAGATTAAACCATAAATTATTCCTGCTGAAGGTGATGAGATTTGACTGCCGTGTGGTTGTTAAGTAAAAACCTTCTGCATTAACCCTGAGCACACTGAGTACAACAGGTTTCTTTATAGAAATTAAACTGTTAATATTTTCTGTTTATGTCAGGGATCTTCTGCATGTTTTTATTCACACTAATCCTCTCCACTGTATCTTTTACTTAAGATTATGAAAAAAATCAACAGCTACCACACAGTGAATTACATACATATACTACAAATACATTCAATAAGTGCTTGTAGACACAGAAATATAAACACAAAGAAAATATAAAATTAGAAATCTCTTAGTTCTCACTTAGTGGAAAGGCATCTAAAATGAGAATTCTCTTCAAATGGGCTTTGACCTCATTGTCACTCACATTAGAACACTTCAAGGTGTTGTTTTCTCTTGTTCCTGGAGTTTAATAATATTCTCAGTTTCCATGGAGTGCTAAGAGCTGGAAAGTAATTTGGCTTCTAACAGAACCCAGATCATTAAAACAGTTTTTAATTCATGGCTTTACATACTTTATTTTATACTGTTTTTGAATGAGACACAAAAAATCAAATTGTTTTAAAAATCAGTAATAAATTATTCAATATCATAGCTAACCTGAAGGAGGCTAAGATGCACCTTTCAAAGTGTGATTTTAGGATATGTTTCTTTTGTTATATTGCATTTAAAATATTCCAGACTGAGCTGATATTTAATTATTGCAACTCATGTAACATTCAACAGCCTTCCTATTTGAGGAGTATTCTCAGGACAAAATAACTTCAAAATTTCCAGAATATAAGATCAGAAGTTATTGCCTTTCAGGCAGATAGACCATTTAATGTAATATTGTATTCATTTCCCATTTCTAAATAAGGCAGCATGATAAGGTACACATACAGTCAAACGTACCCAAATTTGATCTTTCTCTTTATCACTGAAGTTCAACCATCCATTGAATTACATTATTCACCACATTTATAATAATTTCAATTTTTTTCTAGGTATTAAAATAAAAACAGTACACTGAACATGAGCTAGTACTGCGCTCTGGTAATAAAGAAAGCCAAGAGCATCTTGTGAGTGTATGAAAAGGAACAAGTCCAATAGGTTGTGAGGAGTGGTTATTTCCCTCTACATAGTGCTCACTAGACCACATCTAGACACTGTGTCCAGTTTGATTGACACAGACTGACACTGATTAACTGGACATAGTTCTGTGCAGGGCAGAGAAAATGAACAGGCACTGGAGAAAATGCCCTTCTTCAGGGACACACTGTGGGACCAGGACTTTTTCATCCTGAAGACGCGATTGTTTTAGAGGCACTTACCATCAGCACCTCTGGGAAGGATATCAAGGAGCTGCAGTTAGGTTCCTTGCAGCTGTTTAGAGCAGGAGAACAAGAGATGATGGACATAAACTGTAACAACAGAAGTCTAGACTAGGTATCAGGAGAAGCATTTTCTGAAAAGGACAGTCCAGCAGTAGAGCACAGGTCTGGAAAGGTCATGCCATCTTCATCCCGAAGGTCTTCAGATTTCATCCGGACAAAGTTCTGAGTGACCTGATCTGATCTTGAGATCAAGGCCCATCTTCCTTCTGTCCCTTCCAACCTAAATTTATGTATTATTCTCTGAAGTATACTGAACAAGGGAAAACAAGATATATCTGAAGATTAAAGAACATTTAAGTCTTTGACATCTTGTGAAATTTCTTGGAAATAAAGTGAAAAGTAAAATGATGGTGTCATTGTTTGCTTCCCTTTCCCTTCCCTTCCCTTCCCCTTCCCTTCCCCTTCCCTCTGCTTCCAGCTGGAGAATGTGCAGCAAAGCAGCCTTTGCTGGCTGTTCTGGGACCCCACCCAGCTGCTGCACCTGATCCCCTGGCCCTGCACAGCTTCCTCAGGAGGCACAGCACGACCAGCACCCGGCAGCCTCGGGAATTGCCCTCTGGCATCCATGGCACACCCTGCAATGCACTGGAATTCAGCTTCCAGCAAGGAAAAGGTGTTCCTGCCCTTCAAGGCAAAGCTCTGATGGGGCCGAAACGCAAGCAGAGCAAGATCTTGCAGC
>VWZT01004334.1:455079-484352 GCA_013397055.1 Pachycephala philippinensis | reverse complement strand
CAGCTCTTGCTTCATGCATGTGCATTTGTAGGCATAAACAGCATCTGTGCTCATTTCTCATAGCCTGGGGGAAGGTTCTCACGGCTGTGCCAGGTATAAGGCAACTGAGGGCCATTTGAAGGTTGATTACATTGGCCATGGACTGCTGCTTGATGAAGTTTGATTTCTAATGTGAAGGAAGAATTTGAAGTGAAGAAAGTATTGGGAGCAACCACATGTCCTATACCATCAGAAAATATTTTCTTCCTGTTTTGTTTGATTGGATGCCCTGGCCCAGAATTTTCCAACAGTCCAGAAAGAAACATCTGACATAAAATACATTTCTTCTGTTCTAAAGGCTCAGTTTGGAGCTGAAAAAATGACCTGTATGGATCCTGAATGTCTTTAGATGATGTCCCAAAGACATAAGATAGAGATAATGGTGCATTGTGTTTAAAACTTTAGGATAGGTTTCAAGAAAACTAGATATAGTTTCTTTATAGTTCTGGACAAATACCTCATGTCTGCTGTCTGTACACTGAGGGTAAAGCTGTTGTAATTCATGTCAAAATCCTTACAAGGATAAATCCATAAAGTCTCAGGATGCACTGACATATATTGCCAGGGGGACTATATTGATAGATAAAAGCCACTATGCTGTCAACAAATGCCTTACCGGTACATACAAAAATTGATGAGCTTTTCTTACTCTGCTGGGTGTCCTGGAAACCAGGAGAATTGTGACCCATCCCTGTCAGTTATTTTAATTGTGAGATGGATTTTCTAGGTTCAAAATTCTAGCCTGGAGTGCTCATAACTGCCTTAAATAAAGAGCAGGGTTTGTTTTATGAATTGGAATAAGTGGATGTTTTCCCTGCCTAGCAAATTATGAGCCACTATGTTTATTATTGGAAGGAAACGGACCAGGAAATAGTTACTATGGTTAATGAGCTACAGATTATTATTTGTGAAGAATTCCAGACATGTTCCATGGACCAGTCCTGCATGAGGTCCGAAACTGAGGTATCTGGTTCATCTTCTGAAGTGCAACAAACTCTTTTGTTTTTTTTCCAGATAATGTGTGGGAATATGTGCAAGAAAAAAATATGAGGGTGGTATAGATTTTTTTTTCTTCTTTTCTATTTGTAGTGAAACTGTCAGCCAAGAAATAAACTCTCTAATCAGATATCATGTTGCATCACAGTGTCTAGCAATGAAGCTGACAAAATATTTAATAAAAATTAAGTGATGTGGCAGGTTTGGTGTGTTCAATGGGTGCTTTATTAAAAAGTCTCACATTAGAGAAACTATCAATGAAAGGTCAGCAAAACCATTTGATTTTACTAAGCTGTGTAATGAATTTCCATAAGACATGCAGGAAATACTGTGAAAAAGTGTTACACCTTTTTTGTTTGGGTGATTTTACAAACCCTTGAATAGTATAACACCAGATGTAGGAAGTGGCTTTTTCTTTCACCTGTAGGAGGATCAGGGCTAAACATAAAGTCTGGTGGCATGCATAGAATGGAAGTAACATTTCCTATGACAGGAGTGTCACTGGAGTCAGTCTAGATGAGGCTGTCTGATTTGACTGCTTGTAGATCTGAGCACACAGCAGTCCCACATAACCAAGATGAACTGCCTTGCAGGGGATGTAATTATTGCTAACCAATGAGCTTACCACAGCTGGATGCTCCCAGCTGCATATGCTGGATCAAGTTTGTGGTTCTTCAGTACTTGCTTGCTGAGCAGAGTTATGTGGTTAGAGACAGTCACATATATTATACTTTCTGCTTGACCACTTTGCAAATTAGGCTGAAACTTCCTACCTCTAATTACTCTTCATAATAAAGATGTACCTTTTCCCAGACAATGCAAATGTTCAGATTGTTCTGGTAGTAAAAGCAGAGCAAAATGGCTTTCCAAAACAGCTTCTTAAATAACCACACCTTTCACTCACAAACTCACAGACTAGACAAAGGATATACTCAATATCTTCCTTGCTTGATGGCCTGTGAGTTACTGAGTTTCCTCTTGCAGTTAACCTGAGTGCAAAATTTCAGACAAAATCTCTGTCTTCCTTGCTGTCACATTTATGAGAGACATTCTGTCTTTGATAACTCTATCCAGCATCATAAGATACCTTCTTCAGCTCAGGCTCCTTCCACATTTGTTCCATCGTACCATAGCTACCTGAAAAACTGCACCCTCCTTCTTATCTGTACCATTTATTCTTTGCTCACATCTATTCTGCTTCTTGCATCTACTCTCCATTTGTTAATGATGCTTGGTTGATCTCCAGTGTTTGATCTTCAACAACTCCTTCTGAGTTAGAAGCTTGAAGTAGAAGTTGGAAGGCAATTTCATTAACAAAACGGAGTTTGTGATTTGGTTCAGATACATAGAAAAACATTCATCCTGCCAGCTTTAGACATCTACAGCGTAGATACCCACATCTGAGTGTGTTGCTTACAATCCCTATTTAGTCAGTGGAGGAAAACAAGCACTTCACGTACAGAAGCCATCTTATTTAAAGCCAGACATTTGAAGCACGTGGGGGAACTGCCTCATTCTCTCCACTTGCTGTGGCTGGACCTGGTGACCCATGAGGAGTCAGGTGAGCTAAATCCCTAGCTAAATTAATATGTACACCAAATGGACATGTCTGCTTCACTACAGTGCTGTACAAAATGCTCAGAAGTCTGAGCAGAATCTGCTGCATTGAGGTGACTCATTCTGCCTCAGTAGAAACAGCACTGAGAAAATGCCTTTGGGAAACCCAGTCCCTCACAGCTGCTGACTCTGAGAGCTGCAGGGTTTGTGCTTGGCTCAGTAGGAGGACTTCCTCCCCACACCTATGTCATCACACCCTTGGGAATCCCAGGGCTTGTTTGTAAGGAAAGGGAAACTCAGTCCTCTACAGGATCCCCACCTTCTCCCTACTTCAAATGCTTTGACTCTATGGGAAAATATAAATACATGGACCTCTGCTCACTACCTTGCTTTCTCCCCAAAACTTCATTTTTCTCTTCACAGTCCTTGTCTAAGATTTGCTATAGGCAACTGTTTCTTATGAATGCCCTGTGGGTATGTGAGGGCAGATAAAGCTGTGACAAGGATGAGGAGGCAATACTGTGGTCAATCAGGAGTATTTGTTCTGCATAGAGGTACTTCTCCCAGCACTCTGCCAGGGAATCTATCCCTGGGCTATACTGTATATTATAATAAATATGTCTTGTCCACAGAGAATAGAAATAGCTTGTTTGTTTACAGTAAATATCTGTAGGCATATGAGTTGGACTGTAGCCTACTTTACATATGGGAAAAATAAACCACAACACAATCATTGTGGGAATGGCCAAATTTGAATCGTTATTAGCAATGTCAGACAACAATCTGTACTCATCACGTCCCGAATCTCCTCAAATGCTCAAGCTGAAATTTGTTTTTAGTCAGTACTGCTCTCTATCTCCATTGCAGACACAGTCATAAACACACAAAATTGTATTTGCAGCAGTGAGAAGACACTTCTGTGTCCCTTCTACACACACTGTGACCTGTATAAAATTTCATTCCTTTTCTCTCTCTGAAACAGCCCTATTCCTAACCCCTGTGGCTTATCTATTCCTTAAACATTAGCCTATTTTTCTCCAAGAAGAGTTTGAAATGCATTATCCGTTTCAACAGTGTTCAGAGACAAGATAAGACAAGCAAAAATGTATGAAAATATTATCTAGCAGTCCTATTAGGAATAGCACTGAGGAGAAGAAAAATCATGGCACAGACTTAATGTACTGCAGTTTCAAAAGGATGTAGTCGGGCAGCTACACCAGAGATCAATGCACTGGTAATAACCCCTCGGGTTTCCCCTGTACAGCTCATGTCCTTCCAAATGCTTTACAGAGAGCCATTCTCAGTGGTTCTGCAGGGCAAAGATTATCTAGAGCTTGCTGGACACTGTTGGTTTCATGGCCATGGGGACGCTGTGGCAGCAGCCAATCTGCTGCATGAGAGGAAGCTTTCATTATTAAATGCTAAAAGAAAAAAGAAAAAAAGGTATGAAGAAGACAGGTCAGTCTTCCTCAGGGTAAAATATCCTCCTTTCAAGCTGTTCAACAGATAGGACTGAGTCAGTCACCTTGTATGCGGTCATTAGGAGCATCTCCCCACTTCATGCTCTGCTGGGAGACTCTAATAAGCTTCATCTGTCAGATCTTCTCACCCCACCTGTTAGCTTAAACACTCTGCTGTGTGGGGGCCTCTTTCCTCACTCTGCAGAAAGCATTTAACCTGCTGCTGCCAGCTTGGTGGGGTGTAGAGTCCCTGCCTGCAGCCTGCCCACCTGCCAGCCCTGGTCTGCTGTGCTGCCCGCCGCATCCTCCCAGCATCCCGCAAAGGCTCCTAGGAGCCCCCACCCGAACAAGCTGGCGGCTGCAAGAGGACAGTCGAGATCTCACCTCTTTTCTCACTTGTCTAGTGACCTCATTTCACACATCTGATTCCCTTTCTCTGGCTCTTTTTACAGTTTGTCTCTTTTGCAGCCTCTGGGTTGCTAGTCACGTTTTTCCCATAACCATTTGAATTTGTTACACTTACAAAAGCGCTGCAGTTTTTTTATCTTTTATGTTATCATACTCTACCCCTATGTGCCTACTAGACAGATTTTTTTTTTTTTTTTTAAATCTTTGGTCTTTTCTTTCAGCTTTTATGTATCAACCTCCCTATAATTACTGTTTTACCTTTGCCATCTGGAGTGCTGGTGTTCTGTTGTTTTGTTTTGTTTTTTCCCCCTAACTCTCTCTCACTTTCATCCTGTTAAAATTTTCAGTGCATTGTGACATCAAACTGTGTAATAATCACCACATTCCCTGGTTTATATAATTCAAAGAGGCATAAAAAATTTGAAAAATCAGAGTTTCATATCAAGAGCTCCTGATTTTGCTGAGGAGTGTAAGAGAGGGTGCTCAGAGTTTTTAAACAGATTAAAGAAATATTACAGTGTGGGATTTGTAAATGAGCAAGATTAATATTCCATATGGGGCCTGAGTTGTACAAATGAAGGCTGATTTCATTTATATCCCAGACTCACTACTATCCTTCCCTAGCAAACCTGCCCTCATCTCCGTTAACTTATTTTATACAATCATCTATAATTTTTCTTTAAGAGAAAGGACACATTTCTGCCTTTTAGGCTTCCCTTGGTCCTTAAAAAATAAAAATTTTCAACTTTTTTAGGTAATGAGAAGCAGCCATGAAGGGTTGCTCCCTGCCCTAATCTCTAGCTTTTTGGCATTGCAAGTAGGCAATAACTTACATCTGTGCAAAACGGTTGTCAGAAATGCTATCTAAAAATGACAGCATTTTACACTTAATTTCCTTGAGTGAAAATATGTGTCCAAGGTGACAGGAAAGGGTATAAGGAATTAGGTTTTAGGTCCAATGTTGAGCAATTCCCTAAGATTCACATCTCTTCCTCTCTTGAAGACCTACATGAAGTTATGCTTTTCCATCCTTACACATCTCAAAAGTTAAATCCTTTGGTGGGTTGAAAAGGATGTGTCAGGAGGCTTCAGCAGTATTGTACCGAATTTATGAACAGAAATTTCCAGCAGCTGCAAAACCTTCATTCTCATTGTAGCAGCCAGGGTTTTTGACTCTAGAGAGCTGTAATACCATTCCCTAGGGATGAGTGGGGTGTTATCCTTGCACAAAACAAGTGAGGAGAGATTTTAATGAACCCATCATTCTGAGTTTGCTTCTGTAGCTGTATAATCATGGGCAGAGCATGCACCACATAAAGGTTGACCAACTGAGACAGTAGTCTTGGGGAGGGACAAGAAAGATTTTGGTGCTCCAGTGTGGCAATTCTGGAGAGATTAATTTTCCCTCCTGTGTTTTTAATAATATGTTTTTAAAGTAGGTGTGGCAAGAAATCCAAAGGACTATGGAAAGAGTTCTGAAATGGAATTGAAAGATGGTTTGAAGTACTTTAACAACACCCATCAGAAACACCTCTTCTGCAAACCTGACTCAAATATCAGTAATGCAGTTCATCTCCTCAGCAGTTACTGCATCAGGCAGTGTTAGAGAACGTGTCCTCATTGTTGGTACCGGTAATTTATGAAGTTTATCTATGTACAAGTTACATTAGAGGAACAGGCATCTGTTTGGTAACACCAAATGTGTTTGTATGTTGTGTATTCTCTAAAATGGAGAGCTTGGTTCTTTTGGTAGCTTGTTGGCAAGTTGAGTAAGCTCTTCTATTACCCCATTTCAGAGATAAATCTTTACGCTACTCTGAAGCATAAAGAAGACTTTGGCAGGATGGTATTGGTCGGCTGTTGAAGGGCTGTAATATTTCTAAATTAAATATGGTTCACCAAACTAAAAGCTTTCTTGTTCAGCCTCAGACGTAGCATGGGATCTCATCGGTGTTAACAAATGCCTTAAATTTACTGGTTTTCATCACTTTAACAGCATAGTTTGTGCCCTGTAAACTCCATTACTCTACCAAAGATGTACTTAGTCATGCAAAGAAATATTTAAGGCAATTATAGCAAATTTCACCTCTCCAGAAGAGTAGTTATAGAAATAATTCATAGCACTGCATGAATAGCAATATGTGGAAAGTTTGTTTAAGTTGAAGGGAAGCAAGAGAGGTTCATGCAAATAACATAAACATTCTAAAGAATGTGACATTTTAATTGAAAAATAATCAGAAGTCTTTTCACTATTTGAAAAGATTGGATTAGTAAATTTTATTAAACATTTTTGGAAAGGTGGGTAATTAAGAGAGTTTTTTAACTGTCTGCCCTTCAGTTTAATGAACACAAAATGTGCTCACAGAGAATGAAACTAAAGTATTATAATGTTGGGGTTGGAAAAGTTAGATTTAAAAATAGATTGATTTTTGTTTAGTATTTTTCAGCAAGTAGTCTTGCTATTGAGGCAGCAAACTCCTGTAGAAAAAAAAAGTTCAAGCCCCAGATCTATTTCAGACCTTTTGTTTGACCTCTCTGGGTCATCTTTCCTCCCAAGGAAGAGGTTAACAGTATTGGTTTTTTTTGGCCTGCACTGAATTTTAGTTGTTTGTATGTATTGCACCTAGGGAAAGGTAATTCTGATCTTCATCTCATTCTCTAGATGTTAAGGGAATATAAATTTTGTGTTATAAGCAATTGTTACTAAAACTGATTGAAAGACACATTTATGGGTTTTGAGGACGTTTTTTATTTGTTCCAAAAGCCAAATATCTTTACTCCATCACCTTCAGATTTTCACAGAGATGAAAGGCACTCTTTCTGGAAGGGAAATTATTATTTGTTTTAAACATCTGGTTTTAAACACCTGTGAAAAATGAGCAAACATTTCCACAGCCTAGTTCTTAGCACTTCACTACTGAAACAACTTCACATGTCAAAGAAGCATTCCTTTCACCCTGCTTTGTCCTCAAGCTTCCCATCATTTCTGATGAAGGGAAAGGCCTGGCAGGTGTCAAGAATGCTTGCCAGGAAGTTAAGAAGTTACAGTGCGAGTAGGAAAAGGAAGGGTTGTGCAAACAGAAAGTGCCATAATCAGAAAGACACACTGGGGAAATTTAGGAAAAAAGGTTATAATTCAAGATTTTTCACTGATCCTAAGAGACAAAATATTAGCATGTTTAAGAACTCTCCCTCTGCTGTTGGAGAAATAAGATTTAACTATGGACAGAGGATTTTGAAAGGAGATGTAACAATCTGAAAAACAAAAAAACCCAAGATGTCTGCTCATTTGTTGGGGACTAAACCTATGGACAGATTTGGGCAAAG
This sequence comes from Pachycephala philippinensis, assembly GCA_013397055.1. Classification (NCBI taxonomy): domain Eukaryota; kingdom Metazoa; phylum Chordata; class Aves; order Passeriformes; genus Pachycephala; species Pachycephala philippinensis. The sequence continues at coordinate 476,565 of VWZT01004334.1, read as the reverse complement.
TGTCAAGCACCACTGATTACATTTTTATTAACTTAACTTCCTTCTAATGCATCAGGTATGATCAATTACCCAGGGCTACCTAAGTAATTACCTTACCATCTCATGCTATTCTTGACATACAGAGTTTATTGAGGCTTTTGATCTCTTTTAATAATATTTTTGAAATATGTTTTGGATGACATTTTCAGAGGGTTTATTGTATTTTTCTGTTTTGCAAGTGGTCTCTTGTGGGTGATCCCAAGGTTAATAACTTGTTCAAGGACTGTAACACCTGTTTCCAGGACTAATAACTGAAAAAAAAGCTATGACTACTCTAAGCTATAGAGAGCTTCCTCTGAACTTCCTCTGAACATAAAGAGACTCTGTATTGGCTCTGTATGCCCAGAGGAACATGGAGGCTTCCTCACTTCTGTAAAGGAAAAAATAACCTTTCTGCATCCTGCTCTGTCACTCTCACATGAGCAGATAGATTTAACCTGGCCACCACAGGGTGCTTCAGAAATGCCATCTCTACTCATGGACTTCACTGCAAAGGATATAACTTTTAGCTGACAATTCTTTTAATTATACAACACTGGACAATAAATTGCTTAGTGAGGATGTGCTGAATCACAGTAAAATATTTCAGGCAACTGGCAGACAAGGCTGCCCAGTTTTATTACCATTGTAGATGTTTATTTCCCACCCTTTTTCTTCCAGGTCAGTAAATTCTGGTAGTGGACCATTTACACTTTCTACAATCCATGTTATCCAAGGCTATAAACCTTACAAATGAATGGGGCAAACCTTGACTGCTGAGTTTTCTGGCTCTTGCTGTTACAGTATATCCATCTTACTTACTTGCTAGCTCTCAAGAAGGCAATGAAGCATTGTGACTTCATGAGCAATATTAAAATATTTGGATTTATCCCTGGGACTGAGACTGATACCATCACAGATGCTGAAATTTGTGTTTCTCATATCTGCAGCAGCTGTAATTTCCCTGTTGTTCTGCATCTGATAGAGTTATTTACAGCATGGCAGTGTGTATGAGGGAATTTTGGATCAAAAAAGTTACTTTTATATTATTTTGAAAATTTTTAAGTAATTTGATGAAATACAAGTGCAGAAGTGAATTGGTGTTCTCATTTATTTACCTCACACTGGCAAGGTGTGTTTGAGTGATTGTACAGGTCTTAAGAAAGCTTATAATCTATTCTCACAACCTTTGAATGTGAATTGCACAAAAAAATCAAAATATTGCAAGAATGAAGTGTATATATCACCACTTTTGTTTACAAATTTGCCACAAAGTTACATCAGTGCTTTCAAGAACTCCAAAAGATGGGATAAATAGGAAAGCTCTGCCACAGCTTGCAATATCATTTGATAATCTGTGTGCAGAGCTGTACAATGCTGACAGAGAGAGAGGATTTAGTCTTTCTTCCTGCCTCAACCACCTTTTCCTGAACGGTTCTCTGGTTTTTCATGTGCACCAGTCTGTGGAATGGTTCAAATGAACAGGTGACACTCGCTTTGCTTTGAACAAATTGTTCCTTATTTGTGGAAGTCCTTTCTATTTCATCCAATGCCTAGATCCCTTTACACGGCCAGCATGCTGCAAGCACTCCTCTCGCTCCAGGCTGGTGATGGCACACAGCAGCACACACGTGGTCCAGCTGGCACACTGCTCTGGTCACCAGCACGATGCAGGATCCTGTCACACAGTGACACTAAAATCCCTTTGCATCTATCTCATGCAAAAATTTAGAATAGTTCTTCAGCTCCATAAGCCAGAGTTTAGATATAATTTTTTGTACTCTGTCAAGGAGTAGAAGGAAAGGGCTAAAGGAAACTACCGGCTCTTGTTGACCGATCGTTCCTGCTCTGAACTTTTATGTGGGAGCTTGGCCCGTTATGCACTTTTCTCGTGCTGTGACAGTCACCTTTCACAAAAAGTGTCAGAAAGGAGCTCAGACAAGAAATGCCTTTGTACTGAGCATATAGCAAAATGAGGCACTGGGAAACAACAAATAAATATAACAAACAAAGGCTGGGTTCTCAAACGTCAAGAGTTTGCTCTAGTGAAGAACAAAAATGCTGGCTAACAAATCTGTGCATATCCACATAACCCAGGCACTGACAACTGCTTCAGCCAGTAGTGAATGAAGATACTACACTCTTGCAGTTTTGAACATGAGATGGGTTTCCTTCAAAACCATGCATATATCCTACAGTCTTAAAGCTTTCTGTCAATATCACTACCCATCTTTTTCTGGCTGTGATTTCAAGTTTGCCATCTCTACTTCTGCTTTCAAGCCATAGGGCAGGATTTTCAAGAAGGCAGTTGAATGCAGTTCAAGTTAAGTTTAAATTTAAAATGTATATCTTCATTGCAGAACTGTAATCTTATGCTGTCTTTCATGTCAAAGGAGGATGACATTTTTTCTCTATGTTTCTGTCCATCTAACCAGCCTTCTAGGATCCCTTTAAAGTTCATAGAAGAATTTAAAGAGGGTTCCTTCCCTGTCAAAATAATAGATATTTGTGATAGATACATTACTTCCCAGAGGTGCCATTCTCTCTTCATTTAAAGTATGATGCTAACTATATTAGACTACATGTCTAGGTTTTTGATGGATAACATTAGACGAAATGAAAAAAAAACAACCCTGAGCATCTGATTCAAAAGGATTTAAAATCAGTAGGGAATAGTCCATGGACTGCTTAAGGTTTTGGATCATTCCCTTGGAAGAGGTCGGAAACATGCAATGCAACTCTAATGGTCTTGGATGTAACTCGGAAGACTCCAAAAGGAAAATATGGTTTCTTGGACCATCAAGAGTAAGGTTTGTCTTTGCATCTAACCTCCCCAGCTTTATTCGCCATTTTCCATTACAGCTTATTTGACTTGTTTTACCAGGTGTTGCATTTTGTGTGCCTGTTCTCTGGGCAGTTTGCTTGCCTGCTTGTTGTGCCTTAGAATCCTTATAAAATCAGTTTGTTTCCTCTCACAGGGCTGAGAAAATATGTTAATAGAACCATGAGTATAGCACAGAGGGAAGCATTTTATTTATTGGGTTTTTTTTGGCTATGTGTTTTGTTGAGGGGCAGGGACATATCTGCATATTAGATAATGTTCTATTAGAGGATGGCAAGATGCTTTGCCCTTTGTTTTTCTGAGCTGGAACTTACTGCTGTCATGTTTTATTTCTCACTATCATGTCACAGGTGGCAAACTCTTAGAGAGAAAATACATTTTTTCTTATTTGATAGAAAAGCATTTGCACAAGTGTTTCTTTTACATGCTGAGGGTACATAATGTTATTATCTGTGAATAAAAATAATAAACTTGAGAGAACAGTAATGACATTACAGGGCAATTTATTTACAAATATAATAATACTTTTTCCAGTGTCTAACTATAACCCTACAACCATTCTGACACATTTATCATTACAACATTCCTTTGACTTCCATATAGAGTGGCTATTCTTGTTTTACAGATAAGAAATTGAGAGCACAGAGAATACAAATAACAACAGTATCAAAATTCAGATACCTAACTTAGCTAGCTAGTATCCCTAAGTTCCAGCTTTATCCAAAGGAAAAAAAGTGGAATTCCCCAGTGATGATTCAGAAGAACATTTTTAGACTCTTTCTTTGAGGTATCCTTTAGGAAAGCTTATCTATAGACAGGTTTCCAAAGGACTGGGACATTCACAGCAAGAAAGAAGAGATTATTAAATCTCATCTGGTGCTCATGCCTGTCTGTTTCTTCCATATCCACCAGCTTGACTGGGTTTGCTCCTCACTGGTGGGCTGCCTCAGTAACCTCATGTAGGCTAGAGCAACGCTCTGGGAGCTTCTGAGTTTCTGCTTTTGTTCCACCCCTTTCACTCGTGTTCTCATTGGCTTCTGGCAGCAGGACTTCAGCTGAACTGGAAGAGCTCCTAATTTTTCAAGCTGTTTTAGAGACACATATTATAGAAATTTGATGAGAAAGGTAAGAACTGTGCCTCACCTTTCTCTTTAAATAATCACAGGACTTTTCTGGCATACATTATTTACCTAATTTTCTATTCTATGGCTCCGGTTTGTCTTTTTTAACTTTGTTGATATGTTTGCACATACCTTACATTGTCTTCTACCCACCTTCCTATGGCTTACACCACCTGGAATAGGCATAAAAGGTGAGAGATGGGGATTAGAGCTCTCATTTCCGTACTTTTTTCCATGCAAAAACAGTCCAGTGTGATAGAAAAAGGGGAAATGACCTCAAATTGACAAAGAGAAGTTCAGGTTGGATATTAAAAAAAATTCTTCACTGAAAGAGTGGTTAAGCATTGGAGCAGGCCCAGAGATGTGGTGGAGCCACCATTCCTAGAAGTGTTCAAAAATGAGCAGATGTGGCACTTTGCAATATGGTTTAGTTGACATGGTGGTATTTGGTTGAAAGTTGAACTTGGTGATCTCGGAGGCCTTTTCCAGACTTAAAGATTCTTCACTTCTGTATAGGAGAAATCTCTGTGCAAACAAAGCAGGTGTCATTCTTCCTTATACTTTTTAAATTATCTGTCACTCAATTTGGTAATCACACTCTGGAGTAGTTCTCAAAGAAAATACAGTATTTAATGATGACAGACTTTTTATACTACATTTTGTCTCTGGACAGATATTCAAAAACAGAAACATCTATAAGAGAGATTGAATTAGGAAGATCCTTATTTTTGGAAAATGGCTCAACTATCTTAGAGACAATCTTGTCTAATTTGGCAGAATCTACTCTATGGTGTAAACACCATAACAATCTATACTTACCTATTAGTCTGCACTACAGTCCTCTACCACTGAGGTAAATAAAAAGTACAGAAAAAAAGTTTAGGAAAAAAGGGGGTTATTTCAATTTTATTGCTTTTTAAACAGAAACAGCAGTAGTGTTTTAAGTCAGAAAATAAAACAAAAGAGGAAATAGAGAAAAAGAGAAGTTTATAAAGAAACAAGAGAGAAACTGTGATGGTAAGGAAGAGAAACAACAAGAGGAAAGTCAGCTGAGTAATTTCTAGGGGTTGCACTGGGTGAAGCAAATTCTGCCTGAGGTTTTCTATTCTACTGAGAAAGAAAAGTACCTATCTGTCTGAATGTGGTAGAATCAAAGAAAATACAAAGAGAGCCCTTACAGGTATAGATCATGATAGCAAGGTGCAGCTAAGACTGAGAGGAGTACAAATTCCTCTCTTGCAAAGACGAATAAGGTGAGAAGCAGCAGAGCAGATACTCTTCTGAAAGCAAAGAAGCATCATATCCATCAGAATATTGAAGAAGCAGCATGACACTGAGAAAAAAAACCTTAAGTCCTCTTCTTTGTAAGATTGCTCCTATCCCTAACATCAGTTGTATAACCTCTGTTTTCTGACCTTCTTTTCCTGATTGTGTTTAAGAGGAAAGGCAGGAAGGAAGTAAACTGAGAGACTTTAACAACTACATGAAAAACTGAGTTCAGTATGGTTTCACACAAGAAAATCTAGAGTGTCCGTCAAACGGCATCACATTGTGTTGGTAGATAACCAAAGCTGGACTCAGGAAGTGTTACAAAATTCCTTAGAAGATGTTGGCTTTAGTTGTTGAAAGAACGAAGGTCTAACAATTAATGGCATTGTAACTCCTCAGAATTGAGTAGATCTTTCAAATTAGGTATAACCACATTAACATTCTTCTGTCATCCTTCAGAGAAAAAGACTATTCCGTCTCCATGAAGATACCAAGTATCTAATAGGATGGATTCAGAGTAACATCAGATGGAAATTTAATGTTGTGGTCACATGATTTCATGCTTTTTTTCTAGCACTGAACACCAGAGAAATATTTGAGATAAATTCTTTCTTTTTTGCAGAGATATTTAGAACCAAATTGGTAAACTGGTTGGTAAAACTGTGAAAAATTAATTGGTGTAATTAGTGGCAGACTGAGCTGTAGATGTGTCCTGTCATGTCTATAAGAAGATGCTGTGAGCACATCCACAGGTTGCCCTGAGCTTTGCAATGTTTTATGATTGGTGTAAACTTGCATGAGATTGTAACATGCACTGCACATAACGAGACTCAGTGAGTCCTGTGGTCATTCTGTGACACGATGGCTTTCTAGTTACAAGAATTTTGCTTCATAAGCCGAATTCAACAGAGATTGAATTTGAAACACTTTTAAGAGCTGACGTTGACAGAGGTAGAGCAGGGACTCCAAAAGTCTCTGAATTCACCCGTTTCTCTGACTGAATAGCACATACAACATTTAGTTAATTTGCTTTCATATGAATAAAGTGAAAGAAAAGGGTTGAGTTCTTAAATAAAGAGCTGAAGTTTAGCAGGTAGAAGGCGTACCACAAAACGAATATAAAATTAAATAAAATAAAACCCAAGGACAGAACGGTGTGATTGTCAAGTGTCCTGTTCTGTCTAATGATATTTTCTTTTTTCCCACCTTAAGCAGATCACAGAATTGCAAATTAAACCCCTTAGCAGCTGATGTTTACTGATTTTATTATCATGCTCATTGTAAGAGCCCCATACTAACACTTTGTTGCAATATCAATTCAGGGTTGCAATCCTTGTTTTAAAATACATTTAAATAATTAGCAGACCAAAGATCATTTGAAAAGCCTGCAATCTTAATGGAAGAAATTTCTGGGTTTTATTACAGACGCCCAATGTCTTGTTTTAAATTCTGTGCTGAAAAAAAAAAAAAATTAAAAAAGGAGGGTGTTTTTGTTTTTCCCTTTTTTTCTGCAGGCATGGTACATTATTCAGCAACACTACCATTACATTCCTCAAGATCTCAAAGGTTACAGTTCTGTTCCCCTACTTTTAAGGGACAGTAGTTTACTGTTTGTGTTATGAAATTGATTTCAGGACATTAACCCAGTGTCAATAAAAGTGTCCCAATTTATCCCAGATCATTTAGGCTGAGAGAAGAAGGGTTTGTCTCAATCCCTTGAGGTGTTAATAAGAATATAAGGGCAGGCTTTGGATCAGGTGCTGAACTGACACAGATGAGGAAGTCCTTGCATAAGAAGTGTTTCTATATGAATGGTGCTGTTCTGTTTTGGCACATGAAGCAGGACCCATGGAAGGCCCCAAAGTCTCTGTGTCTGGAGGCCAGGTGGGGTGTCTTCATGTCTCTAAAGTAAAATTAGACCCCTTAGTGCAGGCAACTAAACTGTGGTCTGGATATTCATTTGTTATATAAGGAACTCACAGAACTGGTGCAAATGGACAAACCCAGGTGTACCACATACACGCACACTGTGACAGAATTCAGAATGAACTTCTTGAACTAAACCTTACCCAAACCCTACAAGGTGTTTCATACAGAGGTAGGCTTTGACTGTATTCCCTTGAGACCAAATTCAGGCCGTGGATTTGACTGCCATATTCTGAGTGAAAAGTCTCTGGATCTATCTGGGAGCTATATTGGTTTGTAAGAGAATTTGCATATTCCTTGACCCAGGGGGAAAGATGACAAGTTACTGATTCTGCAGTCCTCCAGATGTGACATCCTGTTATAATGTGGGAAAATGCAGCTCAGTCCTCTGCTTCAATTAATTGATTAGAAGTGACCCAAGCTGGTGTGGTATTTTTTAAATACAAGTAGAAACAGTGTAGTGGGAATGCAAAAATGAACTGGTATTTCTGATGAAGAGAGATAAAAAAAGAATCTGACTGATTAGTAAGACAGATCTGTCCATAAAATATAGATTGATTGACAGCTAAATTGATGTGTTATGAGTATAGCCATTGATGACAGTTCTCTTTCTTGGAACTATTCCTTTTTTTTTCTGCTAGCATAATGTCTCATTTACAGCAGAGATGTTGTATGCAATTTATCTGTTTTAATGCTCTAAATTTTTCTATATTTTCTTCAAGACAGATTGTGATTTATTATTTCCATATAGTGACACTTGAAAACCCAGATTACAATTGCATTGTTTGCTGCACAAATTTGGATAAACTCCGTTTATATTCTTGTAGTGACTCTGGATTTTCTTTGACTAAAAAGGAAATAAATTAATATTTTTATTTTAATTATAGGAAGAAAATAATTTTAAAAAAATTAAAATGGACTAGATTACTTTTCATAAAAGAAAAAAAGCACAAATTGATGGGTTTTTGCCTATGCTGCCCCACCATCTCCCTGAAATGCTACTGTATTTTTCAGAAAGTGGCTGGGATTTTTTTTGTTAGTTGTGTTATGCTGTGTCTATGGAGGCACAGCTGTGCTGCAGCATCTTGTCTAAAAGGGAAATAGAACATATTGATACATAAGACAGACTTCATCAGACTGCATAAAGCAATTCCATGCAATGGGGTTGACCTGCTTTTGTATCCCTTTTATTTTAGCAGTACCCAGGCACAACCTTCACTCTGAGATAATAAAAGACTCAGTGTGATCCAGATTGTTCTTTAATGAAAGGATTCTCCCCTTGCCTGGTTGTAAGATTTGGCTAATGCTGCAGGAGGTTGCAGCCAGCAAGGTCTTTCACATGTAATGTATAATTGATGCAGGATTTGACTGGCAGCAAAGACTCATCTTCTAAAGTTATTTTTATCAATGCTTTCCTCAATGTAATCTCTCTCACTGGCTTACAGTTTAATGATGAAGAGTCTTTTGAGCACAATCCTTATTTTATTAATGAGATCTTGTTTGATTTGACAAAATAATAATTCTTTCTTTATAAAAGACTGGCTGCTGCTTTTCATTTGTGGCTAGTGTGCCAATACGGATATTTTTATTTATTAACACCAAAATCTGGAATTATTTATTTACTACTGTATACAATGTAAAAGCAGTAGATGAAGATTTTAACACACTTGAAATCACTTGTTCTTATTTGTCTACGTATTATTGGAATTTTACTTATCAGATTTACACTGATGTCATTCAGAGTGAAAGGTATTCAGCAACTTGAAAGATTAGTCAGTTATTCAGTGTTAAGCCCTGAATGAGGAAACAATCATGCTTTTCATTATTTAGTGATTTGAATGCATATGTGAAATACTTTTTTTACAAAGTATTGATAGAGAAATATATTCCTCTCATTAAAAGTCACATCCCTAATGACATTGTTACATTACACACATGCTAAAATTTCCCTGAATCTGATAAATTTACAGGTACATGTGAAAACAAGGAAAAAAATGAATCTGTTACGCTCTCCATCTTGGAATAAAAACCACAAATTATTGAGGGCACAACTGAAAACAAATTCTATGTGCAAGGTCAGCCACAGAGGAGCAGTTTGGGGATATTTGAGAAGATTTTGTTTCACTTGTTTACTGATTTTCGTTTACTGCACAAATCCATGTTCAAGCACAATCTTGAGCTGAATATACTGCTTCTTCTGAGTTACACATATTTTGCTGTTCTATACTGCAAAGAATTCTTTCCAGTTTTGTCAGATGACAAAAGTTTTATATTTTAAATGATTAAATGAATATCAATAAAACAAAAGAGTGTAGCCTACCAACAGAGAAACAGTCCTCTGTTCTGGGGACAGAGGACTGCAAAAAGAAAATTGAGATGACCAGTCTCTTTCTGGTCTGCAAGGAAGAGAGGCTGGTACTATGGCATGAAAACCTGTGGATGGACTGCTTACTGCCTCCAAACAGGTGGCATGTGGGATGTTCTCCTTTCTTCCTCCAGACTTCTATGACAGTTAGTTTGCAGGAGGTGATGATACTGGAAAAAATACATGCTGAGAGATCACTTTTTACACCCTCCCTTTGTTACTAATTTGTTGCATCCAAGTTACAGAACAGGTTGCTTAAACTCCCACCCATTTATTACATTCAAAACCTTGTTATAGGCAAAAATAACATGCTTTGTATGCATAGTCGAGAGTTTATTATTAGTTTAATTAAAGTCTTAATAGTCTAATCAAAGAATTATTATTACGGTAACACTGATATAAACATTTATAATGCAAATTATATGCAGCTAAAGTGATCTGCACATAAACTTTCCGATATTTAACCCGTTTTCTGACGCTGTCTTCACCTCTTCCACTGCACCTCTGCAACCTTTAGTCAGAGGCAGAGGGTATAGGCAGTCATCAACATCATGAAACCTTCATGGAGAAGAGCTCAAAACTGTTGGTGACTGTTTCTTCCCCCTCTCTTTAAGATCTTCCTGGGTTTGTGTGTTTAGTAATAATATAATATACCTTGCTCTTTCTTCAGTTGTCTGCAAGCCCACATTGCACATGTATTTGCTGTATATTGTGTACGTGTTTTACACACTGTGGAGAGTTGTTCTTTGTTCTTTTTGCTACCCCTGTTTCTACCCACATTCTAGTGTGTCCTATTCACATCCTTCGTGTCATCCCATGGCTGTATTTTCAAGCCCATCCCATCCTTTTCCTCCTTATGGGCTGTGTTTTGTCCTAGAGCCATGGGTAACCCTTTTTGCACAGTCATTGCTTGCTGTTGTTATCTGTTAGTTTGAAATACATAAAAGTGTTGCAATGCACAATCTTGCACATATAAAAATAAAGGTAAAATAAAGGTAGTTGTCACTAGAACATTTGACAATTGCCATTACAGTTTAAAAAAGCTCATACAAACCTTGAGGCAGACCAAGACAAGGTCTGACAAGTCATGAAGTCTGTTTTGTTAAGGTAATGCAAAGCCTGCAGCTGTTAGACACAGAAGGAGCCCTACACTTGCCTTGCTGTGTGGATACACCTTTGTGTAGGGCTTGTGTCCTCTGCGACAGACCCTTCAGCACTTTGTCATCTTTGTCTTCAGTAAAAAGGGTCCAAAGGGGTACCCTGGGAAGTAGCAGTCAGTCTTACCGCTGTTCCCAGTAAGATCATGGAACAGATCCTCCTGAAAGATTTGTTGAAGTGTGTGGGAGACAGGGAGGTAGTTAGAGACATTCGTTGTGGCCTCACCAAATCCTGCCTGACCTAGTGACCTATGACCAAGCAATTGCCTCAGTGAGTCAAGAGAGACCTATGGATCTCATCTGCATAGACTTCTCTAAGGTACTTGATATGGTTCTCCACATCATCCTTGCCACTAAATTGAAGAGATATAGGTTGGTTTGACAGATACTTTTAGATGGATAAGGATTTATCGTAAGGACTGATGATGAGGGTAGTGAGACACAGGAAAAGATTTTCTAGAGAGGTTGTGGATGCCTCATGTCTGCAAGCGTCAAAGGCCAGATTGACTGGGGCTTTGAGCAGCCAAGTCCAGTGGAAGGTGTCCTTGGCCACAGCAGGGGTGTTGGAACTGGATGCTCTTGGAAGACCCCTCCAATCCAAACCATTCTGCGACTCTACAAAGGAGCAGTGAGCTGGCGCAGGCTCCTCTGTTCCTGCAGTGCAGGTAGCTACTGCCTGAGTGCTGCAGGCACAGCCTCTCCTCTGTCTTTCAATATACTCAGGAGAGCCAAATTTAATTACCAGTAAGAAGAAGCTGAAGTTGGGCTAAGCAACATAAATGAAAAAGTAGGTACAAGCTATTGTTTCCTTCATTTCTTTGTCACTTGTGCTGAGGGAGGGTGAACACACAAGCTGCTCTTGTTTTATATCCCTTGACTTTTAAAAAACTGAGCTCTGATTGCCTGATGTCTGATTAGCTTAGAGTGGGACCAAATTACTGGTGAGGAAGGATGGTTGCTACAGTGCTGGATGCTAAAGCTTTATGATTCGTGGTTGTGAGTAAAGAGAGTATTTTGTATGAAGGGCTATTTTTTGTTTGATTGTCTCTTTGAACTTTGTTTTGTTTTATTTTAATTCATGACTGGTATATACACAAAACTCACCCCCATTTCTCTTGGTCACCATCTGTTTTTTCTCTTTATCTTTTTTTCCTTTTCTTCTCTGAGCTCTCTCTCTCTCTCTCTGTTCTCCCTCAACACCTGTTTGGTTAAGCAGCCATTTCCCTAAAGTTTTGTGACACAAATATGAACTGACACTACTAGTCCCCTGACAAAGACATTTCTAATGCTTGAAAAACTCCTGGCTGTAGAGTTAAAGCAGAAAAAGAAAATGTATTTCCCCTTCTGACAGAGATTCAGTCCCAAAACAGAGAGAGATTACATCTAAATAATTGTTCTGATGATTTAACTTATAAGAAACAAGCATGTTGATAATATTATTTTATTCAGCTTGCAGTGGCTTTTTTTTCAATGACAGTTGTGCCAAAGAGTTGTTGTAAAACAGCAGTCCATGATACTGATCTGTTTTTTTGCCGGAAGACTGGTACTTATAATGGCTGGGATTCATACTTTTTTTCTTTAGGCTAAAGTGTGTTTGCTCAGAAAGCAGACAGAATCTGTTGTGCTTATTAATGCAAAGTAATCTGGAGAGCATGACCAGTTAATTAAGCCTATTAGCTATGATCGCAAGCATTAGGGTCTCATCCTCTGATATTTCTTTAAATAGGAATACATCCTGTAAATAGCTCCACTGATGTGAAAGGGTTGGTATCAATTGGTATCAGACGAGAAGAAGGAGGAATAAAGGAGGAATTGCTTTCAGTTAGATACGATCAAAAATGACAAAAAAATATTGAGTTCAAAGCATTTTTGTCTTTGTTGTTTTGACTACAAGTTGGTGACTGCAAAAGGTGCTGGGCATCTCTCCTTGCATCCCAACCTTTAACACATGAAGAACTGTCAGACTGAGCAAGCACCAAGATGCTTATTTAAACTGTCTAGAGATGAGGATGTGCCAGGTAAACGTCTGTGCTCTGACTTTGCTTTTAGTGTCTATCTGAAGCTCATTTCCCCAGCAAGCTAAAAGTAACCTTGGGTTCTTTCAAGTATTAATTTCCAGAGTTTCTCAAGGTGACCTCTCTTAAAAGGCACCTCAATTTGGAAGAGTGTCTTCTGGGCAGTAAAGACATGTGAATGTCTTTGAAAACACGGAGCAACTGAATGTCCATCTCTGTTTGCTGTTGCAGAGATGATTCCAGGTGCTCCTTGGTCAAGAGTTTCACCAAGGAGCTGGGTCTCTGATTGCAGCAGTTCTAAACTGTTACATCGGGTGTACAGACAGGATTTCCCTTTCACACTGGCAGTTTCTCAGCACATCTGCAGATAAAGTTACTCAAGCGCATTACAGGACACCCAAAACATCCATTTTGGGAAAACTTGTCTATTGCCTGTAGAATTAGAATATCTGATATTTTAAATGGCTAAAATGTATTTAGTTTTAAACAAATAAAACTTGACTATACTCTTTAAAAAGTTAAAAAAAAACCAAACTGCTTTTCCTTTGGTGTTTCCCACCATATGTATGGGCTTTCCAGTCATGTGTGTCACTCAAAATATTGAACGTCATGATCTCTCATTCTCTGGTGAAGAACAATGAACATGTGTGTGAAATGATTTTTATGAGTTTTGGTTTTGTTGGGTTGGGGTTTTTTTGTTTGTTTGTTTTATTTTTGTTTTGTTTGTTTGTTTGTTTTAATTTAGTTGTTTATTTTGTTGCTGCAGTGCTTAGAATACTCTTACAAAGTCAGGGCCTTGGTGGGTTAAATGCAGTTTAAATGAGTAACTAAATGCTTTTCTGATCCCAGAGAAGCCATAATCTAAAGATTAAAGGGAGGTAAGAGAAAGTAGAAGGCAACAGACTCTAGATCATGTTGGTACTTCACTTCCCAGCTGCAACTATGCTGCTTAACTTGCTCTCAACAATCTGATATTTTGTACAGTTTTCTCCCTTCTTGATTCCTCTTGTAGTGGTTTATATCCAGCTTTGCTTTTACTGCTATAATCTGTATTGTTTATGCTATCTTCATTTTCTGTCAGCACAGCTTTCCCATTCCTGCTTTGCTCTACTGTATTGCCATATAAATAACTAAGGAGGAGGCAGCTGTAGCAAAAACTGAGCTGTGCTGCGTTTTATAAATTCCTCTTGTGAAAATTACAAATCATTTGACTTATACAAATTGCTTTGCTGGAGAAAGCAAAAGTGAGTTTTGCTGGTGCCTGGAAAGGAACAGAAACAGTCACAGAGTTTGGTGGTGTTGTGCCAGCAATGTATCTTTCATTAATTTCTGGAAAGACAAAGCCCACAGTCAAACATCTCATCCACAGATGCATATTTCTTTGTCCTAGAAACAAAAGGACAAAAAAATATAACATAAACCAAAACCAGGCACCAAGTGAAACAAAACCAGCTAACAAACAACATAAAATCAAGCTTTTATCACACCACTGTGAGAGATATACTCAAACAACTCAAGGTAAATTACTGTGAATTAATCATCACTTTAGTGAAGATATTGCACAATAATTCTCTAGGGTCCACTTCTATAGTATATTTCCCTTTTATAGGAAAGCTTGGTGTTTCTGGGAGATGAGCACTTTGTATTGCTCATAAGAAATCACTGGGATAGATATCAGTGACTGAACTGCTCTTGTTTAGCATTTTCAATAGTTGAACACTATCATTATAGAGAGAGCTGCAGTACTTCAGAAAGCAAAGGGGATATTAAATTGTGGGGAAAATGGAAGAAATTATGGGCCATCCAATGTATACACTTGACAGTACATTGTTGAGCTTGGAGGAGTGAATTTGAAGGAAATGTGTGTTTGGGCTATATCCTTGAATGGGAATAGGTCTGGGATTGTAACCCAGATGTGATGGTGAGTCGTACCGGGGTCACTCAGAGCTTGTACCACCAGCCTGGACCCCTCACCTTCCTCACCTGAGACAAATGAGGTATATCCAAGGGGGAGTATCAAGAATGTCCAGTTCATTCCAATTCATCCTGACTCAGGTCTGCCTCGCTGTACCAGCCCTCTTTTGGGCCTCTTTAATTAAGCAGAATGGCCCTCACCCTCCAGTATTTAAGATACTTACCCGGATTGCCCCTTAGGTCTGTCAGATAATATGTAATCATCATTTGTTGCTCTCTGTCTGTTGTGGAAATAATGTAATATTACTTTAAATATCACCAGGTGGACATAAAATGGGCAGCAGAGCAGCAAACAAAAAAATATTAACAAGCCCCAAGGTGCTTAGTGGCAAGGAGGTATAACTATACAGCTCCCTGGAACTCCTGCCTTGATTTAACAGAGGTGGTTACAAAGAATTATTGCTCAGGATGTACCTCCTGTTTATTTCCTTGTTAATGCTCTCCCGTTGCTGGTTTGATTTTTATCTTTCTATGCTTGACTTTAGAAAATGAGCAAGATGGAACATAAAGTGGGAAATGCTGCACAAAACTCCCCAAATGCTTACAGCCTACAAAGAGAGAGAAAAAAAAAACAAACCAGTTTCTGTTGTAACTCTGCATGCAATGTCAGCTTTTGCATTTTGAAACATGCAGATAGAAGTCTGACCCAATTAAAGTCACTGAGAGTTTTTGCTGGGGAGTTCAATGCCCAGAGTATTGATCCAAGTGACTGACATACAGGCTGTAGAGTTTGTACCTCTTGAGGCAGGAATACTATTCTTTATAGAATGTTTACAAAACATGGAAAAATAGGATGTCTGTGTACACATTACCAAATTTCGTAAGACAAATCAGATAAATCAGATAAATAAGGATAGTATGCTTTGAATTAATAGATAATCAGCTTTTTTCAGCTACTCAGTTGGAAAAGTACGTTCCTAATATCTGCATAAATAAGAAATTGAAAAGATAATTTTTTTTAAATCTGAGGTAAAAATTGTTTGGTTTTGCCTTGTTTTTCCCTAGGAAATGAATGAAGAAGTATGATCCATCTTCTTTTAGCAGAAAGGTAAGTGAGAGGGTTTGATTGGGTCCACAGAGAGATCAAACACAAAAAACACTATAAAGGGAGAACAATTGGAAGACGCTGAATGAGTCACAGAGCAGTGTAGAATGATTTCCTTAATCTCCACCATGTGTTTCGGCTAAATAACTCTTTATTTTGCCTTTTATAATACCGTGACAGGTCTTAAATTGTTCATCTCTTCTTTTTCAGATTGTAAGAGAGCTATAGGAAATGTGGCAGGATATACAGCTACTGTAATTGCATCTGCTACAAATGTAACATCTGTTGCCAACTCCACCTACATAAAGATAAGCAAACACATTTATGCATTGTGGAAAGGATCATTTTTTGCCAAATATCTAGGTTTTGAGTAGAAAGATTAATATTTTTCAAGGTATTTCACTGAGAGTTTTCATTTCCTATTTTTCATGGCTTTAAAGTATAAATTTTACTAGTACAGTGACATAATAAAAACCCAGATCTTTATCTTTTTAATCTATTTCATACTAATTTCTATATCATAAGTGTGATATAGATGTGCATGCACTGAGCACGCATTAACAGAAATGTGTAGTTTTCTGTAGTATACATCAGGTAAAGTTGCATGAAGATTTATAAATAGCTATACAAACTTCATCTGCTTGCTGCCCAAATTTAGTGTGCACTGGCCAGAAGGTGGTGCTTTCAACCATAGATGTGCAAATCAGGAAAGAAAACACGAATACGAGCTGTGTGAATAATATGAGCTGCAGTGAATAATAGAGGAAAACAGAGAATTCTGTGTATTTTTTTAAGTCAAACACGGATTAGTAAGTGCCACAGTCCATAGAGAAGCAAGTATGATATGGAATCTTCTTTCTCACTTAACACTTTTCTTCACCTTGCTGTCTAAATTAGGTTTTTCTTCCTGATTGCAGCACGGTGGTAGTGCAGCTTAGAAAGGAAGAGTGACAGCTTCTACCTGTGAGAGCAAAGGGGCATTCACCTGACTGCAGAATCCCTGCCGGTCACACTGCTACACAAGTTTGACTTAAGAAACACTGAAAAAGAAAGCAGCAAACTGATGTGCGTGATGTGTGGCCCCTGCCCTTGAAATATCTTCTGTTTTCGAACATCTGCTTTGGCTTTCACTGATGGTCCATAAAGCAACAGAGAAAAAGGTTTGCTATTATTTTGAAATGTCTAGATTGCATGTGGAAGAGGAGGAAGGAAAGGACAAGTTTGACCCTGCAAAATGTTTTGTTTTCTGTGTAAACAGAGTAAGAAGGAACCTTCTAGAGACAGCTTCTGAATAGCTGGCACTACAGGGTTACACATGAGTGTGTACCCAGTGCCTCTTTAGACATGTATGTACCACTGTTCCCCTGCACTCCAAAGACTTTGGCAGAGCTTAGGGAGCTCCCTTGTGCTTTAAATCTCTGCTACTCAATCCCTGCACCTTCCCTACACTTATGACTGTATCATTTCACCTCTGAGTAGTTTTATTGCCCTCAAGGGGGTTATTTGCATATGTAAAGTTTATTCACATACTTACCTAAATGTTTGCAAATTCATGTCAAGAAAATTATCTTCCAAATGTTTGATTTGAAATTACACTCCTTTGATTAGAACTCTGCTCTTAGCCTTTAATATATCTCACTAAGTTGCTTGACCTCTAGATGATCATCCTAATTATCATCTCTCTTTTCATGTTAATTAACTACTTGATGGGAGATTTGAGTTCATGATGAAATAGAAGAAAATAGGAAGGTTCATAACCAGGCCAATATTTTTGGTGAACGTTCACTGTATTAAAAACAATTAAGTAAAAGTTTGTGTACACATAGGTGTTTTTGTTTATCTTGATTAATTAAAAATTGTTCCTGGAAAAAAAAACAAACAAAGCCAAATGTACTTTAGTATCAGTAGCTAGTTTTCTTCAGACTTCAACAGAATTAACTTTCTGTTACACTTCTTGAAAATCTCTTTAGATGAGATCTTTAGCTGTGTTTTCAATGAACATGTTAAGTTTTTTAGTTCTGTTGACTAAAGCAAATTAATTTCGGACTTTACTAATTGGGAAAACTGTCAACTTCTACTCCAGGGATGAAATGAAAACTAATAAAGACATGATATCTTTAAAAATCTTTGAAGGTTCTTAATCCTTAGGGTTCCTATGTCATTGTATTCGGATATTCTATGAGAGTGAATTTTTCCCTTTCTCCCCCTACAGAAAGTTAGTGCAAGTCTATGTAAATTCAAACACTGTTTAAAAAACTTTGATATATTAATGGTGTAGATTTAGCTTAGAGTGAATCACAACCCACTGGTCTAGTCACAAAATCCTTTCTCTGCCATCCTTTTCAGGGGACTTTTGTAACAGCTTCAGACTGGGATACATGGTAATAGAAACTTTGGCATTTTCTATTAGTATGGATAAAGAGATTATTACCATAAAGCGATAGAAAGCTAAACAATGTTATCACTTTCTGAAGATTATATAGTTTATTAAATTTATCTAATCCTTATTAATTCCACACCTAGGGGATTTGAATTGATGGCATGCTTTGAAAAAGACTTTGGATCCAAGATGAATTGCACTGTCTGTTCAGAACAGGTCCAAACACCTCTGTGGGGAAGATCCCTTATCTTTCCATTTGTATATACACACACCTATCTCATACTTTGGACTATTAATAAATAAATTTTAAAACCATAGAATCTGCCTAATAAGAAAAGTCAAATGCAGTTAAATCCACACTGTGGATGAAAAAGGACTTGCAAAGCCTTGGCTTTGTAACATAATAACTTACAGCACAAATACCACACTAACTGTGCCTAATAGAGCTCTATTCCCCATCCTCTTGTTAAAACTGCACCTGTTCATAAGAGATAGCTCTGTCCTAGGGAAGGATTACTCAGCCTCATAATTTTTCTTCATCTTCTTCCTTGTCGCTGTCATACTTAATGCTGCAAAGCCTGGAAAAACAAAGGTCTCCAGAGGCTGGCGTGGAGATATTTCTGCCTCACATACAAAGAGCACTGTAAGCAGCTTCAGTTTGTCACCTGTCCAAGCAGGGTCACCCTATCTTCTGCCTACATTCAAAGGAGGGTACTAGCTCCTTTACAGGGTGATTATGCCTAGCCAAAATCATCTAATGGAAATGTGTTTTTCTTTTCATTGCCTGTAGTAAACATTGAGGACCAACTTTTATTCCCTGTGGTAGCACAGCTCTGTTAATCACAGGATGAAATTCAGCATGCGAACTTGGAAGCAGGCTGTATAGAAAGCATCAGAAACATATCAGAGGCCGGTAGAACTGAATCAATTCACACTAACAGAGATCAAACCCAGTATGCCTGGCATGGTCTGGTGAATACAGCTGATGAAGAGGGCAGCCATTTTAAGGATTTCACTACAATTGCTCTAGGATTTCCAACAGAATGTTGTGGCTTTTTTTGTCGGAAAATTACCTTTTGATCAAACCCAGCTATTTTTCCAACAGCTGGTCCACCCAGCTGAAATTTGGCGCTAAAACCCATGTTCTCAAAATGGAATAAAGTAAATTTCAGTGGGGCTTTTTTGTTGATTTTTTGTTTGTTTGTTTTTCCCAGAATGCATTTTCTTTGAAGATGTGCTCTTGTGTTAAAAGTGTTATACTTTCAGCACAGAAATAAAATAAAAAAATCGAGTTTCTCAGAGTGCAGGCTTCCAAGTGGTTAATTAGCTTCTTGTAAGTACTTTTTCCTTTTTCTGGGAAATACCAAATTACTCTTGTTTCATTAAGAACCTGAATGGACACAGCTTTCACTCTCACAAGTGACTCTCACATTATTTCCATGAATAAAAATCTGGGATCTTGCAGAGCCTTGTTACTGTTTTTCCCAGAAGAGAGGCTGACGCAGGCAAGGACTCTCTCAGGACATATGTGCACAGATGGGAACAAGCAGACTCAATCTGCCTTTGCTTCATGGCCATATTGGCACAGAGCTGCTTCCCTCAAGATAACCTTTGGGATCAGGACAGTGGGGCAATAAGCTGCTGAGCGTAACCTTGGGAGCTCCCAGCTTGTCCTGCTGCATTTGTACAGGCAGGCCAAATCCCACATCCCAGCTTTCCAGGCAGATGTGTCATGGGTGAAACAAGCAGTGAGATTTGGGGTTGAGGTGAAGCGAGATGGCAATGGGGCATGGGAAGGAAAAGGAAATTTATATAATTTTGATATTTCTTTATAGTGCCTGAAAAGGTTAAGAATGCTCATGGGAGGAAGTGGAGCTTGGTTTGGTTGCTGGATTTGGGGTCTGCTTGTCTGTTTTTGTTCTTTTTCCTTTGACGGCAAGTGTTGGGAGCTAATAGTAATTTTGTGAGAAGGAGAAAAACATCTAAATGGTTTATGGGGGAATTATTGGAGGTACCTGAAAGGACGCTTTGCACTGCACACTTGCCAGGGAACAGGTATCACCAGTTATTCTCCTGTGGCCAGATGGGGATGATCTTTATGGATCAGCATCACTTATAGCTGGTTCTTGCAAAGCCCTGCAGTGGTTAATTTCTCAGCATTTGCTAAATGCCACCTTTCAACTCTTTTGTAATACATGTGGCATGGGACAAAGCAGACATAATCCCCACTGCAAAGAGTTTAGGATCTAAATAATCTGCTGCAGTTTATCAGGCTCTGAGTGTGATAGCAACACAATCATCAGCAGCTGAGTAGCTCAGTGATGGTTATCAGCAGATGTTCATCCTCAGCCTTGTGGGATTGAACACTAAATGATTAATAATTCGCATTTTAAAGTAAAGCACATTAACTGAGAAATCAGGATTTGCTTAGTTTTTGCTGAGCATTAGTGTAATTCAGATAAAAAGAAATAAATAAATAAGTTACAGTGGTGCAAGCAAGGGTTAGCTATGATTCTTTTCCCTGTTTATTGAAGATAAAGGATATTCTTAAGAGAAAATTCAGAAAAAATAGGAATTTGAATTTAAATCTAGTTGAATGATGAAAGTGGCCATTAGATTGGACACAAGTTAAAAGATTAGTATTATCCTTAAATACTAGATCAAGGCAGATGGCTGGCAGTTGTTCTTATCAAATGTACTTAATTCCTCGAAATTTGTTTATTTGATTCAATCAATGCAAAATGAATATAATCCCTATTACATTAGAGAAAAGTATTCACCAATTAACATCACATGAAATTACCTATGGAATCAGTGAGGGAACAGGACAACTGATGAAACATACATTTTTTGGCACAGTGGGTGTAGGGAAACATACTAATCTTCCCGTAAGGACAGACAGAAGGTAGTCTGCTGTCTTATAGAGCATATTTGTCCAAATCATGAACAACATAATGCATTTGAAACAGTTAATGGAGCATCAATATAAAGTTAAGGATGCCCTTCTCAGGAAATACAATCACTCATTTTTTCACCATGGGCCCAGACTGGAGCCACGTGCTGGTGGGACTGGTATAAATCCAATGATGTTATGAAGCCATCTTTCCTTTTCTCAAAGCTCATACATTAACACATCACCTCTCTCTCTATGGAGCTTGGTATCTTGTTCCCAGCACCTGTCAGTGTGGCTCCACAACCGCTGGCTGGAGCTGCCATTGCAACATCTGCTTGTGGAAATCCACACAAACATCTCTTCAGTGACATTGATGCCTTAGGTTTTAGCTTTTATATTTTTCAAATTCTGTATTCCTACTGTGTAACTCTGCAGTGTCCTGTAGCCTGTGAGCTGCTGCTCTCTCATGCTAAGACAGACA
>VWZT01004334.1:390666-455061 GCA_013397055.1 Pachycephala philippinensis | reverse complement strand
TTGGATGCAGCTTTTGGCCGGCCCAGGGTGTATCTCTGAAGGCCTTTCAAATAAATATCCACCTTTATTCCCTTACTCCTGTCTAGTCTCTGTTTCTAGGCTGGCCTTTTTAGGCATCAACGTATGGCAAGAATAACACACTAATTACACTTGATTGCATGAAAAGTACACCTGACTCAGCATTGAGTCTGGAACCAGGACTGCTGCTTTTTCCTGACTTTCCATATCAACACCGTGGTACTACCATGGAGACCCTGGCAAGTTCAAGAACGACTAGAGGATTTTGGGGGGTAGGTGAAAGGCATACAAGCTCAGGAATAGATGAGCTTTGCCCTTCATGGCTGGTGTTGCCAAGAGGCTTGGTTTGGCATCCTGACTGGAATTGTCTCAAAAAATGTGAGTGTTTCTGGGAAGAGGCTGAATCCACCAATGAAATATTGTTGTCTGGGCAACCTGTTAAAGTGTTTTATCACCCTAATTTCATGACTACTCTTCTTTAATCTTTCAAATATTGTGATGTTTGAGGTAGTTTCCTGATGACAAGAAAAAGCAAGCAACATGCCCACCTTTAGGGTGGCAAGCATAGAAGACTTGGGGAACTGGAGGCTGGTCAATCTTATCTCAGATACTTGGAAGGTTATGGTGACAATCCTCATATTAAGGAGTAGAGGATGACCAAGAGAAACTAGCATGGATTTATAATGGTTAAGTTTTTCCTGAACAAATGTATTGCCTTCTACATTTAGAGAGGACTGATGGGTAAGATGTCATCAGCGGGCTTGGCTTTAACCTCTCTCTAATCTCCATGAGCTCAACAAATCTGTTGTTCTCTGATGTCTTGTCTAACGCAGCTTCTTCATTTCACTATTCTGAATGTACTCCGTGTTTTAAGGCTGCTTCTGTTCATTCTCTGAAACAAACAGGCAGCTGTCCAACCATCTACTGCTCAAATATGAGAACTATTTATTTTGATGACAGAAATGTGGTCAAAATCATATGTAGACATCAAAAGCTGATATGTAAAGAAGAGCTTACAAACAACATAAGGAGATTTCACCAGAAGAACCTTCTAGCCTTCAGAAACTCGCAGTTAGGGACTTCCTGAGTGAGGGTGGGTCTTGGTTTTCATTGTCCGTCAATGGATTCTTTTCTTCCACAGATTTAAGCACCTCCTGATAGAGTGAGCATGAGTCTCATGCGTAAGTGGTACAGATTGTGTAGTTCATTTGTCACTTGTCCAGAGGTTAAACTCCTGTTCCCTTTTCAGGGACCGTGTCTAGAACAAAATGGATAAGACTTTGTAAGTGGGATAACCAGTATTTATCACGCATGTCTTGCTTTCTATCTTTCCTTGATAATACACACTCTTTGGTAGAGCAGTAATAAATTAGTGACTATCTTGAGATTATTTTTCTTAATTTTAACTTTTCATAACCAATATTTTGTAAAGAACTTAGAAAATTCAAACCATGGGATTGCATAACAAATTGCCAAAGCAATTATTAATATTTGCCCATTTACACTTTGCTGCCATCAAAGCATAGTTTGTTATTGTTACTTTTGTGTTTTGTGTGCTGTTAAACAGCATTTAACAATTTATAATATATCCTTGCTCAGAGTTCAAAGTGCTCCACAGTGCTACATAACCTGTTCAAGGGATCACCATGGTTTTTCCTAGTAGAATATATATTCTTGGCTTGGATCAAAACAGAACAAAATCCTCACTAGAGGTTTATCATTTCAGTGGTAAGAAAACCATCCTTGAGTTTTGTAGCATAGTTTAGGAGTACATAATTATGATATAAGACACAATAAAACAGATAATTTGTCACACATTTTGATTACTTTTATCACATACTACCAAGATTGAGGGTTAATTATATTTTTTAATTCCATTAAAAGCATAATCATTTTTGTATGCCAGAAATCCCATATTTATCACAGCACTGAGCTACCAGCTGAGAATTCTGCCATTAGAAGTTAGAGCACTTTACAAAATAGGTGAAGTGCCAGTCCTGATTTACTGATGGGGAAGCTGATGTGGTGAGGATTGAAGTGATTTGCCTGTGGTAAGTCAACAGACAAGTAGCAGCTGAGGGAAAGAAGCTGTGCCAGTAGGGAGCATTCCTCATCAGGTAACAACATCAAGATGCTTCAGTAGTCATGCACTCTTTATTTTTTGTTTAGATGTTATTTCATTTTAGTGGAGGTGTCATTTTCAGGATTTTGTCTCCTTGCAGACTGGATTTTTTGTTTGTTTGTTTGTTTGTTTTTAGTTTTTTGTGGTTTTTTGGTGGGTTTTTTTGTTTTTGTTTTTGTTTTGTTAGGGTTTTTTTAATATATAATGTGATTAAAACAAGATTTTACAAAAGTGGATGAAGACCTTGGATCACAAAAATCTTGGAGAGGCTATCTGGGGAGTACTTCAATTTTCAAATCTTATTGAGCATTTCTGCTGAATCTGGCCATTTTTGTCCGCTGTAATTCAAGAAAATTTTAACCAAAAATTGATCTTGACTTTATTTTATGATAGGAACTCGTTTTTCTAATATATACATCCTATTTTCTATTGTAACTTTCCTATCTTCTCCAATTCAGCCATTCTGTTGATCAGTTCCTTGAAGTTCTGCAGCTCTGTTGTTTGTGTCCATAACAGTATTTTACAGGATTTGAGACTTATTGAAAGAAATAAAATACTTCAGCCTCTGAGCCCTGGCATCATCTATGACTTTCTTCATGGTATGTTTTTTTTTGTTTTTCCTAAGTTATAATTGCCCCTGTTACCTTTATTTACTTCTTATTTCCGTGGTAATTAATTTGATGTATTTGAAAATTAACCTCAGAATTAAGTTTCAGGGAGTAACATTGTAAAAACCAATATGGATAAAAGAAAACCAGGCTCCAGAACTTTTCCTAGCAGTCTCTAATCGACTATACCTTCTCATTTTGTTGCTTTCTTGTTTGCACCATTAAAAATGCTTATGCAAAAATGAAGTTTCTCTTCAGGTTTGGGAAGTTTTTTTAAGTATCACATGATTATTGAATTAACACGTAGTGCTGTAATAGTCTAAGTTTTCAAAGCCCACTTTGTACTACCAATAAGCCTAAATTAACTAATAAACTGAATTTTTCGCTTTTATCCATCTACATAAATGCTATACACTGAAGCTAAGGCCTATTTTATCTCTTAAAATCATAGAATCATTAAGGTTGGAAAAGATCATAGAGTTCAACCATTAACCCAGCACTGCCAAGTGTACCACTAAACCATGTCCCCAAGTGCAACATCTACATGTCTTACAAATACCTCCAGGGATGTTGACTGAACCACTTCCCTGAGCAGTCTATCCCAATGCTTGGCAATTCTCTTGGGGAAGAATTTTCTTCATATCACAAAACCTGCACAAGTAGACTGAGCAGTTTACACCTGAATTAGTTTTAAAACTTTGTTAGATTTAATCACGCATTTTCTTCCCAGGACGGTATTGGAACTGGTGGAAGTTGTTAACAAAGTGCATTTATTGGGCATCAGGGAAGTTAAAAAGCACTCTTTTAGAATAGAAGTATTTGTGCTGAATTTATTAGTGGGGAAAAAATAACCTGGAAAGATTTCAGGCAAATTCGAAGCCTCATTGTCAATGAGTATTTGGAATGTTGCACTATATCTAAGAAAACCTAATTAGTTTGGTTTTATTTAAGAAAAATCAAAGGTTTTGCTATGTTTATTCTGAAGTGTTAGTCAATTTGCAAGCATTGGATAAAGATTTTATATGATTTTTTTATTGTTTTTTCCCCATGTATGTGTTCAAAGTATATTAGTAAGACAGATAACATTTTTCTTCAGAGGCCACTGTGGTCCATCAGGTAAATAATTTATGTTTTGTGCCATATAAATGTGTAATTGTGTTTTCTGCAGTGAATAATAAAGGATCCAAGTTTTCTCTCCTTTTATTAGCTTTACATAAGCATTAGGGACATCCCTCTAGAGTTGAAGGGGAGGGAACACAGAGGCTGCTTTTAGTTAAACAATGTACATTTTAACCTCTGCTTCTTTCTCTATGTATTGCAGAAAAATCCAAGAACAGAAGAGAATATTTTCAAGACTATGAAGCCTAGAACTTAAAAGCCAGAAAAAGACAGAATTAAGATTGCACATGGGTTTTGTATACATGCACTTCCCCTCTCGCGCATAGGACTCCTGTTTCAGCCAAAACCTTCTGTGAATACAAGAATATTAATCCTTTCATCATCTTGGCTACTGCGGTCATTGCAATGGTACCCATGGACTTCAAAATATGAATTAATTTATTCCCATAGTACCTTCATGTAGGTAAGTTATTTCCCCGTGTCACAGCTGAACAGTTGACTGTTATCTGCTGCATAAAATAAGAAAGCACCAAGTTTTCACTAATTTGTGTTGAATTATTAGAGGCTCTGAGATATTTTTCTATTTTTTTTTCTCCAAATAGAGTACTTAGCTCTGCATAGTATCCACTATGGTCAAAACTCACTCCCAAAATCTCTCAGTCCAGCTGTGAAAGATTACTGTCTCTGCAAACCAGATCCTTGAGCACCAATTTAGAAACCCAGAAAATTCAGCATTTCGCTTAAACATGTGGCTCTCTGTTTCCTTTTACATGGAATATCTTTTCTTGTTCTCAAGTCCATTTTATCAGGCCAAAGACTCCTATTCAGTTGTACAACAAGCACAGCATTGACTGAAATTCACAATAGACACTATACAGAGATTTTACGCTGCTCAGAGAAAAATCTGATTTTGTTTTTTTAACTTGGTCGGAGACAATATCTTTTCCCTTGGAAACAATGGAATTTTTTTCTAGCTGGAACCTTCTGCAGAAACACTGGTCTTGATTCCGCCCTTAAGCATGGAAAATTTCAGCACCCAGGACCAGTGTCTGGAACATTTCTTACCCTGTGACCTGTTGTAAGGACTTACACAGCTCAGTTGCCTGTCCCAAACACTGTTTAGGCCACAGAAGGACTTTGCCATGAGATAAGCACAGAATGGGGCGACAGGATGGTGCTAACTCCAGGCCTGGCACAGGCAATGTCTGGCTGGCACATCCTGGATAACTCATCCAGACAAGAATTCCCACTGTTGCAAACTGTGTGAAGAAGCAACTGCTCATACACATGTCACAGTCAAACAAAGATCACCCCAATTAAGGGACAGATGGCATCTGCGGCCTCTGAAGCCACCCTCTGAATATGCCTTCATGGATACCTGGAACTTGGACTGTTCTAAGCCACTGTGATGGGAACTTGAGATAAGATAAAAGTGGCACTATTGTCCCAGTGTTAACAAAGCTGTGGGAGAAGAATGGATCACTGATAATGGACACAAAGGATGCAGAATTTATGGGCCACAAAGAAAGCCAACTCAGAAACTCTGCTGAAATAAAACCACTTCAGTAAAAGGTAATTCTGGAAGGGGAAAAGCGCAACCATTAACCAAAACCCTCTGACTCAAGAAACCTGGGCCTTTTCTGAGCTGTTTAGAAAGAAAAATTTACTGTTATTAGTCAGGTATTTTTAAAATGTCATCCTGTTTATATGCACCCAAAGTCCTTTTTTTTCTGAATACTACTGTGGAGCAAGGAGGGAGTGGAGAAGAAGGTTCAGATTCTTTTTTTTTAATGTCTGTTCAATAAGCACTTTTTTTTGCTCCCACAGACTGCAAGCTTGTTTTTTCAGTAAACTCTGCCTCAGAGACATTTCAGTTTTCATTGTCAGTGCAGGATTACTGATATTACTTCCTATGGGCATTCTGTGTCTCTCAAACACCACCATGGCTGCTGCCAGTCACACTCTAAGCCTCTAAGCAACTACCCATTCCTTGCTGCAGAGAAAAGAGTAAATTTCATTATATTGAGTGATGACTTATGGTATTGAGCTTTAGCTTGAATAATTATGTCAGTCTCTCTTCCGTTACCCACCAATGTTGTAACCCCACGAGAAGGCCACCAAATTTGTCAGGCATGATTTGCTCTTAGTGAATCCACCAGACACTTCTTTATTTACCCTGTGCCTTAGCTTAGTTTCCAGGAGGATCTACTCCACAATCTTGCTGCACACAGAGGTGAGACTCACTGGCCTGTAGCTGCCTGAACCTTCCTTATTTCCTGTTTCAAAGATGGAGATTATGTCATGTATTATATTGAGAACCAAATTCTCACTCTTGATATGTCTTGTTGGAATGTAGTACAGATCAAATCCTTCCCTTCTCCTATCCATTAAAATAAAGATAGTTTTTCCCCCCCATTTCTTAAACCTTCACCTGGGCATATGTGCACCTTGATTAGTAGGCAGGTTCTGCACTGGGGCTTGCACCTGAAAGGAAATCAAACACCCGGAGACCCTCCTTTAGCTGTTTTTATGAAAACTACTGTTTTCCCTTGTGGCTTCCTGTTCTTTCCAGTTGTTATGAAATGAGAAGAATTCTACTGCTCATTAATTAACATGAATCAAAAATTCTATCACTTCTATCTGCCTTATCAAAATCCGTGATTGACAGCAGCAATTATTATCTTAGAATCATAGAATCATAGAATCATTTTGTTTGGAGAAGTCCTTTAAGATCATGTAGTCCATTAACCGAGCACAGCCAAGACCACCACAAATGCGTGTTCCTAAGCACCATATCTACACGTCTTTTACATACCTCCAGGACAGCTGGCAACAAAACCAAATTATGACAACATTTGTGAATTCCGATAAGATGTAACTGTTGACAGAGGAACTAAGAGCAGGAAGATATTTGGAAACCCAGTGTCAGATTTAGCTTGATGTCATATCAACCGCTACACCTTCACAAGAGATCTGATTCCAATTTCTAGATGATTCTCTATTACTTCCATGCTGGCTAATTTTGCAGGGGTTTATCATGCTTCTGCTTGAACATCTATTACCCTTCAAAGAAAAGAAATTAAATTTGGTTATTGTTCTTGTCTTAAGAAGACATAGGACTTTCCTTCAGAAGCAGAAGTCTGTAGCAGCTTCATTCTAAGGACTAATGCGTAGAATGAAAAAATACCCTTGATTCCATTCTGTAAAGAAGGTCTTTGTCAGATGTAGAGGGGTTCATATCAAACAAAAAGGGCTCCAAGGCTCAAGAGACAGGAGAAAATATTCTTAGATTACTTCTTATCATCCTTTCTAAAGAATAACAGGACCATGATACTTCCAGAGCCCTTAACTGTTGAGATTTGACACTTATTCCAATTTGTTCAAGTCAAGTTTGTTTCTTTTTTCTTCCATACTATTCTCAGATTTTAGAGAGGAAATGACTCTGCAGAACTTTACTCCTTCAAAGGAGGCCCAGAGATGACATGTAAGAGTTGTTAACCTCTCCTTTATCTCCCTTATCCACTGCTCTGCTTTCATACTTTGACTTCAGCAGTCAGACCAAACACTTTCTGTTCGATTTGCACTTTTTCATTTCAAAAGAGAAACTAAGTTCTCTGAATACCTTTTTCTATTTTTTTGACTAACTTTATACTGAGATTTCAAATTAGAGTGACTATTATTTAAAGGAATTCTTACATGTCCATTGAGAATAAACTAACAACTATAGATTGGACTATTCTTTATGAAGCACCTTATGTTTGCCTGTCAGAAATTCACAACTTTTAAATGTCAATGAAGTGCTGAGGAGATTAAATCACAAAGACATAAATGCCTTCTATTTCATGGGATGAAGGCTTTAAGTGGCCTGCAGGGTCATTCAAAGTCCCCTTTGTGTGATGGAGCAATCTCACTTTTTGTGAATGCTTATATGTAGGAGTTGTTCCGGGTTGAACATTTGAATTATTTGTCAAAACAAAATTGAATACAGTGATAGTTCAATAACCCAGATGTTTGCCCTTACCATACTTAGAACATGTCTTCCTAGCTCTGGAGACCTAAAACTAAAAATTACAAGTATAAAAATATGTCTATTCATTTTATTTTTTTAGTTACAATTATTATTATTATTATCACAAGCTGGATCTGTGGAGATATTTCTCAGTGACTAATGGTTTCTTAAGAACAAGAATGAATAAGAATATATTATAAGAAAGAGCAGAGGAGAATTTGTCCTCATCCCACCAGCTTCTGACACAGAGACTACGGTCACTAGATGTAGTTTTCTGCCATGCCAGGGATATACAAAAGGTAACCCCACATGTAAATTTATCCTGTCACTTTTGTATACTTCTTATGTTCCTTTCCCTAATCCTTAGGAAGGTTCTTCCATAATCTTCTTAAAGCTAAAAGGTTTTTAATATTCAACCAATTGGGGCATTACAAAATTGTCCTTTACAATACATCCTTCTCTTCTGGAGGCTGGTTTTCTTTCTTTCTGTTGTTGGTCTGGTATTTTGTAGACAACATATATGGCTCCACTCAACCAGTCAGTTTGCTCCTAAATTAATGGGATATCTGCTGGCCTGAACATTGTAGAAGACTTTCTGTTTACTTTTTTGACCTGCACACTTCTCTTCCATGAACTGTGGTGTAGTGTTCCCTGTCATGCCTGTAAAGATCTTGTAAAATGGACCTAATATTTACCTAGATCTATGGGAATATTTTATCTCATATGTCCTATTACAGGTTAATCTGTGGCAAAGCTACTCTCCTTCTCTCCTGTATTCTCTGTATTTTGTCCTTCTTTTGCATTTCAAACTGATTTTATAACAGGAAACCTTGGGCTTAGTACCTTGTTTTTCTTTCCTTTTCTACTGCAGAATGTCATTCAAATTGTAGTCTCAAGTTCTCAAGGTCATCCATTGCTCCCTCTGTGTTTATCTTGATCTTTGCTATTGATAATGCCTCTCAGATTTTCTTCAGTGACAATATTCATTAGCATAGTCCTACTTTTTGTGACAAAGATCATTAGCAAAAATACTCATTAAGTGGCAAGATCATTTCTACACTGGTGCTCTTTGTTCGGTAATTCCTGCTTTGAAACACCATTGTTGCAAAACCTTCTTTATTTATTTTTGTGTCTTCTTTCATCCCCTCCATTCATATTCATTAGGCATTTTTCATGTGGCATTTCTCAAGGATTTTGCTGCAACCTAGGTATGTTCAGCATATTGCACATCTTTTTTCCCCCAGATCAGTTTATCAAAGATACACAATATGAAATTACAAAATGTAAAACTTAAAAACTATAGTAAGAATGGATATGTACCACAGAAAAAGAAATATTGTAAGTGCAACACAAATGTCTTCTTTTGTGACACTGAATTATTAGGTTTTATATTCTCTGAAAATAGCTTTGGTGCCCAGTATTATATTCACTAGGTTGTTGCACCTCCCACAAAAGTGGAAATCTTTATTTTTGCGCTTGTTAAGAGGAAACTAACCTGATTTCACTAAGCACAGCTGTCGGAAGACTCAGACATCAGAGGAAGTACTTCTCACTACCAATAAGCTCTGAGAAGTATTTTAAAGCAAAGCTTTAATTACATTTGTCATTTCTGAGTTTCTAGCCCGAAACCGTTTAGTTTTGATGTTGCGGCATGGAAACAATGCAGTTACCATGCTGAGATTTTTACCTTTTAGAAAAGCAAGTGGGAGAAAATTTAGGTCTAAAAAACATACTATGTGTAAGTAAATGAACTAGAATATGCTGATATTGGAGTTACCTTATTACTCAGAAGTCTAAATTAACTTTGTATTTTATCAGAGAAAAACAAAGAAATGTTATTTTTGTTAAGTTAAAGCATTTGGTCTATAAATTACAATTAGGTTAGCAAGCTTCCTGAAAATAAAGTTGTAGTAATGAGAGCACAGAGCTAAGTGTGCTGTTACACTTAGTATAAATTAACATTTTGTTCCTGCAAGCATCAGATGCCCTGTGTTAAGCCTGAGCTAGGAAATGTGTGGAGAATATAAACACATCCCCCAATGTGCTGTGCTGGACCTGTGACTTCATGTAATAATTTTTAAGTAACTGGCCCTAGCTAATTTGTGGTGGATTTGTCCCATATCTGTTGTAGAAGTGGGAGGCGTTAGCAGATGAGGCACATTCAATGAGAAGAGAGGTGATGCCAATGGTGTTGGCAGTAAAAGGAGCACAGTGTCAAACCCTGGAAACAGGCTCATTTGAGCAGATAATGGGCACCCAGACGACGATCTGTAAACAGGTAATCCTGCTTGTCCTGAAAAGCTGTCAGAAGCAAAGGCATGATGGATGGGAGGGCACATCAAAACAATAAGCCTGTAATGGAGCTGAAAAATTACAACTGTTCCAGTGAGTAGATGATGTTCTTGTTGGAGGTGATTTGAAAAGAAAGAATGTGAACATTTAATGTGCAAACCATCCTGAGCACTTTAACTGTTCAGTTCATGCATTTCAACAGAGGACTGAGCTTGCTTCCACCCGGGACCTGAAGATGATGCGAGTAGATGCTTGGTGTCCTAGAGGTGGTCCTGTGGCTGGCACAGGAGGGAGGAATGACTTTATCATGTTGTAGTCACTGGACACAAACTCTGGTTTACACTCTTTGTCTTGAAAATTTGCATTGATGCTGCTTCTGTGGCAAATCTTGCCACAAATCAACAGTGTCTGCTGTGGATAAGGACTGAGGCCCTTCTTTTCCTTTCAAATACGCTTTGTATCTTATCTGGACAAAATTTTCCTTTTCCTTTCCTAGTTGTCATTCTGCCCAGCTGAATGAAAAAAATGAGTTTTGTTTTTAAACATTTTGAGCAATTTATATTCTTTTTACAAGTACACAGTTTTAATCACATAAATAATTCCAGACCAACATGTAAGCCTTTTTTATACACACACCATTTTAAGCCTACCGAGTAGAGGAGTACGTCTGTTCTCGACTGCTGTTGGAAGTGAGTGTGTGTGGCCAGCATGAACATATTGTAAAGATAGTGTGAACAAGCCTTGATGTGTGGTAGTTCAGGTATGAGAAGTCTACCACACAGCAGGAACGAGCTCTTTGCCCGTGTGCTGCTTTGATAATTGGACTGTAGTCAGAAAAGTATACTCATGACAAAGTCCCTTGTGAGGCAGTCCTGAAGGGAAAAGAATTGCAGGAAGGCTGGACATGCTTCAAGAAGGAAATTCTAAAGGCTCAGGAGAAGGCCATTCCCACTGCCAAAAGATGTGCTGGCGGAGAAGATCAGCCTGGCTGAACGGACAACTTTGGCTAGAACTAAGGAAGAAAAGGAAAGTTTATCACCTTTGGAAGAAGGGGCAGGCAACTCAGGAGACAATGATATTGTGAGGTTATGAAGGGAAATAATTAGAAGAAAGCCCAGCTAGAATTTAATCTGTTTACTACTGAAAATGACAATAAAAATTACTTTAAATACACTAGCAACTAAAGAGGGCTAGGGAGAATCTCCACCCTTTATAGAATGTGGGGAGAAATATAGTAAAAAAGGATGAGGAAAAGGATAAGGTACTTAATGTCTTCTTTGCCTCAATTTTTAATAACCAGACAACTTGTCTTCCAGGTACCCAGCAACTTGAGATGGAATACAGGTATGGGAAGCAGAATGAAACTCCCCATAATCCAAAGGGAAATGGTCAGTGACCCTGCTACACCACATAGACAAATCTGTGGAGCCAGATGGGATCCACGCAAGGCTACTGAGTGAGCTGGTGGAAGAGCTTGCCAAGACACTCTATCATTTATCAACAGCCACGGCTCACTGGTGTGGTCCCACTTGACTGGAGGCTGGAAACATGACACCTGTGTACAAGAAGGGCTGGAAGGAGGATCTGGGGAACTACAGGCTTGTCAGCCTGACCTTGGTACTGGAGAAAGTCGTGGAGCAGAAAATTTTGAGTACCATCATTCAGCAGGTGCAGGACAGCCAGGGGATGAGGTCCAGACAGCATGGGGCTGGATGGTCTGCCCCAGAGAGAGGTGCAGACTGGTGCCACATCCAGCGGGTGGCCAGTCAAAAGTGGGGTGTGGTTCACAAATGGTTCTTCAAGGCTCAGTATTTGGGCCAGTTCTGTTTAATATCTTTATCAATGATCTGGATGAGGGAACCAAGTGCACCCTCATTTTGCAGATGCCACCAAGTTGGGCAGGAGTGACAATCTGCTGAAGGGTAGGAAGGCACTACAGAAGGATCTAGGCAGGCTTTAGGTCTCAGGGTACCTCTCTGTTTTAATTTTGTCAATTTTTACAAGTCCATTCTCTAGCTCTTGGCTCACAAACAGAAAGCCTCAACACCCTCCCTGCCTACCCTCATTACTATTGAAGAAGTCTCTTCCAGACCCAGAGTCAAGGCACTGATTCGCATTCTTCCCAGGTAGGCTTAGTATTTTGGTCCTTTCAATTTCCTTGCAAATGAGTTTGGCACTTCCATGAGAAACTGCTTCTTGTTCAAACCTACAGTGTCCTTGTATAGTTGACTTCTGGGCTGGGAACTTAAAAGTTAGCCTGTCATGGACAATTAAAGCAAAGTCAATATCCTCTCAGAAAGTCTGTAGAAAAGCTTCACTGTGAAATGTACCTTTTGCCTTTAGCTCAGTTACTTAACAAGCTATTAGTAGTTTAGTCAAGCAGAGGAAACAACTGAACTGTTTAAATAACATTAGCACTTTCACTGCAAAGGGATGAAGTTCGGGTGATGAAGATTGAATCTGTCTCCTCAAGAATAAGTCAGTTCTGGAAGGCAGAAAAGAGGAGAAGAGAGTTAAAGCAGTAGTAGTGAACCCCTGAACAGATTTTAAGTAGTAGAGGAAGTATAAAATCCAGCATTCTTCCTTTATTTTCTTCTACAAAATCCAGTTGCAGATGTGGAATAGGAAAAAAAAGCACAAAGACCCTTACTATGTAGGCTAATAAACATCTTCAACTTGTCTGCCGAATGCTGGAAAGAAATGCCTAAGAGATTTAATCTCAGTATCAATAAGATATTAAATACATATTTTTTATTCTTTTTGATATACAATTCCAACAAGCCTTTGGAATCTTCATGGCCATTTTTCAAGTTTTATTCATTAATTTTTTCGAATTTAAGTTTTTTTATTGTTTGATTTCACTGACATCTGGATTGAGTGACAGGAACTTTCTGAATGGGAATCTCAGAGTCAGGTTATTGGAAGCTGCTTAAATCACTCTCCAACCCAATATGATTCTCCTAGAAAGGTGAAGGTAACAAGAAACGCACAGCTGCACAGACTAGTTTTGGAGCTGGTAGTGCTGAAGTCACTCAGCATATGTGCTTTCCAGGGCCACTGCTAGCTAAAAAAGATTCTTGGCGTGAGCTGTGACAATGGGAGCAATGCCAGAGTCCTGAGGGTTAGGGAAAGGTTTGTAGAGGTTTGTACTCAGCACTCTCTCTCTCTGTAAAGGTGTCACTTATTCCTCGAGGACCTGCTAGAGCTTGAGCTCAGGGATGGAAGCTTGCACTATGAACCAGAGGTAACTCCTGCTTCTGATGATCTACTAAAGTTAATTTTGCAACTGACAGCAGAGTGCTGAGTTAGGTCCCCACTCAGCCTGTCTCACTTTTTCCTGCTCAGATTCGTGTTAGTGACAAGCAGCTTTGTCCAGGAAGGAAATTAAAAGAAACCATAGATTGAAGTGATCCTAAATTATTGAGAGGGGTTTTATTCTCCCCTGATTTCACACGAACTCGTATTCTACCCATCTGTGCAATGCAACCTTTTGTCTTCTAGCCAGTGTCACTGAACAGCAGATAAGTGTTTTGGATTGCTGCCTTAAAATATGCCAGTCAGATGAGGCCAATCTAGTTCTCTTGTACTTACCTATAAGATGTACAAATAATTTTTGTGTCCTGCTTATGTGTGACACTTGTAAACTGTTTGCACATTGAAATACCTATTTACATATGCTAACCTGGTGATTTCATTAGTTTATATTATTAAAAAATATAGGTCTTTGACAATGCATTCTTCTTTGGCACCAGGGTAATGATAGAAAATTGAGATGGAAGAGAACTAAAATTCATCTGGGCTCTGGAGATCTTATTTGGTTCATGCAAAGGGCTTTGTAGTCTTTTCTGACAGTAAAATTTCAACTGAAAGGTGTCATATTTACTGTTGCAACTTGTCTAGTAATTTGAAATTTGGATAAAAGCCTGTTGTATTAAACCTGGATACACTCACATTGTAACCTACTCATTGCATATACACTCTTCAGACTAGCAAAGGGTCGTTGAGTTCAGAGTCCGGGCAACAGTACATCCAAGAAATACCAGGGTATGTAATTTAGAGATTATTTTTATTTCTTACTTTCAGAAGTTTAGGAGCAATAGTTTATCTGGTCAGCTTCTGAATACTTCCATGTTTGGTTTACATTCCTAAACTTCCCAGTGTCCTAAAACTTCATTTTGCTAAACTGAGTTTTCGGTTCAACATGAAAAGACAGACCATCAAGTGGTCCCATTTTTCTATCGATTAATCATCTGTTCAAATTATTAAACAGTCTGCCAGTTAAAAAGTGTGTCTATCGGCTATTTTAATTTGTAAAGTTTTCTTCCTGGTCACTGTTTTTATCATGATTTTTTTTTTGCTAAAGAGTTGATTAATGTCCAGCATTTTCTTCTAATGAAGATTATGCTGCACTGTAAAAAGCTTACAGCTGAAGAGATTGAAATCATCTATCGTCTCAGAGTAAGAACTCAGGAGCTACTGATGGCTATTTCCTGATTCTGTTGTTTTATATTTTTTCCAAAAGTCACATGTGAGAATAATATGCAGAATTCTCCTATAATTTTCATTATTTTTATATCCATAGGTAAACTCATCTCCAAAATATGTCTTACTTCTTTGCTCAAAAAATCAGAAAAACCAGTAAAATTTTCTTACCTATAAATATCTTTTAAGATAAGAAGAAATGCCTCCTAAAATACTAAAATATTTTCCAGATTAAAGGTTTTCAAGCCATAAATCCTTCTTAATGTTCAGCCTTTCTATGTGTAGAGCTCTAAACCTGGCTGTTTTAAAGAGGTTATTTTAATTAGCCTAGCTCAATATGTCTTCCTCTCTTTTCTTTATAACTAACTATGTTTTCAAAGGTCTTTTTTCAATCCACACCTTTTATCAACAGTTATTTGAGATTCACTTCTGCATTTCGATAAAAGATTTTAACAATTCCCTAACTCTGGTCTTCACAAAATAACTGCAGATATGTGATCTGTAGATGACAATCTCCCAGGTTTTGGGAACTGTCAATCTGCTATTGCTGCCTTTAATTTGTGGTGCATTTATACTGCTAATGTGACATTCTTAATCCTAAAATAATAATTGTAAAAAATCAAACACTTACAAAGCTCTGAGAAAATTGTATGCACTTAGTTATTATCAAACAACCAGTACTAGCATCAAGGAATTAATTTCTATAGATGTCATGTTGAAACAACGCTTCTCATGTAATTGTCTCTGGACACAGAGTTCAGACAAAGTTCTTCCTTCTCTGAACACACAATAAAGGAATATAATTTCAACCACTGTGCGCAGCAGTGCGTCTGCACACGTAGAACACAATTCTTTCACTGCCCTATACACAAAGCTGGTGCATAATTTCTCATCTGCTCCAATAACTAAATAGACCTTCGGTGTATTTTTATACATACTGTCTGACCTTGAAGCTCGCTACCTAAATAAAAAGACTCCAACTGGAGGCATAATTAGTCAGTTGGAGCACAGTGCAACCATTCTAGTTTTCTAAGACCAGTTTTGACACTGAGTTAATATGTTTTGCTAGGAGAATCACATCTTCTCTGGTCAAGAGTGAAATAGCTTTTACATCTACCTATCTATCTAATACATAATAATGAAGAATCATTCAACATTACAAAGTAGCTTAGGAGCCTCAGAAGAAAGACACAAAATTTAAGCGCAAAATATTATCTAAGACGAACTCCTGCAAGAAATTATATCCACCACCAGTTTCTGAACTGGAGCCTAAAACCTACCCACTGAAGTACATCAATTGCAGAGTGCATATTTAAAAACAAATTTCATCACATATAACTACAAAAATCTGGAAAAAGGTCCATGTGTGGAAATCTGCCTCTTTAGAGACATGAGAAATTGAATGTGTCATACTTAACACATGTTAATTTTATTGCCTATAGAGATAGCTGAAGTCTTTTAGATGTTGTGGTGATGAGTAGCATGAAAATAAAGTAGCTAAACTGATATCCATTTCTTATTGCAGAATTAGTTGTTTTTTTTTAGTTTCTTGAATTCCTTATTTCAAAATGTTTTGTAAAGTTAAGAGAAATATTCTTATACACAAGCAAAATATGAAGAAAAACTGCTTTTAAATTTGTTGGGTTTTTT
The DNA here is from genome assembly GCA_013397055.1 of Pachycephala philippinensis. Classification (NCBI taxonomy): domain Eukaryota; kingdom Metazoa; phylum Chordata; class Aves; order Passeriformes; genus Pachycephala; species Pachycephala philippinensis. Next base: position 438,761 of record VWZT01004334.1, on the reverse strand, counting down.
TTTTCCTTTTGTCCTTTTCCTTTTAAAATGTGGTCTTTTTTACTTGATTTTTGGGAAAACAGCTGTAGTTTGGACAGTACTTGTGTTCAACATGAAAAACAAGCATTTTCATGGCATATTCAAAATCTGTCATTTCTTCCATATGAATAAAAAAGAACTGAAAAATATGTGAACTGAATTGGAAAGCAAAATGTGAAATTCTTTTTGCTAATCTTACACACAATATTAATGATATTGAAGAAAACTCAGTTACTGATACCGATGAGATAGGTCTGCCAAACCTTTCTTCTACATTTCTGTGTTTTTGTTCTACAGTTGCTACATGCAAATGTCATCTGCTAAACAACATTAAGTTAAAAAGTGCAAAGGGAATTGGACAGAGTTAAGACGGGACAAGAGAAATAAGGTTGATAGTGAAAAAGCTTAAAATTTCTGTGTAAGGAGTTGACCTTGGCTGGACACCAGTGCCCACTGAGTCACTCATCTCCTCAGAGGGAGAAGGCAGGGAGAAAATAAGATGGAAAAAACCTCATGGGAGATGATAAGGCAGTTTAATAAAGGAAAAGCAAAAGTTGCAGATGTGAAAGCAAAGGAAAACAAAAGATTTTATTCTCTAGTTCCCATCATCAGGCAATGTCTTGTCCCTTCCCAGGAGGTATTGCTTCAGCATGCATGGTGGTTGCTCTGGAAGACAAGCATCATTACAAAAGCCCTGCCACACCCCTGTTCCCCCCACCTGCCTCCTCCTCTCTCCTTATTTCTGGGCAGATGGCTTCTGGCATGGAAAATCCCTTCTGGTCAGTCACGGTCAGCTATCCTGGCTGTGCCCGAGACTTTGCCCTTCCCCAGCCTACTGGTGAGAGGGGGTGTTGGTGGGACAGCACAGTTGCTGTGCTGGAGCCTGTTTGTCCTGACCCTGTGATCTCCAGGATTTTCAAAGAAGCTGAACAATACAGTAGTGGTGCTGTAAAGAGTGGGATCCAAATGAGGTGAATTTTGTAGGGAGAGAGGTTATCTCTTGCTGCAGCCACTGAAATTGTCAGTGATACAGTTTCTAAAGTGAAGGGCTCGAATTATTTAAACCAACAGATTTATTGAGACTTTTGCTCATTTTCCAGTCACTTCTTTATCTGATTTTTATCAACGTTTGTTTTCGTGAAACACGTCTATCAAATGTCTGTGATGAGGAACCTTAACCACACTCAAGTGGTTATTCAATTACTTTCTAAATGATTGGTAACACTATCCAGGATGGTCTACGAGATCTTTCTGTGAAGTAGGAACTTGAATGTATTTTGTATGAAACAATCATGGAATAAAATTTTAAAATTATCTATCAAGCATGAATCAGAAGACGCCTTCTGCTTTGTGCTTTATCTGCTAACTGTGGTTGTCAAAATACAACCAAGTTTGGGGGCTTTTCATGGAAGGCAGTATTTATTTTCTGTTTGCCAAGCATCTTGGAGACTTTCAGAATACCAGAGAGTAGGTGCAGCTACATTCCTCAATGGTTCTTAATCTTACAATAATTTCCAATAAACTACAAATGTCATTGCAAATATCAGTTACAGATTACCTTTTCTTTCAGTCAAAATTAGTCAAGAATATCTTCCCATCTTATTGATACTAGTGCCTTCCTACTACTACTTTAACCTTGCTTCAGATTGATAAAGATCCACCCCCATCCCTTTTAAAATCTGGTTATCCAAGAGAAGCTTTTTTCTGTACCTTGTTACCGTATAATTTAGCTATCTGACATGTAAAAATATTAAAACTGAGCCTTGAAAATATGACAGCGCAGTTCACTTTGTAAGTGGTCTCAGACCAGGCAGATAAATGTGTGTGCTTTTATCTCAAAACAGTTTGTAGTCTCAGCAATTTTTAAGAAAATCCTCCAAGGTTTTACTATTTTCTTTGGATGAAATTCGATGGAACAAACAAATATTTTCGCTTGGGAGAAAAAATTTTAGAATGGAATTCAGTTTTTTCCTGCTTTAATAAGTAATGGGGCATGATTCCAGACTTCTGAAAAGGTCCCAGAGATTGCTGGCAAGCTGGAAATGTTATTCATAAAACAAGTGGCAAAACACGTTTTCATCAAGGCACCACTGTCCTTATAAAATGACCCTTTTATTCCTCTCAGTGATGGCATATTGTTTATAGATTGAGTAAGAAATGAAAAGAGGAAAAATATCTCCTGAAGCACTTTTTTTTCTCAGAAAAGGTTAAATAGGACTTACGCTTTTTTGTTTGTTTTGCTTTTTTTTTCTCTTCTATGAGCAAGGCAGTGAGATTCACATAGGAGAAAGATTTCTGAATAGCTGTGAGGAGGATTCCATTTTAAGTAAGGGATAAGATGACAAGGATCATTGTTGTCACTTCTGGCTTTGCTGTCTTCCTCAGAGATGAATTTTGGCTTCAAAGCTGAATGTAGAGGACAGTGAGCAGTTTTATTGTCTTGGGATGGGAGCAAAAGCCAGATTATTAATTTGTGGTCTGCACCAGGCTGTTCTTAAGTAATCTTCCCCGGCTGGCACATGTTTTTCCTTTTTTTCTGCAAGTACTCACATTTGCATTCTGGCTGATTGGCTGAAATATAACCAAAATTTGAGTGTGTAATCAGCTCTATTCAGACAGATCGTGCTACCTGTGCATTGCTTGTTTCCTTCTACCTTCTTTGTATGTGCCTTGTTTCTTAATATCCTTTACAATATAGATGCCAAGTAGCACTCAGGCTTGATTTACATGTACAATGCATTTGTGCACAGAGGAGCAATCACAGCAAGTTTACACACAACCCATCATTAATCTGTTCAGCAGTGCATTCCCATGTTAGCGTGGAGATACATTGACTTTCCAGAATCACACAGGGCAAAATTCACTGCTGTTACAAGGGCTTAGCAGAAGTTTTCTCCTCTGTGATATGTGACTAATATTATCCACTTAACATCAGGAGGCTGCAGCTCTGAAGCTCAACTCATTAACATTTGTAAAATATATCAAAAACCTGAAGTGAAATATGTTATCTGCAGAAAAAAATGATACAAACATATATAAAAAAATATACTACCAAGTGAATTATCTTTTTTCATTAGGAATGGTGCTTCTCCTGTTTCTGTATGTCTGCCACCCTCACATTTTCTAAATGTTTTTCTGATCTATGACATCTCACATTCATTTGCTTGTCCAATTTTCCAGAGTCAAGTTCAGAATGTTTTCCTCAAGTCCTCAAATAAAACTAAACTGAAGTGGGAAGCGGCTGTAATTTTTAGCTCTCAGCATCTATTAAGAGAAACATTAATTTTGTTTGGTAACTCTTCTATCATTTCCCTCCTCAAAAAAAATGTAAAAAAACATCTTTTCCCTCATCATATTTTTCTGCAAGCTTTGAGCCAAACTGAGAAATCTTTATCCTGATTAAAATCTTCCAAATTCTTTTGTCTACTGGAAATAGTGGAATTGCCTGTGTAACAATGCTACTTATTATTCCTTATATGTTAATATTGCATAGTCTACATTCTTACTTTCCTTTGCTGTTTTAGATGCTTGAGTACATTTCATCTAATGCCAAGTTGTTAGCAGGCTGTCGGTCATATAAATTCCCTGAAATATCCTAAACTTCTCCATAAGTGATGGCTTTTCTTAGACAAAAAGATATGATAATCTTGTGAACCTTGGGGAGCAATATGTTTTTCTAAGGGATACATAACAGAGAGGAAACTATATTTTCATAAAGATCCTGAATATAAGGAAGAACTTTTTTGCTGTGCAGGGGACCAAGCACTGAAACAGGTTGCCCAGAGAAGTTGCAGAATCTCCCTCTGGAGATATGCAAGTACCATCTGAATCCAAAGCCGTGTAATATGTCCAAGGATGACCTTGTTTGAGCAGGGAGATTGGACCAAGTAACCCACTATGTTGCCCTGAGTTTTGCCGTTCCTCGATGTTTTCATTTTCTGTAAGAGTTTCTCACGCACTTTCTGTAAACATAGCCATGTTTTACTAACCACGCTTTATTGTTTGCATTGCATTTCTCCTAGGCAGAAATGTTTGATAAATTTTTCCTTTGACCAGTGTGATGGAGCGGTGGTAATTTCTCCCTCCAATCCACGGTGATTTCTAAGAACATATATAATAAAAGCTCGGGGTCATCGGGCCCCCTCTTTTTCTGCTTCTCTCTTAACAAAGGTCTGCGTGGTTCTTTTCATGTCCAAGTGCAACACCACTATGGTCCCTTCCAACCTTACCCATTCTGTGATTCCATGATTCTGTGGATCTGTGATCATACTTTCTTGATAGTAGAGAGTACTCTTGCCCTAACATTTACAATCTAATTTGCATAAACATTAGTTCATTATTTAAAATAGTATTATCTATTTCAGAATGTTTAAATACAGCTTTTTATTTGTCACAATTTTTCACAAGACCTGATTGCTGTAATTTAGATGTCCGTTTGTTGAAGGGTTTGCCGCAGTCTTGATCCATCATGAGTGGTGGCAGCCCAAGAAATACAAAGTTCAATGGCTTAATACACACTCAGTGTAGGTGGGAATGCTCAGGTAACTCTCCGGGAACAGGGAGTTTTACACTGTGTTGCACCTTCTAAGAATGACAGCTGCCTCTCTGTCAGCACAGTTGAGCCATTTATGCCCCATTGGAAGGGATGAATATCTTCAGGCCTATGTGTGAGTGTGTGAATATCCAATACTTCCCCCAAGGGGAGTTTTCACACCTGAGCCCATTGTGTAAGGGAGGACTTTGGCATGATAAAAAGCATTATCCCACCTCGAAAGATCGACTTCTTACTACTTTTGCAAATGGCTGATTGTTTTGAGTCATTAGCCATTAATATTCCAGTGTCTCACAGCTAGAGAGGAAGAACTAGCCATAACACATTCTATGAACTCTAAGAGATTAACAAAATGAGTATTTGAAGATGGAATTTCAGACTGTGTCTTAAATGACTTCTGAAGTTACATACCTACATTTTTATCCTTCTCAGAACACAGAATTCTTATGCAGCATTTTGTCAAGTCTGAGCCTTTCCCTAATGCCATATTTCACTAAAAATTAAGAAGAAAGATAAAATGGTAAAATCAGGTTAAAATAATTTTGGTTGCTCAAATCCTAGTAAGTAGTCAGGCATTTCAGAACAGATATATTACTGCACGTAAATGTGTCTGTATTTTTTTAAGCTTTATCATTATATATTTCCTTAAAGAAATTGTATTTATATGTCAGAATTTGTCACCATTTCTCTGTTGCAGTTATTCTTTAATAAAATAAATTAGTTCAGAATGTTCAAAACAGAGAACCTGACTTTATCTAGTGTAGGGATTCAGTCACAAGCTGACATAAAAAATCTCAGTGCTTTAGAGAAGCCACTGAAAATCTCTGACTTCTCCATCTTCATCTTCATTAAGAACTCTGAAATTGCAAGTCTGCAATTCTCATTAACAGTCACTTCACCTAACTGCTGCCATGCAGAATTTAAGTCTATGAACTTCAGCAACAATTCTAAAATAGTTTTCTAGGCTTTTTTTTTTTTGTTATAAATGAAAAGATAAATGAACTTCCTTGAATGCATCAGGTCCCTCTCGGAAATGTCCATTTCTCTCAGTTCATTTGTAGCAAGGAGATGCTCTGCACAAGCAGCTGATTTAGGTACCCAGGATGTTTTCCTTTGCATATCACAGCCTCATCTGGGTTGCAAGGTCTGTGACAGCTCATGGTTTAAGCCATGAACTCTCATGCACAAATGTAATTTCAGATGCAAAGTTTGAATGCAGCTTTTTTCATTTTTAATCATGACAATATTTCTCAGATTGAATTGTGCTATGAAGAAAAAAATCATAAAAAATAACTCTTATTAAATTTATGTAATATTTGAGTTAATGTTCCCTTTCATCATATAATCAAGGACTGCTATAAGGGACATAAGTTCAAGGAAAAAATGGTCACCTCACAGGAAAAATAAGAAACACCTGTAAAATGTTTATAATGAAATACTTTGTCCATCTTATGGAATCAAGAGTTAATAAAGGAGGGAATCTTGGATAACGGTGTTCAATGACTTTTCCTTTCATTGACAGGGGAAGACCTCATTGCCGTTTTTAACAACCTCATGAGGGGAAGTGGAAGGGCAGACACCAGATCACTCAGTGATGGGACTTGAGGAAAAAGCAAGAAGTTGTGTCTGGGGAGGTTTAGGTTGGAGATTAAAAGTTTTTCACCCAAAGGGTGGTTGGGCACTGGAACAGGCTCCCCAAGGAAGTGGTCACAGCACCAAGTCTGACAGCTTGGATAATGCTTGCATAGTGTGACTCTTGGAGTGGTCCTGTGTAGGGCCAGGAGTTGGACTTGATGATCTTGATGGGTCCCTTCCAACTCAGCATATCCTATAATTCTATGATTCTATGATTTTACTTTCTTTATTTTTTTTTTTTCTTTTTTGTCAGACTTGAGATACATTCTCAGAAATAACTCCTGACTAATTTGTTGGTATGATTTTCCAACTCAATGGGTATACAAGTATTTTATTTAAAAATTAAGCTCAAAAAAGCAGAGCTTTTATTTCCTTCAAAAAGAAACTGAAATGCATAATTTTATTCTGATTCCAGTGTTTCATTGGGGGTTAAATTATTTTAGCTTCTGGTGTGTACCTTCAGGACTGTCTCTTGTATTCCCTGGGTCTCACCCATTTGCTCTGAGTAGCAAGTCTTGGAAATTACATGCCTTCTCAAAATGAAGTATAAGCTCACCAATAAATCTGGCCCCCAGGAGAGAAAAGAAAATAGAAGCATCACTCTCCTCCATATTCCATACCATATGAGGTCATGGTCAGCATAGACACCTGGGGAAAGAAGGAGGTATGTGTGTGGGGGCACTCAGAGTGATGGTGTTTGTCTTCCCAAGTCACTATTATATGTGATAGAGTCCTGCTCTCCTGGGGATGGCTGAACACCCGCCTGCCCATGGGAATGAACTTTTGTTTTGATTTACTTAGATTAGCAACTTTGGCCTTAGCTCTTAAACTGTCTTTATCTCAATCTATGAGTTTTCTTCCATTTACTCTTCTGATTCTCTCCCCCATGCCACCGTATTTTCACCAACATGCCACCGGTCGTGTGGGGTCTAGTTGCTGGCTGGGATTAAAGCATGACAGTACCCTAGAACATCTCCAAGAGTACTAGGCACAACTGGGCAGCCATATCTTGAAAGTGAGCTGGGTCACTCCATGTCACTGTTTGACCATATTAATTGTAGAAGAGCTAAGACATTTGGTGTACATGTTGGAGCTGCATACATACATTTGTATGTAGGTATCCCTGTCTAGAACTGATTCCCACATAAACTTTCCACAAAATAAGGGATCCTATAAATTATGGACTGCGACAACTGCTCTAACTCACCTAATATCTGTTACAATCATTTTAAAAGTCATCCTCTTTGTACTTCATCTCATCTAAAGAAGTTAAATATTCTCAAACAACATAATAGCAAAAAGGTCTTCTGAGGACATTGACAGACAGTGGATGGAATCACAAAACATTTACTCTCACCACTACTAAGAGAATGTCCAACTGAGCATGCCCAGAAGACAGTTGTACTTATGAATTTGTTGTTTCTTCACAGAACCTGAACTGCTCTTTAATTTTCAATGAAATGTTTTTACTTTGTTAGGCAAACTTCTTCCCATTTTAATATTTTTTTTAATTCGCACTCTATCCTGCAGTTCTGCCTTTGAAATCATCTGCTGCAAGATGACAACATGATTTTTCCTGTAGTTTGTCAAAAAGGATTTATTGATGCATTCTATTCTAATTGTAATTGGCTCAATTGGCATCCATTTTACTCAGAATGTCACTGGGCCCCCACCTCAAGGGAAGAAAAGTGACTGATTTTCACTGAAAAAGAAAAACGTAATATGTCTACAGAAGAGTAATTAAGTACAGATTTTGTTTCGTTTCAGAGTCTGATTCTTTAAATATAAAGTTTGAAAATTATCCAAAGAGCACTACTAGGTTATATTATAATGAAAATTTAATTATCCATTCTAAACACAAACACATCTATCACTAAATGGAGGGAAAAATACATGAAGATACTGTGTGAATCCTTGGCTCTAAGAAATCAATAACAGTTTTACTCCTGACCTCATTAGGGACAGGATTTTCAATGCAGCGTTTGTTAACAGTAGCAAAGGGACAGCATGGAAGGAAAACAGACTCTCCTGGTACCCTAAGAATAGGTACCAGTGGAGCAGCCATGTATCAGCTTCCTGATAATAAGATAGATATTTACCTTCCCCTTTCAATAACACCCCAGCCTTGATAATTTTGAACTTACATAGTTTTTAAAGCAAGATGGCAGCTTGGTTTGTGCTGCATGAGAGAAATTCTCCCGGACAAGGATCTGAAATTTGGGTTTCCATTCATAAGGAAAGGGAAAGCAACTACATAAAAATTACATGAAAATAGAAGAGAAAGTGAAAATATTATTTCCCATTTCTTTTTAAGCTTCTTGAACTTTCCAACCAGCTGTAGATGGCAGGTGTTTTGGGTTATGCTTCATTTCACACTAGTGAGTACGAGAGAAAATGGTTTATTTTCAGCAGTGCTAAGTGGCTGTGGAGCCAATTACTTCAATAGGCTCTCAGCAACCCTGTGAATCAGGCCAATTTTGTAGGCTCTATATCATCAGCTTCATGTCTTGTCCAGTTCTCTAAAACTCTTCAGTTCAGCACATAGTGTTCAAGAAAGGATAATAAAGCACACAATCTCCTCAAATAGTCTTTACAGTAACATACTATAAGAAGGCATTCAGTATATTAAGAATATAGATATGCTTCATAGTGTTGCTTAAGTGATTCTTCCCCCACATGCAGCTCATTTAGGCACTTCTAATCTTTATTAGACATCTTTTCTATGCTTATAGTAATAAAAAAGCCATTTCAGCTAGGTGCAGTTTTGAAAGGATTTTGCTGATACATTGTTTTTTAAGCTTGAAACTGATGGCTTCAGACTTTTGCTTTTAAACGTGGATCTTGGAACAGAATAAGTAAAACGTGTCACAATAAGGAAGTCCAAAAGGAAGAGTCAAATGTAAATAAATCCATACAACAGTTTTGATCTGTGCAATCTAGACAGACAAAAGGACTTGTTTCAAACTACCTGTATTTTCCAGTACAGGGATAGCCTATACTTAACTGGCATTAAGTCGAAATGCCTCTTCCCTGGAGCTTTAGTCTTTGGTTCTAACACACTTAATTGAAAGTGATCTAATGTCAGATGTTTGAGTGTTTGTTGTCAGCAAACAAATTCTACTGTACCACAGGGAATGAGGTGAGTCTGGAGACAAAAGTGAAAGTGTTTCAACGTCATCATCAACTGGTATATGGAATGAAATATTTATTGTCCACTGCCATGGGTAGCCAAATATGTCCTATATGGAAACTATCTATATGCAAATATTCCTTATTAAATAAAATGTGTTATTTTCATAGAATGTTTTTTTGTATGGATGTTTTGTTTTGATTTTTAATTGAATTATTTTTCCATATGTATTTATACCTTCAAAAAATGTAAATAAACAAAGAGACATAGGCACAGATTTTGTGTAGCAGACAAGTGGCAACGATCACACATAGAAAGTTACAACCACAAAACTTTGTTGGGAAATAAGTAAGGAAGGTTGAGACCAAACTCAACAGAGATCAGATGGAAATGCATTTTCTTGACAATTTTTTGATGCTATTTAAATTACTTTAGAATGCCTTATAATGTAAAATGAAGGGGTTTAGATAATTTCTGAGGGTTGTCAGACCTGTCATCTTGTCATGTCTGATTTCCCTCAGCCATATTATCTTATATTTTACCCTCTAAATTCTTGGGAAGCCAAAAGTCAAGTAATCTACCTCTTGCTTATTAATTAAATTGATAGGATTTCAATGTCAAGATTCAAGACCTATCATTATTTTGTCCCAAATGACTTTTTGTTAGACTCTTTTTCTTTCTGAGAAAGAAACTGGGGCATTATGAATTTGTCTTCTAATCTTTCAGTCCTTAAAAACCCTATGCTTGGATATTTGGATACATATTTAAGCACATACCTTGTCCATCTGTGTAAATAAGAAATATTTGAAGACTATACTTAAACATATCACAGTTATATTAAAGTAGAAAGTTAAGATTGTCATCTACTGATGTATCTGTAGAATGTTTTAGCTCTTTGTTTTCCTTGTGCCTTTGTAACTAACAAGCCTCAAATCCAGAGTTTGAATCTGTAAAAAGTCAAGAAATGAACAACTTAAAGAAAAAAGAATAAAAAGCAAGAATAAGGAACTGAAATGCTTTGAGATTTATAACTCTAATGTATTTCTTTCTTGTTGCCATGGTTCCTTATTTCTCCTGTGGATAATTTTTAACAATAGAGGATGCCAAATTATTGGGAATCCAGATTTCTTTTGAATTAAAGTAATCAAAATCCCTAAAATATGGGAGCTATAACCTAAAGAGTTGCAAACATTAGTACATCAAAAGGCCTTTGAAGAATCACATGGGTAAACTAGTGGAACATTATTTTGCCCATACAGAGGATTAACCTGGCATAAATATTTTTTATTCCGATGGGTTTTTTTTCAGAGGAAAACTGTCTACATGGCATAGCTGCATTTTAAAATCAAAACATTTCCTGGCCTAGAACAATACATCCTTTAGAGAGTAACAGAGTTCAAATGAGATGGAACACGCTGTTTCTCCTCTTGTGTTGGCAAACTTGCTCCTCCAAAGTGCACAGACCTCTGTGAAAGAGTTCCTAAGGGGCAGATAGCCTGAATGTCTGCAGCAATGGGCAGAAGGAGCTTCTAGCCAAAACATTTTAATTCTTTGGCCTCTCAGAGCAGGGAGCTGCTGACTCTGGCCAGCCAAAGTCAGGTCCTGAGGGGTACAGATCTGTTAGAGTGGCAATCAGAGCTGAGAGGCAGGTACATTTGGTTTGAGGGACTGCAGTGAGAGCACTGATGTACTCTGTGTGAGCATCTAATACCCAGCCTGGCTAAGAGAGCTGAGATTCTTTCACACATCTGCATTTGTAGGCACAGACTTGTGTACAGACCTGGATGTGGCTCAGGAGAAAGATGAGGCTGACGCATTTGTTGGCTAACAGTCAGTCATCATGCAGTTCTTCGGCTGGAAACAGAACTGGGAACCTGTTCTGCATGCAAGGTCGCTATGATTTTGGCTGTCAAATACAGGAAGGATGCCTCCATTCAGAATAAATTATCTCATCTCTGGTGCTCAGTCCAAAGGATGAGGGGCATTTTAGGTGATTTGCAGTTGCATCATGTTGGCTATTCTGAGCGGTGCTTAGAAATGTTCCAGCTTATATTTTGATGGAGGAGATCACCTTCTCCCTTATGGACACATTGTTCAGCTCTCTTTACTGTTGCCAAAAGGTTTTTGTTCATAAAAGACAACAGCTGGACATCAATAATTCTTTTCTTCCTGCATGCTCAATCATAAAATGAGAGGGGCAGAGAAGATTGTATCTGCATACATACAGAGAACCACTAGAGGCCATCATATATCTCTCTGTATTAGCACTAATTCATTTAATTTTTAATGCATAAAATTAACACAGAGGAGCCTGTTATGTCCACAAAGGTAGAATGGCCACTGCTGGGATCTCAGAAATGGAAAGGATAAGAGAAAAGTGCAGGCTCCAATGGACATAGAAAAAGAATAATTTAAATTAGAAAAAAAAACAACAACAACAACAACAACAAAAAAAAAACAGAGATGAAAGGGAGACATTTGCAAAATAATTTTTAAGGAATTAAGACAAGAAGTAATATATATGGCTTTACCAACAGCTATAACAGAAGGAGAAGCAGTTTCCCTGCATAATGAGAGTGAGAGAGTCCGCTGCAATTGCTCGTGAGCAGGTGGTTGCTGAAGAAGTGTTTTTCACACATTAACAGCAAAGTCAAGTGTCTGTGTGCAGTTTGGTATCCAGGTAACATTACCAGAATAATTTCTTTCCCAGAACTAAAAATTAAACAGTATAGCTTTGACCTCCAAATGTGTTTGATGGCTCACAGCAGGTTTCTAGCTCTTTGCATCTATTACAACAAATTACCTGGCATAATTTGTCACATCTATTTGTTTCCCAAGGAAAACATATTAAGGTACAATTAAAATGAAAACTTAAATGTAAACAAGGAAGAGTATTTGTACTTTCTAATGAATTTATAAATCCTATCATATTGTAATCACACTCTGTCTTTCCGTTTGATCCCATTAAAGTCAACAAGACTGCATTTGACATCAGCAGGAAATTCATCCACCCCTTTACATTAGTAATTTCTCATCGCTGGATAATGTTTTATATCTGTATTACTGTAATGCCTTAGAGTCTTCTTCTATGGACAGAGCTTCCACTGTGCCAGGGATGAATATGATATAATGATTAAACTGTAAATAATAATATATTTGCCTCAGTTAAAACTTCCTTCACTGACTGTATAATTGCAATTCTCCTCTAATAGAATAGAATCATATCAGACTTACGCTTTGGAATCTCCCTTAACTCTCATGAAATCCTGCATGGAATACTACCTTCAACTCTGGGGCCCCAGCATAAGAAGCAGATTAACCTGCTGGAGCAAGTCCAGAAGAGGACATGCAGATGATCAGAGGGGTGAAGCTCTGACCTCTCCTATGAAGACAGTCTGAGAGAGTTGGGGTTGTTCAGTCTGGAGAGGAGAAGGTACCAAGGACACCTTAGAGCAGCCTTCAAGTACCTAAAGAGGGTTACAAGAGAGCAGGAGAGGCACTTTTTACAAGGGCATGTAGTGATAGGACAAGGGATAATGGCTTTAAACTGAAAGAGGGAAGGTTAAAATTAGTTATTAGAAAGAATTCTTCACTGTGAGGGTGGTGAGACACTGGCACAGGTTGCCCAGAGAAGCTGTGGGTGCCCAATCCCTGGAAGTCTTAAAGGCCAGGCTGGATGTTTTTTTGAGTGCTGTGGTCTAGCGAGAGGTCACTGCCCACATAAGAGGGTTGGAACTAGGTGATCTTTAAGGTCCCTTCCAACACAAACCTTTCTATGATTTTATGATGTGTATTTATATGAGGTGGGTGGGTACACAGAAGATTGTAATTAATGGTCAAAGATGTTAAATTCAAGCAGTACTCAGTATGGAGAAGCAGGAGCATGAATTTGCACAGTTGTGCTAATGCAAGGTCACCTTCTTCCATTCAGTGTTAGTTCATGTCTGTGTGTGTCTATGAGTATATCAGTGCATCTGCAGCTTACCATGTGATTACTGTGATGTTTCCTTAAATACAATGCTGACTGAGATGTGTCTAACTGAGCTATTTACTCCTATTAGTGCTTGTATTGACTTAAAGTAAAATTACTGCTTTTTAAAAAAGAAGTAAAAAATCCAGGAATAAAAGTAGGTGTAATGTACAGATTCTGGTTCTTTAACTTATCAGAAGATTCACCCTGTTCCCATACTAACCAACTCTATAAATTGAATCCACCTCAGAAATCCAGACTGTGGAGTTTGACTAATATCAGAAAGATATTTCTTATCACGCAGCTTCCAGTAACATTACTAAGGTCCCTTCCAACACTGACTTTCAGCGTTGGAAGTCACTTTCAGCGTTGGAAGAGGGCACTGCTCTTCAGTAGAAATAAGACTGCCAGGATATGTGAGCAGGTCCTGCTCAACTTTTGCTCAATGGCAAGGCTGCCATGTAGTAGCATTAAGATGTTTTTCTGTATTGCTTCTAAAGCATACTTGAACTTGTCTCCCACTTTGCAGACACGTAGGAAAAGTAGTCTCTGGCAGACCAGAGTGTTTCTCAGGATCAGTGATTTGGTCTGAGACTGGCATCTTTCATGACCGGGTTGCTCAGAGCCTCATCCAACCAGGCCTTGCACACTTTCAGGGATGGGGCATCCACAGCTTCTCTGGGCAGCTTGTGCCAGTGCCTCACAGCCTCATAGTGAAGAATTTTTTCTTTAATCTAAATCCACTCTCTTTCAGTTTAAAGCCATTAGCTCTCGTGCAATCACTACATGCCCTTCTCAAAAGTCCCTCTCTTATCTTTCTCATAGGCACTCTTTAGGTTCTGGAAGGTGCTAGAAATTCTCCCCAGAGCCTTCTTTTCTCCATGTGTTTAAGGGATGCTGAGTCAATTTTCCTACCACTGCATATGCTATCCATGCCCGTATTAATCCAAGTTAAGGCTCTGAAGAAACTCACAGCTAAAACAGATTCATAGCCAAATCTTTGACACACACACCTGCCCTGCTTGTTCCTTGCAGTGTCTACAGGGTCCATCCAAGTTCTTGGTCTCTTGAAGTCTGTTTTCAAATCTTCCTCCCGTCTCTTCCTGTTGCAAAAATATTACCTGCATGGGAACACCGGCTGGGAAAATCTAGCCTTACAATTAGCCCTTTCCAATCACACAAGGAACAGCTTACTTACAAATTGTCTTCTGGATTTAGTGGCATCAGCTTGAAAATCAATTTCTACTTGCTCCTGCTTCTTACTGGAAGTTACCACAGTTCCAGTCTGCATGATTTGTTGCTTTCTACTCTGTTTCAATTAAAAAAAAAGCAAACGGAAAAAAAGAGAAAAATTAAGAAGGAGCCAGCAGAGTCCAGAACTTAGCATTTAAATTTGCTGAGAAGTTTTAATTTCCTTTTAGTTACTGAGCTGGCAAGGTCTGCACGGGGACGTGACCAGCAACCAGCAGCTGTGAGGGCTGGTAACCTCTTTAGTTACACAGCTAAACCAAGGAAAAAATATGTGAAGTTCTTACTCAGCTTGTTTCAAGGACCTCAATGTACTCATATGATGAAAAATGTACTTTTCAGTGTCGTGTTCAGTCCCTCCATTTCCCGTCAAGTTTAAGCAAAGAAAATTATATCCTTCTGCACCATTACAGTACAGGAGTTAAACTAATAAAAATTCAGGTGAATATCATTGCTACTCTTCCATAAAGTGAAAATGTATTAGGGATATATTTTGGTAGGCTTCTCTGATCCATTTGTCTTTTGTTTTGCTTAAAGATTTATATTTACTCATCTGTTCATTATACTTTTTATTCCTCACTGCTTCAGAGGCAGCACAGGGTTGTTGTTGCTTTCTTCTGTGTTTTTCATTTAAAGATCTGTATTTAGCTATTTTTTTTCTTTTTTAATTATTTCATTTAACATCAATCTGTTTTGATTAAAAGACCTTTAGCATGCCTCTTGTGTGCTCATTCTGCACTTGCTCTGTATTAGTTTGTAGTACCAGGTTTAATTATTGCTCCTTACTGTTCTCTATCCTGGTATTATTTTAATTAAGTTGACTTAAATTACAAGGTTCATTACTTACCCCAGAAGTTAAGGACCATGGGTGGAAGTCGTATTTACTTGATCTCTTCCAGATCTCACCTCTCCAGGGTTCAGAAGCCTCAGTTCTACTCGTTGGGTTTGTACACTGCCTAAACATTCTTGCAGAGTAATCAGTGCTGCCATGCACCAAGCGAGCCCAGCGCTGGTGAGAGCAGCCAGTGAGGAGCATCAGGCATTTCAGCAGGCTCTGAACAGGCAGGAGCCTCAGGCCACAGCTGATGGGCATGTTTGGTGAAGGGCTCTGAAAGTAACTGGTGAGAAAGCCACTTTCCTTTGTACATTATCCCAATGGCTTGGGAAGTTTCTCAGGAAATCAAAGAGCAGCTATTTTAAGCCTATCTCAGTCTGAAGGCCTTCAGCTCATTGTTCTTGCCTCTTATGGATAGCTGCTCTATGTGTCAGGAGGAGAATTTATTTTTCCAAAATTTACAACCCATGTCAGCTGCTTCTCTTTACACAGAGACATTCTCTGTTTGATGTTTTTGGGGGCTCAGTGGTATTGGTTCTTATATTAAAAAAACAGATCACTGTTCAAAGAGTCACCAAATTTCCAGTTTTTCTAGAGCTGCCAGCTCCTCAACCTGACTGTGCACCTACTTTTTGGCAGTCTTTAGTGAAAATGCTTGTCCAGATTTATTCAGAAAGCAAAGCAGGCAAGCATACAGTGGTAAAAAGCTGATATTTTTGGATCTCAGACTAGATATTAGTCTTAAGGTAATCAAAGCTTCAGTCACAATCTAATAATAAACACTTTCAAGTTCCATTAACAATTTCACCAATTATAACAGATTGTTAATAAATCATCCTACCTCTTGACCCTTACAACTGATTTTAACTATTATGTTGTATGAGCCCAAAAGTTCTGTTTCTGTTTTTAATCAGACTGCTGTGTTACCCTTGGTATTGTAGTAGTATTCAAATTAGTTCAGAGAAGTACTCTGAGAAGAGTTACTCTGTTCCTGTAACCCCTATTTATGCTTGTGTGCTAACTACAAAAGGAAAAATACAGTCTCACAGTGCCTGTTCCAGAGTTAGAGAATATAAATCACAGAGTCTTGGAGTGATCCTCAGTATCAGAGTAAAAGTCTGAGGCAAACCCAGTCCTGAATACAGATTTGACTCCTGCTCCAGTAATTTGATTATCAATTTAATAACTGATACAACGTAAAAGGGTAGTCCATTTAAGTATTCCCTTAAATCCAAACTATAATGTTAAAGAAAATATTTTTGACATGGGACACCATATCCCGACCCTATTGTCTACCATTTGAAAGACATAAATTCACCATTTGTCATTGCCCTCTGCATCTCAAACAATCAGCAGTGGAGCAGTGTTGTTTTTTATTATGTTAAAGCTCACATATTATTATTATAAAGATCAATTGTTGAAAATGGGGTTAATATGCCCAGGAAGGGCAGTCTTTGTAGCTCTGGATTGCTTTAAAGATCTGTCTTGTAAAAGTAATCAACCAGTAACTGAACAAAAATTCTTTTCTCAGACATGGCTATGAATTTTAATTGGTATTAAAGGAATGATTCAACTAGATTAAGTTAATGCCTCAACTGAGACAACATGGGAGAAGAGCTACATTGCACTGGGGGAGTATGGGAACAGAGTGTGGAAGGAAAGGACATTGTCCCATGGTGGTATATTGACTTCCGCAAAGAAGTAAAAATGTCAAATTGTTGCTATTACACGTGTTTCTGAAGTGAACACAAAATCATTATAGCTGTCCTCCAGCAGTGACTACAGGCTTTGTCTGATAATGATAATATATGATATCCTCATTATTAAATGAACACATAGGGAGATGCTCTACTCTGTAGAGCTCACGGTCTAGAGACAAACAACGGTAGTAGGATAAGCAAGAATGTGAAGAAGTGGAGTAGGAAAATATCAAAGCAGAGGTTTGTAGAAACAGCACCAGAACGTCCTTGTGATTAAAAGTAAATCTGTCACTGGCACTTCAAATGCTTCAGGTTCTTTGAATATTCCCATCACCTGTTTTCAAACACATTTCACTTTGGAATGATATTTTCTCGCTTTCTTTTTTTCCCTCCATGTGTACGCCTGTATCCTATTACAGCTTCAAATATTCTTCATAGTGTAGCAGGTTAGTATATTATATCTGTTCCATACATGGGTAAATGTGTCACAAAGAAAAAGGGGTGAGCAGATAAATAAACTGCTTATAGGTTGGTTATAGTTGTGTCAAGCCCTTATGACAGCTTCTCACATAAAAGTCCTTTAGCCTCTTGCAGTATAAACTGCCTTATGAGAAACTAAATGTACAACTATGTATAAGTTCATAATTATGCTTTACATATCCATCTACTATGGACTAAAACTCACAGGATGGTCTAGGCGTTTAGATCCCACCTGATCTTCACTGTCTAATCTCCACTATTTGATAGTCAAATGAAAACATAATGTTCTCAAACTTCTGCTCTGTGACCACAAAGATTTGCTGGCTATGAAAATCTACAGCGCCCGAGGCTTTTCCTCTCACTCCCTGGCTGCTCCCAGTGTGGTACCCGCTCAGCAGAGTAGTTCCTTGGTTTCTGAATGTATTCAGCTGTACATGATATGTTTTTGCATGGGAAAGAAAAGGTGTATTCGTCTGAAAGTATACCTTAGACCAGCTCTGCACGTCATGAAATCTAAGGAAACTTCACCCCACTCTTCAGTCCTGGTAAACTGAGTACCTTTTCTCATTATATACATAACTTCTGCTTCTTAGATGTCAAATTTTTAAGTAAATATTTGCTTTCAGCTCTAAAATTCTCCAGCGGTCTAGCTTAAACTCACCAACTTTTTTTTCCAAAGTACAACCTAATTTTCAAGAAGTTGTCTTAATTGGTCAAAATCTACATATTTGATCCTCCAAATAGCCCAGCAGGCTGAGAATAATTCCACCATAATTGGGAAAAAAAAAATACAGAAAAACCAAATTCCAAACAAACCATATTTCTGCTGCTTTGGAGAGGAGTGAAATCCTATTCCTAATAATTTAGAAGAAACATTGAGAACAACCTTCTGGACTGACAAATTTTAGCTTCTGATCTTGCAGTCAGCCAAGTCATATAATCTCAATCATTAAATTATTAAACTCAGTTTGGGATGTCTGTTTTTCTCCACAATATCCACAAAAAGGTTATCCAAAACCTTATTTTACTGATTGCTAAAAACATTTTACCAAACTGGTTTGCACTGGGCCCACTAAAAGACAGATATCTTTTTCGGGTCCGTGATTTGTCCAAAATCCTGTCTAATTTGTTTAAAATAAAGGATGTTGAAGTATCAGTTTGGCTCTGATGCATTTTTGTTTAAAAGAATTTCACTTACTTCCAGAATTATACCTGTCTGCATTCTGTCTTGATGTGTTTTAATGCCAGAATGTCAATTTGTCTTAAAGGAATGGGGAAAATCCCATGTTACCAAAACTCTTAATTTTCATTTCAAACATAATTTACAAGAAGACTGTCAATTTTTATCCATCAAAGAAAGTAATTGAAAGAAAGTATTGAAAGCCATTGAAGAAAGTATTGAAAACAAATAATCTGATCAATAACATGTTTCTCTGAGAGCAGGTTACCTTCTGTTTGTTTATCTATACATTAAAATGAGCTTTACCAACCTGAAACAAGATTTCACAGTCCAGCCACCAATATCTGCTCATTTCTCCTTTTCAGTGAGAGGAAAGTGATAGTTCTGATGATAGTATATTGCTTAGCATGTCAAGAAAATCTCTTTTCTGAATACCTGCTGAGAGATGAATGAATTATTTGCTAGACTTTCAAAGCACAAATGATTTAGCTGTGCTATCTTAAAACGGTGTTGGTCAAAATAATTCATGGAGGTTACTCTTGTGAAGCAGAGCAAACTATAACAAGCTGTATCCGAGCCTGGTATTTATGATGTTCAGCAGCTGTGTGAACTTCTTCTGCTCTGGGGAAGCAAACGCCCTGGGTGTCATCCAATTCTGCAGGAGCTCTGCTATACAGCCAATCATACGTATGCAGTGAAAAAGAAAGGCTGATTAAGGAGTATGGTTTTACCCATATTTGTTTTGACTCTCTTTTTCTTGGCACAAAGTAGTATAATAAACACACGATGGATACACTACAAAGAATGATTGTAAGTGGTTTAGCCATTCAGATATACTCAACTAATCCCCTCGCTTCCTCAGAGTAGGCTTATCTCTGTTTACTTCTATAAAGATCATTGCTGCAGTTGTATTTTTTAAGGATTAAAGCAAGCCTGACAGGTTAAGCTTTAGTTTTAGTCAAGAAACAGCATGGAGTATATGGAAAATGAAGACAGATATTTTTCTTTGTAGAGCTGGTTCGGGAGATTACTGGGCTTTTTCTCTTTTCCAGAGCACCGATTTTGAAATGCCTGCGTACAGATACCCACAAGCTGCCTAAAAAAAGAGGCAGGAGAGGAATGCGTATAAGAGAATAAACATGGTAAAGAAGATGAGAAGAAAGTTAAAGGACTGAAAACAGAAAAATTTACTAAACATGTATGATGATATATAGCATTGCTTTATAGTGTCTAAGAGCCAGACAGTACCAAAAGATAATTCTTTATCATGGAAGCTGAAGGGATGGCTGGGGTTTGCGTAGTAAGCTCTAGACCTGTATAGAATCTCTATTTCAGATCACATATAGGCTAGATGCAAGTTTCCTGGAGGACAGCTGCTTAGAACTTTGTGAAGGCTGACCAGCTTCAGTGCATGCTGAGCAGCTGGTAGCAGTATCTGCTTGCATGAGTGTAGAAATAAAACTCTTTTCTGCATATCTCAGGGCAAAGACCTTGTACTTACCCAAGAGAGTAAGATATTATAGGGTTGTGACTCTACTGCTGGTTACTCTACTGTATTAGCGAACATGTGGTGTCCCCAGCTAAGCATAATTTTCTAATCACCAGCTCATGAAGTGTTTAATTAGGGCTATCATCCATCCCTGATATATGCAGAAAGACTATGAGTTTTGGTAGATGCTGGATTCTGTTTCACAAGACATGACTGCTTTGTATCTTTTCCACAAGTTACAGTGCAGGTCTGTGTTCCAAAACATAAAATATTTTCACTGGCCGTGTTAATGGAGGTTGGTGAGTTCACTCAGTGCACAGGTCAACACATTCAGGTAGAAGAGAAAAGACTGAGTTTGTTTAGCCAGGAGGAGTAAAACCTCTGTGAGGGCTATACTCTTTTGCCACAGAATCTTCATACCACTGAGACTCTGACTTCACAGAGCCCTGTCACACAGCACCAATCAGCTTGTGGAAAGGTACCAAGGCTCTGCAGAGATGTCTGCTCTGATATGCATCCTAGTGCACACTGGGACTTTGGTCTCCCTAAATATCCAGACTGGCACCTGTTTGGAGAATGATACATGTCTCTGACATGTCCAAGTTCTCTCTTGTTGGAGATTAGGGCATGCAGCTGCAAGCAAGAAGACTTGGTGCACCTGCAAGTCATCTTCTGACTTGGAGCTGGGCATGCACCCAGGGAAGTGGGAAATGTTTTTAGTCAGGTGTCTCGAAGAAATTCTATCTAGAAATGACTATCAATAGGAAAGAAAGGCCCACAGGGAAACCAGGAATATGTCTTGAGTGACATGCAGTGAAGGTCAAAGAAAGTGCCCTTTCCTCTCCACAGCAATGCTGTAGTGTTGCTTTGCTTTTACCATGACATGCAGCCTCAGATCAACATGGCAAATGAGATCCAAGCAAGGCCAGAGAAACCTGAGAGAGCAAGGCAGTCAGGTTGTTGTTGAATTATGCAGTTTAATCAATTAATATCTTGACTGAGAGCAGTTGTTCTGTCTGAGGGAGTCAAGTGCCACAGCAGACAAATAACAGCAATAACAGTGAATGTGAGAAGAAATGAGAAGAAGCTGTTTCAAAAAAAAAAAATTATAAAAGGTCAAAATTGAAAGCATAGCTCTTGGAAAAGGGTTCTTCAGTTAGACAGAGCAGGAGGGGAGTTGTGTCTGTGGGATAGTAAATGAGGGTCTCAATACGTCTATGATGTAGAAATTTAGAAGAGAATATGGGATTTACTCATGTTTGTATTTATCCCACATAGTTCTTTCACCCAAGGACTTTGACCCAGAAATCATACACTGCCCTCAATATGGCACTTAAGATTGTTAAAAGTTGAACTGCAAATGTTCTTTTAAATAGATGGTGGATTTCTGTGGCAGCAGAATAAAAAGTTAAACTTGCAGATGATAGTGTGGGCCGAGTACAAAAAATAATAGAGTACACTGAGATATGAATTGTAGAACAAATGCATCATAGAATCATGGAATGGTTTGGGTTTGAAGATCACCTACTTCCAACCCTCCCACTGTGGGCAGGGACACCTTCCACCAGACCAGGTTTCTCAAAGCACCATCCAACCTGTCCTTGAACATTTCCGGGAATGGGACAACCACAATATCTCTGGGCAACCTGTTCCATTGTCTCATCACCCTTCTTCTTAATATCTAAATTAAACCTTTCTTCTTTGTCTTTGAAGCCATTACCCCTTATGCTGTCACTACATGTCCTCGTAAAAAGTCCATCTACAGCTTGGAGGTCCCTTTTCGGTACTGAAATGCTGCTCTGAGGTTTTCCTGGAGCCTTCTCTCACCCAGGCTGAATAACACCAACTCTCTCACTTTGTCTTCATAGGAGAGGTGTTTCAGCATTCTGGTCATGTGACAGGCTTGTTGACAAAATATTCATTGTGTGCCTCAGCCTTCTCCATATCCCCTTTTTTGATGTATTTGATAGCCTTGGACAGGTTTAATTCTTTCAGAGCTTTAGTTTTATGCAGTGAGTCAACCCTGGCTGGATGCCAGACACCCACCAAAACTGCTCTATCTCTCCCCTCCACAGGTTGACAAGGAAGAGAAAAGATAACAAAGGATTCGTGGGTTGATACAAGGACTGGCAGACATCACTCACCGACTACTGTCACGGGAAAAACAGACTCAGCTTGGGGATATTGAGTTTATCACTAACAAACCAGAGCAGGATAATGACACGTAAAGTCTTAAAAACACCTTTCCACTCATATGCTTGGCCAGGTGGCCTGTAGCAGATTCTCACTAATGTCACCTGTCCCTGCCTTTCCTTTAATCCTGATCTTGGTCAGCTCCTCGTCTGTCCCCAGGCAGAGCTCCATGCATTCCAGATGGCTATTGACATAAAGGATGACACCCCCTCCTCACCTTCCTTGCCTGTCCTTCCTAAAGAGTCTGTATCCTTCCATTCCAGTGCTCAGTCACAGGAGCCATCCTCCCAAGTCTGTGTAGTGTCAATAAGGTCACAGCCCTGCAGGCATGTGTGTGTCTCCAACTTCTCTTGTTTGCTCTCCATGCTTTGTGTGTTTGCAGAGAGACATTTATGTTGGCCTGCAGATGAAGCCAAATTACCAGCTGGAGTGGCTGGAATTCCTTTGTGCTGCTCTTCAGATGCTTTCCTGCTTACCTGTGATCCCTTTACAGACTCTGAGCATCACTTGTTGGCACGGGCATTAAACTGGTAGGAGTAGGATGGGATGAGGTTTCCCTCTCCCAGAAACTTGCTCAAAGCCCTCCTCACCATCTCAGCAAGAAAGGGCTTGTCCCCTTCTCTGACAGATGGATGCCCTCAGCCCCCACTAGATCAGGCTTCTCAGCAAGTCCCGTGGTCTAAGTAGCCAAACCCCTGGCTGTGGCAGCAGGCCTGTAACCACTTGTTGATGAACCAGGTTCAACTGGCCCTTTAAAACACCTTCTCTTTGACCAGAAGGACTGATGAAAGACTATCTCTGGTCCAGAGTACCTTATCACTGCTCCCAGGACTCTGTCACCCTTCTTGATCCTGCTCATACTGCAGCTGGCTGTACCACTGGTGCCCACATGAAACAACAACTCTAACCTAAAGGTTTAATATACTGAAATACACATTATTGCACTGTGCAGAGAAAGACTGTAAATTGCTTTATTTCTGCTGATGTCAAACTAGCTTGAGGTCCTAAAGTCTATATGTTATATGTGTTACACCAGCTGAAAATATAGTCTAACATTTTCTGTCACCACATTTTCATGGGAGCATAGCTTCGAATTCAAACTCCTGAGTTGCAGGCCCTCTCATTTGGATCAATTCCCTGGAAGGTTACCACAGCAAACATAGAGCATTGTTGACAATAATTTTTTAATGTTGTTGCTTCACAAATGCCAGTGTGATTTAAAAGAAACTCCAGCTGCAGCAAGCCCTTCAGCTGATTTCCCTAATGAACTGTGAACCTCTGAAGTTTTTCTACTGACCTTGTATGGAATACACTTTCGGAAAGGAAAACAGTGCCACTTAGAAGTGAAGCTCATTTACTAACTATGTGAACCGTCTGTCACTTACTGGCGGAGCTCAGACAGCTGTGACAGTGAGGACCAGGTCACACCAACATCCTTTCAAAGAGAAAGTGGGAGTGAACCTGTGGGAATTCAGAAAATAAAACACCTGCATTGCTGAAAGTGTGTGATACGTCTGTTCATGGAAATTACGGTTGAATGGTCCATTCAGGCTTTGGCATTAGGGATTTCAACTCTTGAATCCTATTCTCTTTATGAACTCAATTACTTTAGGAACGTCTATGAGTGATGGTGTCCTTACTGTGAATACTGAGTATTTGTGATTAAATTAACCCCATTCAGAGACAACTTTCGGCAATATTACAGAAACCGTATTGATGGTTGGCTTTTTATTAGTTGAAATGGAAGGAAACCAATAAACAAATCTGCAACAAGCATTTCCCTGGGTAAGCCATCACATCAGTAAGAATGAAGTCTGTGTTTCATGGTATTGTCATGTTACAGCTGCAGGCTGAATATATCAAACTAGATAAAAACTGTATGGGAGAAACAAAACATACATCATTTAGTAGAGTTCTGCCTTCCCTAATCATTTTTCAGCTGTCTATAAAACCAGTTTCTCACTTTTTTGCATATTACAAAGCCATCTTCATTTTAAGACACGCTGCCACCCTGACTTGTATCATAATGGGAACAACATATTTTATAAGTAATGGCAGTAAGAACAATAAGAATTTTCAAGCAATAAGGTATTAATTAATAAGAAAGCAGATGTCAGACTTTGTTTCTTTTTGAAACAATATTTTATTAACAAAGAACTGTTCTGTTACCTACTCCCACTTCCCTTTTTTCAAATGAAATTGTCAAAGGCTAGCCATTGGTATGTTTCTTTTCACCTTCATTTCTTTAGCTGCTTTTGTGTTTTACAGCATCCCTTATCAAAGCATGAGAAGTGAATTTTAGGGATGCAGTAAGGTACCCACAATCACAAGAACAATACTCTTAACAAATGTCTTCCCTGCCCCATTTTATTGTGAGCAGTTTGTCAGTTACTTTATACTTCCATGTCATAAATGATTCATGGTTGGATGCACAAGCAAAACAGTTTACTGAAACTAATCCCAGCAGCATGCAGACCTATTTGTATTACTCTGGCAACGTTCCTTGCAGTAGCACAGTCAGTTGTAAACATAGCAGGAAAGGGATCTGTAACTAATTCACATAATATTCACATATCACCAGGAGGAGCATCATCTTTGTTAGTGTGGAGGTCTGCAGCCGGAATCTTCTTCAGCAGACCAATTTTCTCATGCTCCAAGAGAGAGATTAATCTCCTCTCAGTATCCGTATGGTAGAGGCAAAATGGTCTGAAAAACCAGGCTTGTATGTTGTTGTTACCACTCTTGGTGGTCTTCTTAAGAGTTGGTTGGCCACAGATCTGCTTCTAGAACATCTCTGGAAAGAGGCTTTAATTTATATCAGTGTTGTTGTTTTAGCCACTTAATTTTTCCATCAACAGAAGGAGTTCGTCCAAAATGGATGTGTTTCATGTAGCTCAAACTATGCAGTCTACTTGTACCCTTACTGTAATGACACACAAAGGTGGGTTCACATTCTTAATTTAAATTATTCATTTATTTAAAAATTATTTTAAATACTTAGGTCACATAAACTTGTAAACAAAAAAATGCAAGGGCAAATACACAAATAAGGTGTTCATTTAAAACAGTTGCTTCCAAAATTTTAGCAGAATACGCTAAAGTATTGCTTAGTACTGAAAACTTAGATTGATATGCAATATATTTTATAGTATCTGCAGTGTAAATTTGCATGAAATAATATTAAAAGGAGAAAATAAGGAAAAAAAAAACCCAAACTAAAACCCCCAAACAGAACAGAGTACAAAACTTCTCAGTCAGTTTCCATGGAGAATTTTTGTTTTAAAGGAAGGTTTCCTATAAAAGAAAAACATATTTTGTCTGGATTCCAATTTGAGTGGCATAAAGAAAAAAAGTTGGACTAAGTTTTATACTTTATTCTCCAATGGTAAATAACAAGGGTTCCTACACAATGAATGGAGAGCAGTATCTGTCTCTGAAAGCCTCCAGAGGGAGAACCTGTTTATCTTAGCACCTAGATGTGAACAGGCTGAAATTCAGCCTTTGTTCCATAAACAACCAAGAGAGCTAGCTTTCAGCTTCTACATCTATCACCCACAGGACTTTTTAACTCACAGTTATTCTGGAGTGGGACTCACAGAAAGAAGCAAGGTTGCCTCCTAAAGAGGTGGGAGTGGAGGAAGCAGCCCGATGATGACAGATGATACTTAAAAGCTGCAAGAGATCTCTTAACTTTTTAAAGAGTCACAAAGGAAGTTCTTAAAAAACTGAAAGAGGGGAAAAAAACCCTTCAGAACAACAAATACTCACTGCAGTTGGCCTGAAATATGAGCAAAGTACCTAGCTACAGAGCTGAAAGATCTTAAAAAAAGCAATACAATGCTTACAAAATTCACATTTGTCCTCTTTTTATGAACCTCTTATGAAGCTCTTGTCGTACATGCTGAGTGAGAAGCACTGGAAGTATTATCACAGCATGGTCATTTAGATGATATTTTGAGCCTGATACTGAAATAGTTATGCTATCCTCTTAAAACACGAGATACGACTAGAAGAGTCTCATTGATAATTGTTAATGGGGATTCATTTTCATGTGTTTCCGTTAATTTTTCTCGGCATTTTCTTTCTATAGATTTTTATTTTATCCCTTGCTGTTTCTCCAAAAAAATTATCTGAAGTCTCTTATTTCAATTTTTAAACCAAATTGTTTTTTAAATGTGTGTTTTCCCTTGTGAGTTTTATACAAGGCAGATGCTGCGAGAGTCTCGTTAGATTGCAAATACCTTTTGTTTTTCAAAGAGTCTCTGTGCTCTGTGTTCAGAACTGCACCATTTTTCTGATAATAATTGTGCATTAAGGCTAACTAATGCATGGATGAAAAAACTTTTAATTAAGAAAGAAATTTTAGTCAATGTTCTTTCTTAAGTAGAATACGACAAAAAGAACTGAAGAAAAAACTTCTTACAGTTCGTCAAACAAATACGAGCCTGACTCTCTGTTCTTTTATGCCTCATCTGTAGTTTCATGGAAAATTGCCTTTCTCAGCAAAGCTGGTTTAAGAAACTCAGAATGCCACCCCCTTCAGCCAATTATTCTTACCCCTGTGCAGCCCTTTGACACTGCTTAGTTATGCCAATACAGTTGATTCAGGATGCATATTTTAAATTAAATGGTCCAACGTAGCAGTAAAAACCAAACCAAGGATCAGTGAAATCTGATTCTGTCACAGTCTGTGAGGGGTTTGGGGCACCACACAGGTGCAGCTATTGAAGCATTGGTGGCGTGCTTTGAATGATCACTTCAATTACAGGCGTTCTTTGATGTTAAAATGCTACTTTGAACATTTTTGTGGTGCCAGCAGTGACCCTGGCAGTTTGGCTTTTCCAATATATGTCTATTTCAGGAATTAGCTTCCATAAAAGAGAAAAATCTACCATGACAGTCAAATGGTCTCTGCTTGAGAAAATGTTTTGTTCCTTTGAAATATGTTTTACATTTCAGCAAAATTTCAATGGAACATTAAACCTAAGGAGATTCACTTAGATTGCAGAAGCTGTGCTGTCTTTATGCATGAGTGTCAAGCAATAAAGCACATACACCCCCTGTGCATTCTCTTGGTAGGGGGCCCGTGGAAACTGCCGCTTTCAATTCTATCTAATGTTTACACGCTAGGCAGTCTTCCTTCAGATATTGAGGGTTGCTTGTTCCTAATGTTCAGGCATATAGACCAATCCATCACATGAAACTGTCAGTGACATTTCTACCCCTTTCCTGGTTTTAAAGTCATTAAAGTGAGGAAATAAACATGAGACCTCTACTTTATCCCTTCAGTTTTCCTCTGTTAAGGGATTATTCATTCACTTCTATGTGTAAAGCCACGAATTACAAATGAATGCTGATGTATTCATTTTGTACCTAGACTCTTATAATTCAGCTGAACTGTATCTGAATTTACTATGCATTGGTACTTCAACATGCTTTTGGACAAAGATTTCTCTTCAATCTATGTTTCCAAAAGTGTCCAGAAACAATTTTTCTTCCTTTATTCCTAGCAGCACGAGGATTATGATGAATGAAACCTTTTTTTTTTTCTTTTTCTTCTCTTTAGCCTAAATGAAAAAGGTACAAGGACATGGATTTCATCTGTAAAAGGAACCTGCTTTTGGATTACCCACTATGAAAGATACCTATATGTTTCCTGTACTTTTAGATCAGAGAATCACAGAATATTCTGAGTTGGAAGGGACTCACAAGGATCGTTGACTCCAACTCTTAAGTGAATGGCCTATACGGGGATCTTGCTGTTATTACCACCATGGTCTAATAGATCAGATGGGCATTTATAGCACATTAACATTTATACCTAGATATCCCTGCAAAACCTTCCAGGGAAGAGTTCTTTACTAATAATAGATGGTGAAAAGCAAGATGTGTACCTTACTCATTTTGAGGCAGGAAAAATCAAGTTTCAGCATGGATTTCAGCTAGAAAAGACCTCCTAAAAGGGATGTAATTTGGAATAGATTCTGGTAGACGTAGAAATGTGGCCTTCAGAGATGAAGTGTGGACTACAGGGCCAAAAATTGCTTAGAGAAGAAGCCTAAGTTCTCTGCTTGGTTAACCAAAAAGAAGTAGAGGCCAATAAGAAGCCCTTTGTATTATTTTTCCAAAGATCTTGAGAGAATTAGAGACACGAGGTTTGCAGGGAGGTTTAAAATCCTTTACTAGATCAATTGATATCATTATAAAGTTGAATAGACAGGGGTCAGGCACTCCCCAGGTCTAGTCCAGCTCACTCCATAATCCCAAAAATGATTTTAGATTTGAGGAGGACAGTTGAAGAGAAACACCCTTACATGTCACCTGGAAGTGGGAAGCACAACTTTTCAAGAATAATCTACTATGCCATTTTTAACTGAGTAATCATAGTTACAGAAAATATTTTATATTTTTAACCCAACACTTTTATACAGCACCACAGTGACTGTTTTGTTCTCTGTTTTTCTTTTGTAATTCTTAATAATTTCCCAATAATCTCTTTTTTACTATGCTGTCTCTTTTTCACTGAGCCATCCAAGAGCTTTTACCATAACAGGTAATTTAAAGACTCAAATTGTGCGTATGTTACCTTTTTTTTTCTCCATTTATGTCGCTTTGCATTCAGTGACATTGAACTTGACTCATTCAGTTTTGTGAGATCTTTCTGCAAACCTTTACGATTACTTTCACTTTTGAATACGGTGAGTAACAATTTTGTAATCAGCAAACTACTCCATATCACCTTTGCGCAGAATATCTCTTCTGATGAACATCACAAGTCCTAGTTCAAATCGTTCAGACACATCAACAGCAGCATCCTTCCACTGTGGGAAAAGTATTTCTTGCCATCTTTTCATAGATCTCTCTCTTTATTCAGGAATATGTCAAAAGGTTTTTCAAATCTAAAACTGCTCTGCCAATTACACCAAAGTTATCTGCATGCTTATTGATTCTTTAACAAACTCTAAAAGTTTTGTGAACCACAATTTCCCTCTAGAAAAGCCCTGTTTTCTACCTTATTGCTCCATGTACATTTATGTCTCTGCTAAATCTACCAAGAGTTTCTAGCAATTTGCAGACTATGGAAGTCAAATGTACAAACCTATAATTTCACATGTCTTCCTGAATGATAAATTTATAAATCTCTAGCTTTTGTCAAATTCAATTCCTTTACTAATGGTGATGTTAGTAATAAATTACATACTACACTTAACAATTACACAATTTACTACTTGAGCTCCTTCAGAGCTTCCGAATGAATAACATATGGTACTGTAGATGTCTTACTCTTTATTTTACTAATTTATTCTAAAACATCCTCCACTGACACTTCAGTCTGAGACTGTTTCAATGACTCACTTGTCATAGGAAAAGCTCCTTCCGATTTCCACACTGATGCAAAACATTCAGTCAACTTTTCTGCTGTGGCCGCATCTCTTCTGTTCTTGTAACATCTCAATCATCCCTCAACAGGACAGGGAGAGAAAAAATGTTTGAAAAATTTGTGGGTTGAGATAAGGACAGGGATGACTGATTGTCATCATGTAAAAAACACCATTTACTTTGGGGAAATAAATTTAATTTATTCATCCAACAGAGTAGGATAATGAGAATTAAGAACAAATCTAAAACCACCTTCCACCTACATCCCCATTTCTTTCCAGGCTCAAGTTCACTGCTGACTCTTCTACTACCTTCATGCCCTGAGCTGTACAGTGGGACTAGGAAATGGGGCTAATGCTGCTTCTTCCCCCTCATGGTCTTTCTCTGCTCCAGTGTGGGGTCCTTCACAGGGGAGACAGTCCTGCATGAACTATTTCACTGTGGGTACCCTCCACAGGGTGCAGTCCTTCAGGAACAGACTCCTTCAGCATGGGTCCCTCTCTGGGCCACAGGTTCTGCCAGGACCCTGCTCCAGCACAGGCTTTCCTTGGGGTCACAGCCTCCTTTGGGCATCCACCTGCTGTGGCTGGGATTCTCCAGGGGCTGCCAGAGCTATTTGGTTATTTGCTCCACCATGGACCTCCGTGGGCTGCAGGGGCACAGCTGCCTCACCATGGGCTGCACCAGGGGCTGCAGGGGAATCTCAGCTCCGGCACCTGGAGCACCTCCTGCCCCTCCTCTGCACTGACCTGGGGGTCTGCAGAGCTGTTCCTCTCACATATTCTCACTCCTCTCACACCTGCAGTGCAGTTTTTTTACCTTTTCTCAAATATGTTATCCCAGAGGTGTTACCAGCATTGCAGATGGCCTCCGCTCTGGTCAGCAGTGGGCCCTTTTTGGAGGTGTAGAGAATCAGCTGTATCAAACAGAGGGACAACCCCAGTCTTTTTTCTCACAGAGGACGCCTTTTTAGCCCTTTTGCTACCAAAATCTTGCCTTGTAAACCAAGTACTTTGTACATATTTTAATACTAGTTTTACTTACCTGTAAGTCCTTCCTTTTTCATCATCCTTTCTTACTTTTTCTTTTAAAAAAGCAGACCTTATGCTTTGGTTTATTTTTATTTTCCTCCTCTGGATACAAATTCTACTTTTAAAGGATAATTTCTTCATTAGTGATGTGCTTTGTATTGACTGTTATAATTCAGGAATTGGATCTCATGATGAATAGCTCCATGAGAATGCAGTGGTCAAAAATAAATTGAATCTGAGCAACTATAAAGAAGAGAGTAGAAAAGAAAACAGAAAATATAATCATATTGGTAGAAAAAGCTCTTATCTCAAAATCTAAAAAAGGATGTAACAGAACTGGAAGAGGTTCACAGAAAGCCACCAAGAATAATCAAAAATACAGAACGGCCGTCCAGGGAATTCATAAATAGCCCAGGACTATTTAGTCTGAAAAGTGACAATTTAGGGAAGACTTTGACAGAAATCTGTCCTATCATAAGGGAAAAGGAACAGATAAAAGGAGACAGATGGTTCATTTTCTCTTCCAAAGTGAGAATGAGAGCATCGCATGCTGTTAGCAGGTGGTAGGTTCAAAGCGAAAAAAAAAGGGAGGTAGTTGTCTACACAACAGGTAGGTAGGTAGCTCTCTCTCCCCAGGTTACTTTTCTTTCAGCATTCTTTACTTTATACAAAAAGACACTGCAAGCAGTATATGAACCACTTACAATGATTTAATGGCCAGCTAGAACACCCAATGGGGAGCAAAAATTACCATTCCTGTGCCCACATGCCTTGTGATCATCTCTGGATCAGCAGTCATATGATGGTGGGAAGTGTCAGTCAGCCCTTTTGTGTTCTGGCATGGGTTGGTCTTTGGTGCTGCCAAAAAGCGGGTTCTGTACTTTTTCCATAGGTCCAAGCAGTTTCATGTCAGTAATTTTCTCCTGAATTTCTAAGCTGCTAATTGTTGCCTCTCACTTGAGTTTGAGTGTTTTACTTTTGTTGCCTTGTAAAGTGTTAGCTTATTTATCCCCTGACATCTGAAAAACAGGTTACTGTAAAACCAAGCCAAACCTGAGTGTCAAGTTGGACGCAGCTGCATCTTCATGGGATACACTCTGAAAGAATTTTGCTCAGGATATTTTGGATGCTAAAGGTTTGCATGTGTTGAAAAAGGAACCGGACAAAAATACCACTTTGAGATATTAGATAGAAATACCAGAGACCTGATTCTACTAAAGGTCTGTTTCTGCTTCAAGAAGATCCTGAGTAGTAAATCACTGTGGACTTCAGAGAGCATTCACAGCATGCCTCATCATTTTGATCTCCCTTAGAATTCTGCTTGTCATCATCGATGGAAGTGGGACATGGGGCTTGGCCAGCCTTTGGTCTGGTTCAGCACAGCTGCTCTTGTGCTCTGAAAACCTTTGTTCTGCCATAACTGTGTGGTCTGGATTTAGTCCTTTGATTTTTTTTTTTTTTTAACACTTTTTTGCCAGAGGCTGCATGTTTCTTCTGGTATAATGCTTTTAAGCAATGTTGTCCATACTTTTTTTTTTTTTCATTTTCATTCCTCTTAATTTGTTTTTACCATGCTTTCTTGGAGGTTTGTTTTTTTTTTTTTTCCCAAATGTTTCTTTTATATGAAGAGGATGTATTATGGAGAGGAAGGAAAACTTATCAATCAAATTTTGAATGAGTGAAGTTTGAGACAAAGTACAGTATTTTAAGAGTGTGTCAGTGTAGATTTAGCTACTTCATTTAGAAACATATATATTCTCCTCTTGCATATTTCAAAATGCAGTCATCTTGGTATCTCACTATTTAACTATTTATCATAAGTCATTATTACAATTTCCCAGATAATGAATATTAATTAAAACATCAAATTATTCTTCCCTTTTCTTTCCTTGTAGTGGTCTTAATGTTAGCATCTCTGAGGCACTATCACAGACACATGATGATATAAAGCAATCCAAATAATATATTCTTTAATCTAAGCATGATATTTTTGTTCACATAAATTGTGTTAATTGGTATAGTTAATTCATTTATTATATTTAATCATCAGTTTTCTTTAAATTCTGGAACTTTTCTCTAGCAGTCTGATCTACTTTGCAGTTCTATATATTATCTTGTTTCTCAAGGCACACAAATGATTCTTTTCTCAGTTGAAGATTTCCACGCTTGTTTTGTCCATATCCTCACTTCCAACCAGTCCCTTTGGTTCATTAATATTATTTTGTTGTTTTTCAGTATTTATAGACCTCCACTATGAGGAAAAACACATTTTCCGTTGATCTAGTTGTCTATTTTTAGATCCATATTAAGGTGGTGAGAGGATTCTTTAGTGTCTCCTATCTGAGTTTTATAGAATCATATCTCTTTTTCAGAGGCTGAAAATTTTGCTCTTAGAAGATGAATAATCTCAAACTGATTCCTCTATTTCCCTTGTTAGATTCCCTAATATTTATAAAAACAAAACAAAATCAACAGCTTCAACTATTTTGTATTTTGAAGTCAAATACCAGTCTGTGTTCCATACTGGCCTAGACAGAAATTATCTTATTTTTTTAGGACTGATATGGTTCAAAGGTTTCTGAAAATCCCGTCACTGCCTCAAAGTACTTCTGCAAGGGTGTTTTAACACAGCTCCTTGTCAGCTCATGTACCAAACACTGTAAGCCTTCCAGAGAGTACTATTGTCAAGACTTTACATCAATATTGAAAGATCAAATTTTGCATCCCTTCTCTCCCCTGCTACATCATGGGCACTTCATAGACAATGTAAAACAGTCAGAAACTTTGTGAGGTTCGTTGTTTTCACGTGCAACAGAGAGGCCATGGGCATTTAGAGCTGACTGTGCTCAAGTGTTGAAAGTAATCTTAACTGTGCATATCAAAGAACTTCTGGAGAAAGACTGCTCCTGATGTCTCCACACTGCCCTAGGACAGACCTCCAAAGAGTAATTTTTTCCTTCCATTACCTCCTGAGCTCATGAAATAAGGGGTAGGAGGACACAGTCAGTTCTGACTAAAATCTCCATGCCTCTCTTGGGGAATAGTGATGTCTCTCCCAGCCAATTGCCCCCAGTTTTTATACTGGGCAGGACATTCTATAGTATGGAATATGATTTTGGCTAGTTTGGGTCAGCTGTTCTGGCTGGGCTTCCTCCAGATTCTTGTGCCCCTCCTCACTGGCAGAGCTTGAGACACTGAAAAGTCCTTGGGTTAGGGTAAGCACTGCTCAGCAGCAACCAAAGCATCAGTGTGTTATCGACATTATTCTCACAGTGAGCCCAAAACACAGGGCTATGCCAGCTTCTAAGAAGGAGATTAATTTTATCCCAGCCAAAACCAGGGCACCCTCTCAGCATGGTGTTAAGAATGCAGAAACACCTACAAGGACCCTGAGGGCTGGGCATGAGATAATCTCCTGCTTGGGTAGCTTAGTCTAGAATGAAGTGAGCTTGGCCTCAGTTTAACCTTAAAGCGCAGGCTGGGGGGAACAATTGTGCAACTGCCATACATCTGCCACATTACAAAT
Organism: Pachycephala philippinensis; assembly: GCA_013397055.1. Classification (NCBI taxonomy): domain Eukaryota; kingdom Metazoa; phylum Chordata; class Aves; order Passeriformes; genus Pachycephala; species Pachycephala philippinensis. Next base: position 404,394 of record VWZT01004334.1, on the reverse strand, counting down.
CTTACTAATTGTGTTGATTTAGTATTTTTTGTGCCAAAGGGGAGCATTGCTGGCAGAAAAACAGCCTCAACTAAACAAATGGAAGGTAAATGCTCAAAAAAACCCCAAAATACATCACTGGGAAGCTCCAATTGGGTAAATCCATTCTTCTTATTAACCGAGCATTTTCATTGCACCTTTTATGGCTGTCACGCTTCATTATTCTTCATGTTTGGCAGTAGATTTTATGGTATTGTCAAAGTGATACTGATCACTCCCTTGAAATGTTTTTAATTTCAAAATGTGCTGTGCTGTTCTAGGAGAACTTTGCTTAGGTGTCTGATGCAACTGTCTTTTATTATAGGTCAGCTGGTGTGAATCCCATCACTGGTAATGGAGAGAACTGCATTAAGATAAAGCTGATTGTATGGAATCATTACTTTTTATTAGAATAAAGATCATTCATTTCCCAAATTTTACACTAGATGAATATGCATGTGTATCTAGTAGAAATCATGCCAGCTCAAATAATTTAAAGTGATTATACTTTTCCTTAGCAATTTTTTGTTAAACAAATAGAAATCGAACTTGAGGTGAAATGTACTTGAGAGATTTTACTACCTTAAAATCAGTATTTGTGTTCTTTTCCTTTCAGTTTCAATGTCAGGACTTATACTTATGAAATTATATTTACATGTTAAAAATTCGTAGCTAATATGAATCGTGATTACATATTGTTCTTAATCAGAAGGTAATTAAAATTATCATTGATATAAATGGCAACAACAAACATAGGTATTTATAGCATTACTCAAAAATTGAAATTGTGACCCATGGGAATATTTACTATATTTCTAAAACACAAGTTTTAGATTGTGTTGAAGACACTAAAATGTCAAAATATGTTTTCATGTTGAATTGAAAAAAAATGAAAAATACCAATTTCTCTCATAAGTAAGTTTTATAAAAATTAGTTTATTCCACTTAACTGGAAAAACTTGCTCTATAAATAGATATATATCTAAAAAACAGAATAAATAGAGTCTGTTCAAGTTTTATCTCTTTTATTTGTTGGTTTTTTAGTTGACTCTTATAAATAAATACATAATGTCTTGCTCACAACCATGCAATTTATTGCTGAGTGGAATAAAAAGAAGCGTGGAGACCAAAGTATATTCCATAATGGATGTCATGGGTTAAGGCTGGCCAGACACCCACCAAAGCTGCTCTCTCACTCCTCTCCACAAACTGGGCACAGAAGAGAAAATTAAATGAAGGGTTTGTGAATTGAGATAAGGACTGGGAGAGAGACCACTCATCAAACACCATCATGGGCAAAACAGGCTCAGCTTAGAGATATGAAGTGAATTTATTACTAACAAAATCAGAGCAGGATAATGAGAAGTAAAATAATCCCTTAAAAACACCTTCCCCTCATCCTTTCCTCCTTCCTGCCTCTACCTCTTCCCCCAGTGGCACAAGGAGACAGGGAATGGGGGTTATGATCAGTTTATCACCTGAGGTTTTCTTCTGCTGCTCAGGGAGAGGAGTCCTTCCTCTGCTGCACTGTGGGGTCTCTCCCACGGGACACAATTCTCCACAAACTTCTCTAGTGTGAGTCCATCTTGTGAGCAACAGCTCTTTGTGAACTGCTGCAGCATGGATCACTCTTCCGCAGGGTGCAGTCCTTCAAACTCAGGCTGCTCCAGCATTGGCCTCTCTCTCTGCGCATCTTCCATGGATTCACAGCCTCCTCTCAGGCATCCACCTGCTCCAGTGTGGGCTCCTCCACGGGCTGCAGGTGGATCTCTGGATGCCCATGGATCTCCAAGCACTGCAAGGGCACAGCTGCTTCACCATGGTCTTTCCAGGGGCTGGAGATGAACCTCAACTCTGGTGCCTGGAGCACCTCCTCTGCTCCTTCTTCACTAACCTTGGTGTCTGCAGACTTGTTCTTCTCACATGTTCTCACTCTGCTCTTCTCACAATTAAAACTGTGGCACAACCTTTTTTTTTTCCTTTTTTCTTAAATATGTTATCACGCATTGCCACCATTTCTAATTGGCCCAGCCTTGGCCAGTGGCACATCCATCTTTGGAGCCACCAGGGATTGGCTCTGCCAGACACTGAGGAAGCTTCCAGCAGCTTCTCACAGAAGTCACGCATATAGCAACCCCCCTCACTTCCAAACCCAGGGCACGCAAACCCAATACATTGTCACTTCACATTCTTACGGGTTCCAGCCTTTCACCATATCAAGTTGTAAATCCATCATCTTTTTGGGGCTTTTGAGTGCACTGGAATGCCAACTACTGTCCTCTCCTACTGACCTCACAAATATCAGCACCAGATTTACTCTCTCAGGCTTGGTCTTTTGGGAGTTGGGGGTGGGGTTGGGGAGTCGAATTTCTTTTAGCACAGATAATTGAAACAAAAAAATTATTTTTCTTTTTTTGGATATTTTTGGTCTTTTGTTCATTTGATCGCATTTTGTGGAAAAACTACTTTGTCCTAGATACTTATGTGAAAAAATTCACCCTAACTAATGACTACATATAGGCTAACCTAATGACTACATTTATATTAAGCTAGTTGTACAGGATCTCTTTACAGTGAGTGAAAGGTATAGGTACTTACAGAAAGGGACTAAACTCCCTTAAGGATGAAACTTACTATAAATCCAAATGATCCAGTACAATGAAGGTAGTATTGAGGTTTCCATTAAGTAGAATATCTAAGGTTTCAGTGAAAATGGTCCAAAATGGGAATTTACAAAATTGTCTTATGTTTTCACTGTAATATAATTATACTGCAATATTATTATCACTGCAAACTTATTTAACTGCAATATTTCAGTTACTCAGAAAAAGGGAAAGAAAGAAAAAAATATTGACATGTGGCATATTTTATTAATTATATCAAAGACAATATCTGAAAGTGAAAACTAATTTCACAGATAAATTTTTTTTGTAAAGGTGTTGGTCCTTGTGCTCAACTCCTTTTTATTTTTTTCTTTGTGTATGTTTATCCTGAGCTGGAATTTCATGTCTTATAGAAAGGATTTTTTTATTATCTACCACGTTTTTATATTTAAAAGTGATAATTGACATACATGTATATTATAGTTATGTTTGGTTTATGGTTCATTTGGGAAATCTGTCACATTCTGAGGTTTACTGAGGGTCATTCTAAAAAAGGCAGACTTTCTAAATAGTTATACTGTCCTGGAAAAGGTGCTATATAGTTATCATACTTGGTAGATCAGATGGTTTGTAACAGTACTTCTGAAATGCGACACCAGAAATAACTTGTTCTTTTGAGAAAGCATGTCATGTGTCATATTTTCATATGGTGTTTATAAGAAAATGAACATTCACTATAGTCAAACAATATTTTAAAATCATGCCTCATGGAAAAGTGATTATGAAGTTTAGCACAAGGTCTGTTGCTAATATATTAAGCCCAAAATAAAATTGTGCATATAATCTCTAAAAACTAATTCTCCTTTTTTTTTTTTTTTCAGACAGATAAAACAAATGATCGCTCTGAGTTTTGTGGCATTATGAAATTGACAGAGGCTTCATGTAAAGTGGAAGTTATGCAGTGTTGAAACAAATCTGTTATGGGCACTGTACAACAAATATAAGAATTTTGTTTCATGCTTTCCACTCTGAAACAATAAAATCAAAGCTCAGTGAACTGGAGAAAATGAGGCCAGACTTCCCATAAGTAGACCTATGGAGGTATTTTTCACGTCAGTGTGAACTTCTGCATGCGTTAAGGGCAGAGAACTGTCGGGGGGAGGTTTATAAATATCACTGTTGGGTTCGATGTCTCTCGTTTGGAGTCAAGAGATTAGGAACAACACCAGCTTCAGGTTTGCTACTAAATTTCCTATATCAGAACTAAAATGAAGGCTTAGCTCCTTCAGTGTCTTGCCAAAAACCAAGCTGTTCTTTAAGCCAGGTTCAATGTAACTGCATGTATATTCTCTGTAAGTAGTTTTGTTGAGCTGAAGTAATTCTTATGCTAACTGTAGGCAAGATAGAGCAGCAAATCAAAGAAAAATATTATATTTGGGGATTCAAATAACTTGTATCTGGAAAAATTTCTGTTTGTTGGTGTTACTGTTGGAAATACATTCTTGTTTTTTAAAACCTGGTCCCCTAGGGTCCCTCATGTTTTACATATGAAGGAAGAAATATTCAAGTGAATGCTTGTTTCTCCACTATATCACTCCATGAAATAGCATAAATAAATGCAGAAGTGAGAGGAAAGACTTTTTTCCAGCAAAGGAAAATGGATGACAGAATAAATGGCGATTGAATGAAACTGTTCATTCTGCATTTGTCGGTGGTCCATACAATAAAATACGGACATGACTAGAGAGCATCTATAAAGTACACATGAGACTTAGTTTGATTATTTGCTCAAATTCTTTTCTGGAATTGTTATTCACAAGACTTTGGAGGATCTGACTAAAGGCTTTACCTCACAGAAATCATGGAAAGGAAGCTCCAGCAACACTCAAAGGAACAGCTTATGTAGCTAATTACTACTTGTGAGGCTGGTGCCCAGTGGAGCTGAATTTACTCTGTTACTCTCCAGTTCCATCTTTAGATATGTGAGCATGGGTGCTGGGGTCTGAGCACAGCCAAATGAAACAATGGTTGCATCTCAGTAAATCAATGTTTGAAAAATAAATAGTCTCAAAACCTGAATAACAGATAAATAAGAGAAGTGGGTTAATAAAACTATGAATGAAGTATGCAGATGTAAATTTTTATATGTGGTCTTTGTCTTCTTTCAGTGATGTTAAACCCCGTGGTTTAGTCATGTGCCACTCAATCCCTCTGCCATGTCTACCCTCCCTTCAGAATGGTCCACACTGTGAAACATGCATCCCAAAATGGATTTATCTGCATCTTCATTGCAACTGATGCATGCTGCCATCTGCCTGAGGAAGCTCAGACACCCTATACTCCACTTGGTATCCAAAGATACCTTGCAGAGGGGTATTGGTCCAGTTACCAGCTGTCCTAAGGTGGTAACCTCAGTTCTCTGTCCATAGCTGAGGAGCTCCAGGAAGAAGAGGTATGGCAGTGAGCTGCCTAATACAGCCTGCTCTCCTTGCTAAGGGCCGTTCAGGTACGAACAGGGGTTACACATCTTCCCTTGGCCAACTGGATATAGATCTTTAAGCTGGATTTTCCTGCTGTAACGAATTGGAATCTCCAAACTACCAAAACTGTTCTTTATGACCCTGAGTAAGCTACTCGGTCTAACTTTGTTTATCTCCTGTGTTTGCTCATGTCTGTTGAAACAATAACGTTTTCAAGGTATCTTGCCTCTGACTATGTGTTGCCCAGTCCAGCACAATGGAGTCCTGATCTTTGGTGGAACCTCTATACACTGACTACAGATAATGAATAGAACATATTTGCCATGCAAAGGTAACGAATGTAGAATACAGAGGGAGGAAGACAGACACTTATTCTTCTTTAATACTTATTATACATATTGAGAAGAAACTAAACATCTTTTGCGTAGGATTGGAAAATAACATTTTTATCCTCAAACAACAGCAGTACCACAATCTGCTGTTTACACAGTAAAGAAGCAGAAGTCCATTCATTTTGTGTTTGGTTATCCATGTGATAGCGTAGAAACACATAATCACAGCATGATTATATGCAGGTGCTTTTATTGGGAGCGCTCGGGAATCGGGATACAGACCCAAATCAGATTACGACATTGGTTCTTAAGCGAAACACATTTATACCCTTCCCTTACATAACTGCTATAGAATCATATGTTAATCATTAGCCGTATATTGTTCTATTATAATCCATCGAGCATAGGCTTCAGGTTCTATTGTTATTATTCAAGCATGATCTTTGAGCCCCTCTCCCACAATATTATCTATTTGCTGTTCTTTCCCCATGATTCTTATTGCGATCAAGCAATTATTACGTTCTGTTCTCGAGGAATCATCGCATTTAACTTTACGGGGGGGTGTACACAGGCGCAGAGTCATAAGATTTTAACAAGAACAATCAAGGCCTACCTAAGCTGCTACAATTTTAAAAGTATTTTAACCCTATGCTATCACATGCTCCTGTAAATTTCCTCACCACAAATTCTTCTCCCTAAGACTTTTGCTTGTACTGTTTCTGGACAGTGGATGAATGTAACTGTTTTTAAGTGGGTTGGGGGGAACCTTATAAACATATAAAGTAGTGTTGGAATATGTGTAACACCGCTTTTGTGACCCTTCACAAATGAAGTCTTTGGGGCTGTAGAGCTGTCATGCAGTCATGCTGCTGAGTGCATTGTTACACAAGGGACAAAATTGCTTGGAAGGGTGCCTAATTTCTTGTGAAGATTCTGATTCTCATCTCCACCCTCACCACTACACTGAGCAAGTGACTATCATTCATGTAATTCTTTACACACTTTTTAAAAGATATAATTTATAATGAGAAGAAAATGAGACACAAAGCAGACAACTGAATAGCAGAACCTGATGCAGCTCTGACTAGTCATGGGTATTTTCAGGAATGTCTCATTTCTCAGCCTCTCTCGTCCCTAATGGAAAAGGAAGACTGGGGCAAGAAGATCCTGGGGTACTGGGAAATGCAGCCAGGAGACTAAAAAGACTAAAGATTCAAAGTTGTTTAGATGTAGACTTCCTACTGAGTTGATGGTAGAATAAACAGCTTTGAAGATTTGAGATCAACTGCCTCCATCAAAACCATGTCAAACCAAACTTAGGTAGCCCAATTACTGAATCATTTTCTGTCTGGCTTTCTGTATTTCTGTGGCTCTAAATAAAGAACAGACATTTTACCAGATCTCACCAATGTGAATTGTTTCTTGGTTGGAGCAATCCTAGGAACTAGAGGACATGGCATGTAACTGGGAGCATATGAAGGCACATAACTACAGGTTCAGGAGGCCATTGTAGTCCTGAAAACACATTATAGTAGAAATAATTCCTAGGGAACCCCAGGTTTCATGTCTTCTCCCTGATTTCTACCATGAGAAGCCCTGTATAACACTTCACAAGGGAATCTTCTGACTATGGCAATAACATGCTTATAGAATAGGTACACTCAGGCATGCTTCTTCATAGCAAAAGCACTCATGCAGTAGAGAGGAGAATTTTTCTTATAGAGGAACTGTGAAGCAAAAAGAATGAGAAAAACATGAGGAGCTCCAGAAATTGCTCTAAAGGAAGTGTTTAATGAATGGTGAAAGTTGTCTCCCTGCACAAGTGCAGAACTATATGGTGTTCTCAATTTACTGCGCAAAGGCAGCCTGACTTGAAATTGTTAAACAATGAATTACAGCAAGCAGAAATCTAAGCCAAATTCTTGAATCATATAAAATAGCAACACTCTGTTGATTTGAGTGGAGTTACCTTGGTTTTCACTGGCAAAAAGATATCAAAAGCAGCCTACATAATTTAACAAAGAAGCTGAGTAGGATTTACATTTTATTAATAGTTTCACAAAGTCTGTTAATCCTTAAATGAAACATAGTGGCCATGATGTAGGGAATATGGAGCTTCATAAAGATACCATCCTGCCCCAAAAATATAGCATCTAGTAAAGGAAACAGCCAAAATATGTGGAAAGAGGTCCCTGCACCAAAGTATTGGCTGACAGATGAAACTATGAGGATATATAATATATATATATAATGCAATTATGTGCGCAATATATATTATTATATTGTATTGTATTTTATTATATTATAAGGATTAATGTATGCTCTTTTAATTTGTTCATGCAAGTTTATAATTCTTAGTGATCTGTGCCATTTAGGAATGGATTGGGACAATATGGTTTATGATAAATTGGTTACTCAAATTAATAACACCTTACGTACATTAATTTAGTTGTTTATAACTTCTTGTGAAAGCACTGGAAAATATTTTGCCCTCTCCTTATAGATGATGTCCAATCACCTGGTTTTCCAGTTGAATAAATCACCTTTGAATTGGTCTCTTTATTTAACAGTAGTAGATACTTTATCAGTCAAAGTATTTATTTTGCTTCACTGATGTAATAAGTTGTGATCCTTCTGTGCAATGATTTTCTTTAACTACCCAGGGAGGACTGATCTCCCTAGCACCCATCACCACATGGTATCATCCTTTATACAAAAGACTTTCAGAGAAACAGAAAGTCAGGTGTTGATCTTTCTAAAGAAAAACATTTTGATTGGACAAGCATAATAGAAAATAAACGAATAATTCCTCAGGCATTATGTGCTTTTGATAATATTGTATCAAAATCAAAATTCAGCACTTTATGCAGCATTTTAAAATGACAATGCAACTCATTGTGGCTATTTGAATATATAATTCAAAATTCAGTGACAGTGACTGGTTAGTTGTCAGCCATACGGAGAATAAATAAACCAAATGGAGGAAAAATAAAAAGAAAGTCTATTAGTAAAATCCAGCATGGATGAATGAATACATTTTTGGTTTTTCTAATGGAAAAATGATGGTATTTGTTGAATTATAAAAGAGTGACTTTCATATTCATTAAATAAGAAAAATGAAAAACCCAAAATTCTTGACATTAAGAGCATGCACCATATTCAGTGCTCAAATTAAAATATATATTTATAGACATACTTCAGGTTGCCCTGATCTTTAAAGCTTTTAATTCAGCTGAAAAAATTAGAGTTTAGCTTTATGTGCTCTTTGATTTACTAGGATATATATTTAAAAAATCTGTTTGATACAAACTCTCTCTGTCTCTCTGTCTCTCTCATTAGAGTAAAGATAAGTCAGGAACAACATGCAAAATGATGGATCCCAGGTATACTGACTCTTTTTGCTTTCTAATCTTCTATTTGGTCTTTAGTTATTACTGTTTTTAAAAAGTTTTAGATTGAAATGCCATTGTGTCAACTGATTTAGAAACACAGGTGCATAAAATGCAAATTAATGAAAATAGAGGTTTCTCCTTCTTTCCTTAGCCTAAGGACATGTAACACAAATTAAGTAAACTCTGCTCTTGGACTAATGGTTGTAACAAAATATAAAATTAATTGGCATTAAGCACTTTCATTTAAGCAATGACAGGGTTTTATTTGTTTGGTAACAAGTAGGCTAGAAATTTGAAACTATATTTTGAATGTTTATATATGCATGTATGTGATTGTATTTAAACACGGTTAATTATTTGTAGAATGGAATTTTTACTTTTATTAAGTAGCTTTCACTTGAAACATGCCTTAACCCGTATATAAATGGAATAGCTGAATGCTTTCAGGTTACCTGAAGATGAGTAAGGAGCTATAACTAATCACTGAAAACCCAAAGCTGAAATTCCTTTGAAGTGAGGCATATTTATGAATTTTCCCTTTTAAATAAGAGCAAAATAATCTCTAATTTGAAATGTAATATTTTATTGACATTGCAGCATTTTCCTCAGGTATCCACTTGAACATGCAGTAGATCTTGTGTTTCAGGCAAGCTGAAGCAGAAAAACAACATCTGAAAAAATATGAAAGATCATAGTGTTATCTTTTAAGATACAAAATGTTAGGATTGGAAATTGCCACATTGCTGCTGGCACACACAAATGTGTGAATGTGAACATCATGAAAAAAAACTATGTAGATACTTGAATATCTTACAGTGGAAAATATATTATTAAAGTTTTTAATTTAAGGATCTCAGTTGTGAAATGTTACAATAAAGGCTTGCCATATTAGTTTTTCTTTTTTTTCTTTTAATAATTATTTATTTTGCTTCAGGGGACAGAGCATTTTTACACAAGGCAACAAAAAGTTTGTACTGCCTTTCATTTATCCTCTTGAAACCAGAGACCCACCTAGGTCCTCACTATTTAGAAAGGTAGAAATAAAATCTTAGATATAGACAGTGAAGTATTTCAGACTTATCAGAATGCAGACCTCAGTCTTAAGTTTATGTGTCATAATTTGTGTAAGTAACATAGTACATTGTATGACCAGGACATTAGCTGCATGCTTTGGTTTTTTTTCTCTCATTCAAGAATTAATCTTGCAACTGTACACCCAAGTTGGTGTGGCACTAGGAGTTTTATTTTCAGTCCTAAAATAGTTTCTGCAACAAATAATAAAACCGTAGCGTTGAGATGGAATTATCCTCCCTCTGTACAATCACTTTGGATTCAGATATTGTTCCTGTCCCCATGGACCACTCTTGGGTCCTTTGTTTGAAGGTAATGTTTTGTCAGAGTAATGATATGGGCTGCAGGCATGAGGTCTAGCAAGTGGTTTTATCTTGTGTACAGCAGAAGGGTTATATACCAGAGCTGAATGTAAGACAGATTTAATTAGAAGCCGGGGGGGAATGAAGGTTTGTGACAGGAATAAATCAATGGTTTTGATCGCTAGACCTTGTGCAGATTCTGCTGCTGTAATGGAAAACTAGTACATGCTATTTCCTTCAAAACCCTTGACATAACTGTGATATATTTCTCTGACGTACTGTTGGACATATTTCTTTGACTTTCACCATCCTCCTTTTGATCTCACTTTAAATTATTACTAAGGTATGAAAAAAATATTATTCTTTTGGTTGCTACAGTAACATGTCCTATAACCCCCAGGCATGTGCTAGCTCTTTATCAAATGTTTATGGCAACGGCTAAATGTAAATCCACAAGGAAATAAAATGATAGTCATAGTACACTTAGATTACGGGACCCTGTGTGCGCCATAGAGGTGATGGACCATGTCCTCAGCTGGAGCTAGACTAATTTGTTTCAGGTGCAGATCTATTCCAATCATTCTAATTTGCCTTAACATAAACCCATGCTGTTTTTGAATGGCAGCTTCTGCCATTAATGGCAGTGAAGACATTGACATTGAGTTCATCTGGGGCTAGGACTGACACTTTGCTCATTGTTCGGATGCTGCCTTCTTCTGTGGGATGTGTGTGTTAGACTTGGGGGCAATAAGTTATGGATTATTTCTCTCTCTTAGAGATAGCTGCATTGGGACTGTAACAAAACCTTTGTCTCTTCATTCTCTAATGCAAATTATGCAAAATCAGATGCACTTTGAGCGATGAAGTGGTGGTGTGTCTCAAACTGTGTAAGTATAAATATATAACTGTGTGCTGAAAACTGTGTGGAGTTCTCTGTCTGTGCTTGTGTACATTTCTCTGTGAAATGAGTCTGTTCTCCCACCTGGAGCAAATAGCAGATAATACAATTATAGAAGGTTAACTCCTCACTACCCATGGTTGGAATATTTGTGTTGTCTATTATTTAGGCCAAACTTAAAAGAAATCAAAGGTTTTCCTTTCCACAAATGCAGCCTTAATTTAGGTATAACATTTAAATTCTCAAAGGTCCATTTACAAAATGCATAAAAATTGGCTTTTAAAACCAGAGAGTACTTACTGTACTCTCTGGTTTTAAAAGCCAATTTATACACATTTTGTATTACATATATTCTCTACTGAATTTACCTCCATTCAGAATTTTTGTATATGTATTGAAAGCTGATGGTAGTTTCCTTTTACTGTAATTTTGTCCTAGTATTATAAGGACTGTGAAAACCTCCAGTCACACTTGTTTAGATGAGAAGAAGCTAACACAAATAGTGTTTTATTTCTGGTAGAAACTGCCTTTTGCACTCACACACATGTCTGGTAGGCCAGATGTGAATGAACAACAAACTACAGAAAAGAGCAAAATATTAAGTCATGAAGGCAGTTGGAGGAAACAGGTTTCTCTCTTCCTTCTCTGTAGTATTCACTACATGCTTATTACAGTATTCAACTCTTTTATGGAACAGACTTTTATGGTTAACCCATAAACAGAGCTTTCCTGTACACTGCACTCTCTTAGCTGCAAGTAAGCTTAGGAATTTGTGTTGGAGGTGAAAGGTCCAGCTGTGTTCACAGAAAAACACACCCAAAAAACCACTACTTCTCAATAAATATGATTGTGGCTTTCTAAATTGCTTAATATGATCAGTCTCTCTTCTAGATTCATAGAGTAGAGTATATGACTCTTTATAGGAAAAAGCTTGTAACTGTCATGCAGAATCTTTTCCAATTCAGTGGTGGTGGCTTTTTGATAGTTTCAGTTTGACACTGACTTGGAGGAACAGATGAAATTACTCCTCCATAGTGTCTGCAAGACAGAAAATAATGATGACAAAACCAGGACTACTAAGCAAACCACTAAGTTACATGTACCTACATACACGCAACTATCCCTCAGCTATTAGGAATATTTTTTCATGGAAATATTTAAAGTAAAGAACCAGGAAAATTAGTTTTGTCCTAATAGTAATCTCATCTTCTACAATACAAGAGCCATAAAAATACAGCTATTTTATGCCAATAATTTTTAGTTGAGCTATGTCGTTTCTTTAGATCGAGATTACATCCTTCAGAACCTACCTCTGCCTCTGGCAGCAATTTAGAAACTGGTAGACCTGAGGTTTATCATCATGGTGTTTAAAAATCCATTTATTTTATCCACTTTTTACTGAGGTAATGATGTTTGATTACTTTCAGTGTGGGGTTTTTGTTTTGGTTTGGTTTGGTTTTCTTCTCTCTAGCTGACTTCTTTAAATTCAGCATTGTTTTCTGTGGGTACTTTATTTTTTTAGTCTTTCTGTGAATGACCCCTGACTCACCTTCATTTCAATAAGGTGTTTGCCAAGAAGCAACAAAAAAACTTTGGGCTTTGTGCCAGTTCTGCTCCCAGACATTCACCTACATTCTGTTCAGATAATGGAAGTGTCCATAATGAGATCATTTAATGTCATTGAACCGTTTGATGCATTAGAAAAACACAAACACATGTAAGCATGGAAGATTGAATCAAAGTGTAAGGAGACATGAACTTTAACCACTTTCCATTTGGCTTCTCTTGCACTTAACTCTGGCATTATGACTTTGGGCTACTATGGGAGACATGATATTGGATTTGAGTAATAACATCAGTATGCTACTTTTAATGTTTCTGTGAAATCAAAATTCTACTAGATATATATACAGCCTCTCAGAAAATCAATAAGCAAAATTGCTAAAACATAGGATTTGGGTAATTTTAGTGAAATCTTTCTTTCAAAAATTTATAATGGTTTACAAATTTAGGCCAGAAGGCTTACTGGGAATTAAAACAAAATATAGCCTAATGTGTATTTATCACAGATTCAAAAAAAAGAGATGATATTAAAAACAAAATAAAACAAATCATCTGATTTTTGATCCCTAGGGCTGTTACATTCTTTAGAAGTAAAGAATGTCATGGATGTGAAAGGGAGTCACACAAATAAACTACAAAGGGAATGTAGTTCTGTTTTTAGGGTGCCTCAAATAAACCTTATGTTTTCTTTAAAGTGCATTTTCATAGCTCCTTTCTTGTTTAACAACAGTTTTATGTCATAGAAAATCCCCTGACTTTGATAGTGTGATTCCAGGTTATGATCTCCCTGTAGTCTTGCACTGAACCATTTGACTATTGATTTAAAGACACGCTGGAGTGCCTGAACAGAGCCAACCATTGTGTTGAGGAAAGGGAACAGAGATCTGTCCTCCAGTGCTCTCAAATGATAGAGGGCTAAGCAAGTCTGCTCCCAAGATAAGATCACAGCACACACAGTTACTAGTCTTCAGAAGAAATATTTTAATGCATTAAACTCTGGTATCACCTTTGTCAATCACTTGAGCTCTATTAGTTCATATTCATTCCACTTAACATTTTCCTTCTTTTT
>VWZT01004334.1:365676-390506 GCA_013397055.1 Pachycephala philippinensis | reverse complement strand
TTTCTCTTTCTCTTTCTCTTTCTCTTTCTCTTTCTCTTTCTCTTTCTCTTTCTCTTTCTCTTTCTCTTTCTCTTTCTCTTTCTCTTTCTCTTTCTCTCTTTCTTTCTCTTTTTTCCTTTTCCTTTTTCCTTTTTCCCTTTTCCTTTTTCCCTTTTCCTTTTTTCTTTTTCCTTCTTTCCTTTTTTTTTTCCTTTTTCCTAAATCATAAAAGCCTTGGAAGAAATAAACCTTCAAACACTTCCACAACTGTAACTCAAAAAAATATTTAGGGAGACATTATACTGTCCTGTTTTTCCTTCCTTAAATCAGTTGATTCAAACAAAATAATTGCACTGACGCCTTGGTATTTCAAAAGGTCATTTCTGCACCTACTAAATCTATGATGCCATCTTGTTTGACTTTTATACAAGGACCTCTGTGTTTTAAATCCTGCTGTCTGTTGGTAGGATGTCTCTGCAAACAACTGAAAAATGTTTCTTTTATCCTTTTCTAAATTCTTCCTTCACTTTATTACTCCAAGGAGTTCTTTGAAAACAAAGCAAAGTAAAAGCATAAGTCTCCTGATATGGCAAGATCAGCCACGTCTCACTGCTTTCTCTTTGTTCCTTGTCAGTCTACACTCATCTTTTGTTTCAGCTTCTATATTTAGACTGTGAGCTCCCCGAGACAGGGGCTGTCTTGTTTTGATCCATGTTCTGTGCCAAGTGTTAAAGCAGTGCAAATAAATAACACTAATGATGTACTGCTGGAGTGTGTCAGGATACTGTACTGCTGCACTCAGCTGATCTGGCTGGTGAGTCGGGAGATGTAGGTAGGTGTAGTGACAGCGCCTGTCACTGGGTGTTGTTGCAACTTAACAGCCATGAAATCTATCAAGTTTCATATCAATTCACTAGTTTCCAAAGCTTGTTCTGAGTTTTGAAAAAATCTATAGTTCTTCTTAATGTGCTGTGGAGGTACAAGCAGCTTGTAAACAGCAGTATGAAATGCCCAGAGCTGGTAATTTTCTTTTTAGCAATGTCAAGTTTTTAACAACTTTTTTTTTTTTTTTTTAGGAGGAAAAGAATCTACATTGGAAGAAACTTTGGGGCAGAAAGAAATATTTGGAATGTATTCAACAATGTCGTTTTGGTCTTTTTCAAAGTTCTACCTAATTTTGAAATGCCCTTTCCTTTTAAAATTATGGAATTGTAGGAACACCTTTGAAAGAGAGGCAAAGAGATGCAGACAGTACCTGCTAATTAATTTCATTTTCCCAAAGTGAATTTTAGAAAAAATATTCAGGTACTGGTATTTGGTTCTATTTTGGTAGCTTAAACATAATCGTGAGAAGGAGATAATTTACCATTTGAATTTAAGAGTATTAATATCAAAACCATCATTTGAAACTCAACCTTTTGGATTTTGTTTGTTGTTTTGTATTCATTAATAGCCCCATTTTCTTCTTAATACCTCCATAAAAGTATTCCCTGTATTAGAAGGAAAGGACTGCCATAGAAGTGTAGGAAGATGTGGAAGTATTAACAGATGAGACAACTGAGATGTACTGCTCAGTGATTACATGAAGGTTAGTTGTCAGACCCTCACACTATTATTTTTAATCCATATCTGTCTGAAAACTCAGTGAGAAATGGCTATTTGCCAAATTTCAGCCCTGTGGATAATCTCTAAAATAGAACATCTTTATTCTTTGACATTAAAATTCTGACCCCTGCTGCATACAGAATTTTAAAAGGATTGCTCAAAATAGTGCAGTTTATAAAGCCTAAGTTTGGTTCCTGTCCAATTGCAACAGTAGATCCTTACAGGATTTGTAAATAGTTTAACAAGAAGTTAAACTTAGAAGTTAAAACAAAGTTTTTATCAGCAATTTTTTATAATTCACATCATATCCACTATTCTGCAGTCCTACATTGTCAGTAAATTTATGGTCTGCTCAGTTAGCAAGGCACTTTAAACCAAAACTGATCCTGTAGAATATTATGTAAGAGAGGAATTTTCAGGATGAGACTTACTACAGAACAATAATTTTTCATACAGAATTTAAAATTGTTTAATGAAAATGGGAAATTGCTTTTAAAAATGTTATTACATTCTGTCAGGGAAACGTTATACTCACTAAGTCTAGATCAAACTTGACCTCTGAGAGGAAGAAGAGAGTTCTCTTACTTCATGGACTCACAGGACAATTTACATTGGAGAACACCTTTAAGACCGAGTCCAACTGTTAACCCAGTGCTGCCAAGTCCACCGTGTCCCCAAGTGCCACATCTACATGTCTTTTAAATACTTCCAGGGATGGTGACTCCACCACGTCCCTGGGCAGCCTGTTCCAGTGTTTGACATCCTTTTTGGTGAAGAAATTTCTCCTAATATCCAACCGAAACCTTCCCTGTACTTTCCATGCATGTCAGGTACCAGGTGAATGGTCAGAAAGGGAAGAAACTGTTGAGTGTGAGTGCGTCTCTGGATGGTTTTTCTAAAAAATCCTGAACATATGTGCGTTCCAATCTTTGTGAGTCAGAGATCAGTTTCCTCTGATATGCTTTAGCTAACTTACCTTGCAAACATTCCTTTTTCACAAGCTTAGACTTATTTTTGATTCCTCTTCTGTCTCAGTAGAGATACCACTTACCGCCTTGGGTTTACAATGTCTCTTTGACAAATTGCCTGCAAGTTGCACAGTGAAGTGCTGAGCCTAAAATCACCTTGTGAATCTAGCACAAACAGGTTTGCCACTTTTTCCTAGGATGAATCCTGAGAGTGTCAGTGGATCTGAGACTCTCGCCTTATTGTCTGTTGTCTGTCAAATGCATTCCGGCGATAAGAGGCTTTGAGAGTGCTTTTGCATCTCAGTAAGGGAGTACTCTGCAAACCTTTGAGGACTTTGTCTTATTTGTGAGGTGTCACTGCTTGGCAACAGATGAGCCTTAAAAGGTCTTGTCATGCTCTTGGGATACCTATTATTTGACATCCCTCCTCAAATCATTATGAAAAGTAGAAAAACATTAAAGTAAAACTGAAAGTGATTTTACTCACCAAAATGCAAACTTCATGAAGTTGTTTACTTGGAAAAAAAAGAAAAATAATAACATACTCTTAATTAACTTAGTCTGATTTAAATTTAAGTTTATTTTCACATCTCAGTCAGAGTGAAGGCTCTGAAGCCTGCGTAATTCTTCAGGTGATTTTCACAGATGACACAGCTGTGACCCTGTCCTTTAGAAAGGCCAATCCTTAGGCTTTGCTTTCCTCAAATAGGATCATAACTTGTAGTGAACCTGCCAATCTTTTTCAAGTAAAAGTAGATTCATCTCTATCCACTTCCTGTAAATCCTACATCCTTACAACTGAGTCAATCAGGGCATCACTTCTGTGCTAGCAGAATCCTGCCTGACGCTGGATTTATCTTCATTAGAAAAAGATTTCCTTGTCTGTCTCCATGGGATCTGCCTGCTGGGTGGGCTCAATTACATTTGGTGTCTAGTCGACTACAAGCAGATCCAGCCTTCAGTGAGAGCAGAAAAATGGGGTTTTGGCCTGGATATGGAAAGATCATTTACCGTCTTAAATGAAATTCATCCTACTAAATGATTTGAACTTTATTAATTGATGACTTAAGTTCCTGGCATGTGGTAGAGGGTACAATGGCAAACATAATTTGTGTAAAGTTATAGTGAATACAATGTACAATACATATGAGGAAAGTGTAATGAAACCAAAAACGCAGAGTCACTCTAGATTTCAGTCCAGATACCCTTAGTTATTTAAAAGTCATTTATGTATACCAAGATCATTTTCTATACTTATTCAAGAAGAGTGAGCTCTTTCTAAAGGGGATTTCATTAAATCCTTTAGCAGATATCAAGCTGAACAGAGTGGCTCTTCACTTGATGAGCCATTTATTAAGTAAAGTTGGTCTTAGATATCTGAAGTTACGTGAGGAGAAGTGCCAAGGCCTGCACCTACAGAGGTAACAGTACACACTGGCATTCACGAGTGTGACCCTGTGAAACCCTGTGTTATTAGATTAACAGATTAATTAACTTGTTCACCATAAAATAGAGATGAGTTCATCAGATCATTATTAATCATTAAGGAAGTCCAAGTACAAGAGATATTAAGCTTATTTAGGAGTCACAACATGTTTGGAATATAGATATTGGTGGAAGTGATGGAGGGTAATGTTCCAGAAGGTACCGAATGGGAAATAAATAGTATCCAGAAGTTAGATTTGGGGTTTTAATTATTATTATTTTCTTTCATAATTTTATTTTTTTTACAATATTCTGTCAAGTAATGTAACCTGAAGGCCTTCTTTCCTCCCCATGCTTTGTTTAAAACCAGTGTCTAGGTACTACTAGTTGATGCATAAAAGATTACAAAGCTTTCCTGCACCAAAAGAAGGTTACAAAGTGTAAGAAAACTGGTCAGTTTATATTTCTCCTTTTTTCTGGCTTTATGGCTCTTTTTAGTCATTGTAGGGTTTTTGCTATCCCTGAAACAAGGCAGGGCAAACAGTCTGTGATTTAGTCCATAGGGTAGATGTAATTTAGCTGGGCAAAGTTCTGTCTTGAAAGAGGGTCATGTCTAGCTAAAGTGCTGTGAGAGAACATTAAACAAACCTTAACCACTTCTCTAGCACTGATCTATCAAACAAACTTCACAGCAAAAACAAAAATGATATTAGCATGGCTCAAAGAATTTAAAATCTGGTCTCTCACATGATAAGAAAAATGGTAGGAATAAAACCTACAAAAAAGAGAGAACTTCTCTCACACCCCATAGCTGTGTAAACCCCATCACAGCTGAGCTCCAAGGATAGAAGTGAGCAGACACACTGGCATAAACAAACTAAAGTTTGTGCAGCCTGTAGGCATGGCTGGCTGTAAGACATAGAATTTCTACAAAATACTGAGTTGTCCTGTAGAGAAGTGCAACATTCCTGGATTTGTGCTTTTGGCTGGTTTTCAAAACAATAATTCTTTCTGAGGAAGCGTCATTTCAGAGAACCTAATGCAGAATTTTATCTTCAGCATGAGTCATTAGCTATCTACTCTGTAGTGCCCCTCACCCAAAGCATTAGATAAAGCCTTTTCTTGAACCTCAATAGATAACCAAAGGGCTTTGGATCATCTGACTTAGAATTCAACACCTTTCATACACCATTGTGTCCTCAAATGCATTTCTTAAGAAAAGGGAAAACCATACAGGCCTTGATTTAAAAAAATAGAACAAGATTAATAGGACAAATCCAGTGATGAAAAGTCAATATATAAGCCAAGATAAAAAGAGGAGATAATAGTAAAAATCTCTCTGGGAAATGGAGGTTTTGGTGATTAAAGGCCAGAGCATGAACACAGCAGGCACACACTATAGAGGTTTAGAGGGTAAAAAAACTAATTAGTGGAATGGATTAAGAGGCCAAGGGCAAAAGCAAACTAGTAGTGTTGACTGCAAGAATAAGGATTAGATCATGAATGTAGTTATGCTGTTGATTCTGTAACTTTTAAACCTGTGTTTTTGAAACAGACATGGCACACACAATATTGCATCGTATGAAGTAAAAAAAAAATTTTAACTGACAAGATGCTGAACCAGGACCTCAACTGTCTCTCATCCAGGGAACACAAAACAAGGAAACAGACCTTCCCAGATAAGCTTATTTTATATTTTGTGTTTTCATTTATAAAATATTCCACAGAGATATGATGTCTGAGAAAACACTTGGATATCTTTTATTTATATAAGGCTCAAGACTGACTGAAGTTTTGAAAGATCTGTTTAGTTCCTATTGTATTCAACTGTACTTCTAAGTCATTATAAATGTGCACTTTTCTTGTTTCCCTGGTGCAGCAGGATGTGGTAAGGGCATATGATTATTTATGAAGAGTTGCAGCAAGGCAGAAATTCGTAACACTAACAGTTGTACAAAAACAGTGTTATGAGTATGGCTAAAAACATAGACAAGGTATTCACAGGCACTCAGGAAAGCCGTCAAACACCTTTACCCTTGTCATCTCTATCATTTTTTTCAATATAAGGACACAGGAAATGCAATGTTTGAAAAGAAAGACAGAAAAAAATCTTTGACTATGATACTGAAGCCTTCTACTGTAACATACTTATAACTCTTCACACATGTTCTAAGCATTTACTAATGTATTATATTAGTTCATTGCCTTTATCCAGAAATAGATATGTGCAGTACTCTTTTCAGGTAGCTATAAAAATTGCAGGCTAAATACAATCGTAGGCAGAAAGCAAAAGTTGGGAGAAAGAAAGAAAGAATGAAAAATATCAGAGGTAACAAGGAGCTATTTAAGAATGCTTTGGTGGGTACCAGAAAAACTACAGTCACTCTGGAGAAAGAAGGTCACCCTGCTCAGAAATTATGTAAAAGAGAGCAGTTACATGCCACAAAACAACAAAAAGGTATTAAATATTTCTTATATGGTAGGAATAATGAAAAATCGGCATGGAAATCCATGCTATACACCACTAACTTATGTCTATTAGAAACAGTAATAACATGAGGGCATACTTTCATATAGATCCCAGTAGAACAAGTTATAATTTAAGAAAAAAAGTGGTCTTTATCTTGATACTGTTTGTAGAATTATCAGTAAATGACTGGATGCTCAATAAATATGTCGGTTCTAGTTGAAGAACAAACATATATCTGAATAATGTCACATGGAGAGATGATGAAAGCAATGAATATGCTGATTGGCTTCTCTAAAGCTACACATTTGAAGCATTCTCATGTAATTTATGACTAATAGTTTAAAGGACATGGCTAAAGATCTCTCTGGGCTGTTAATGTTGATTTTTTAATAAGCCTTGAAATGCTGTAAAAGCTCCAATGTTCTGAGAGATGCAAATGTTTCACAATTTGTTTTAAAGAGGCTAAATTGGTCAACTTTTCTCAGTTACAGGTTTGTCATCATAATGCTAGTTCACAGAGAAACAGTGATAAATCTGATATGTTTTAAAAGGTTTAAGAACCAATATAATTAGTCTGGGAAAACTTACAGAAAAATCTTTGGAGCAATAATCTTAGTAGATAAAGGAAGTACAATTCATTTATTCTGTACAAAGTTCTCTAAAGCTTCTGACTTGATTCCGAAGAACATATTTATGAAGAAACTAGAATGATATAAGAACAACCTGTACAAGTTCTGGAAAACAGAAACTAGCTGATCCTGGGCTTTTGCTGTAGGAGCTACGTCTATCTGGCCATCTTTTCTAGGATTCAGATCCTGGCATGTGCTTTGTACTGTTATAAGAGATTTGCAAGAATACAATAAATCCTAGCAGCATTTGCAGTGAATCTCACTGGTCTAATTAGTCAACCTTCTTTTTATTGCAATAAAATGATATCATAAAATAGCACAGAATTTTTTAAAAAATTTTGATTTTCACAACAGATTAAAAAAAAATTCAGAATAAATGCAATGCTTGCAGAAAACCATATTTTTTTGAGTTGGTTTAGTAAAAGTTATTTTGAGGAGTTAGATACAGTTTAAGCTAAGTAAAAATTAGATATATACTCCAGGTTTTGATTGAAATATGAAGAATATACATGTTCTTCAATCTGTTTGTAGCGTATCAATCAAACAAGACCTTTAAAAAGTGTTGTAATTGCAAGTCTTCAAATTATTTTAGGAATGTTTAAGCCAACACATTCTTTTCACATCAACCGAGTTATTGCCTATTATGTGATAGTAAGGCAAAAAGCCCAAAACAACCCAACCAAAAAGTTATATTCAGCATACTTTATTTTCTGAGATAGATTTTATATATCTGAACCCAAAATATTTTTGTAGTGTAATGGAACTTCCTCATTCAGCTGTAAATGTGTTTTCTTGTGCTCTAATGAAGCAGTTAATCAAGTCTGTTTACTCATCTACAGAACATATATTCCTTATATCAGCACGTAGGTTTGTACACATAATTGCATGTGTTCCACATTCACTGAATAGTTATTGATATAAACAAAGATATTATGGTAGGTTTGTTTTTTGGTTTTTTTTCTGCAGGCAATTCAAACTCAAATGCCTAAGAAGAGGAAGTGACTACTAAGTAGAATTCGTATATTAAAAAAGAGCATGTAAATCCTTCATTCTCCCTACGAAAATTTGAAAACAACTCCATTTATGTCACTACAATTGGATGTTCGAAAATCTAGATATCATTTCACTTTTTCACAAAAGAATTCACAAAATCAATTACTGACAATTTCAAGCTGAGAAGTTGGGTTGGAAGGAGAAGTGGATAGTCAAGAATTTTATTTCTGTGAATGTAGTCCCATCCTGAGTATTGCTACCATTTTAATGCCCTTCACCTCCTGTGGTATTTCCTTTGGGTTGAAGACAACCTCATATATTTTTCACATGAGAAGTTAACAAACAAAGAGGGGCGCAGCCAGTACTGCTGACCTCAGCTGACCAAAGATATATCCCAGACCACATGTCATCATGATCAGCATATAAATTTGGGGAAGAAGAGGGGATGTTCACAGTTCATTTGGAATGATGGTGTTTGTCTACCCAAGTCACCATTATGCATGATGCCCTGAGGTCCTGGGGATAGCTGAACACCTGCCTGCCCATGGGAAGCAGTGAACGAATTCCTCATTTTGCTTTGCTTGTGCACGCAGCTTTTGCTTTACCTATTAAGCTGTCTTTATCTCAGCCTATGATTTTTCTTACTTTTAGCCTTCTGATCCTTTTCCCCATACTACTGTGGGAAGGAGTGGGAGGGGCTGTATGGAATTAGCTGGGGTTAAGCCATGACAAAACATACATAAGTAAAATCAGCATTTCTGGTGTAAAGGTGGTACACTCAAATGCATACATGAGCATATCTACAAGTACTTTGGAAGGTAATGACAGAGTGTAAATGGTGCTGTTGTAGGTAGTGGCTGTTGCAACTTGGCAAAGGATTTTTGGATGCTGGAAGACACTATTTAGTGTAAAGTCATAGAATCATTTAGGTTGGAAAAAAGCTTTAAGATCATCAAGTCCAATCATTAACCTAACACTACCAAATCCAGCACTACATCCCTAAATGCCATATTAACACAATTTTAAATACCTTCAGACATGGTGACGCAACCACTTCCCTGGGCAACCACTTCCAATTCTTCAAAGCCCTCTCAAAGAAGAAATTTGTCATAATAGCCAATCTAAAAGTTTAGTTTAACAGACTTACAGAAGAATTACACAGGAAATAATGAGTTCCACAAAAGCAAATCTCTACAAATATATCACCTCTCTATTAGAGAGCCTAAATGTGTAGCATGCTTTACCATTCTCATTGTGTTACCAGTTAGCTCTTCATCTAATATGAGACAGAGCAGATAAATCTGAGACAGAAACATTTTTATCACACTCTCTCTCTCTTGAGGAGCAGGAGGCTCCGGATTTATCTGTACTTGATGTTTTTACCATACTGACACTCTTGGTGACAGAATGTTCACAAGGGAACAGTGGAGAAAAGGTGATTGAAAATTGGCTCATTTATTGTGATTTTAATCCTCCGAAGGATGTAACATGTTAATGCTTAAATATTCCTTGTGTACCTATCTGGTTGACCACCTGGACAGTATTATCTAAGAAAATGTGGGGAAAAATAAAGCCATTCCCTTTCTTGCTTTTAGACTGAGTTGGTAGTGTAAAATTTAGCTGCATATTCTTTTCTTGGAACTTCACCAAATGTTACTACAAAGCATTTTGACACTGGTATAAATTAGCCACAGGATGCACAGTCTGTGTTGTAACAGTCTCTGTCACCTCACGGCAACAGAGCAAGGGAGGAAGGGTAGCAGGGTCTCCAGCTGTGGATGAAAAAAAGCCTCTCCCCTTATCCATCCATCTGGTAAAACAAATAATTTGTCTAGTTCTGAGGGGAAAATAATAAAAGTTTCCTAAACAGGAGAAACTGACCTTGAGAGTATGATACAGACCTTGACACTAAAGTATGAACTGGCAAGAAAAATCTATCTTTACACTTTGAAAGGCTTTTGAAACATGTTCATTTTATATATTAGAAAAAATAACTTCTTTTACTGCCAGCACTTTGCCAAACAGGTCTCTCATGATCTTTCCCCTTTTTGTTTAAGAAATATTTAATGAAAACCATAAAAAGGCAAGTTGATATTTTATCTCTGTTACATTTGCAGACAAAATTAGAGAGACTACAGTGGCTTGACTGAAGCTGTTGCCATTACTATTCTCTGAAAGTAACAGCCACTGCAGAGTTAATCACTTAATTGCCATTTAGAAATATCTCTAGAGTAAAGCCAATATGGCTGAACCAATCAATACAGATGCCAGTATTAACCATGTGCCATCTGTTTTTTGTTCTACCTCATCCCAGGACAGAGGTAATTTTCCACCAGCCTTATGGGGCTGTTGCAAGTACAAAATGGGTAGTGGACACTTAGTAAATCTTGGTTTGTGTCTACTTCATACTATCTAAGTACTTACTGAAGCTTCCCAAAGCGAAAGAATAGCTGGAAGTTTTCCAAAATTATTCTCAACTTCTCTGGGTCACAGGGTCAGAGAGGTCAAACCACTCAAGTAATTTTTAAGTCCCAGCTTATTTCTAACAGACAGAAAAATCATTCATGACTTGCTTCTGTGAACTGCAGGAGCACTGCTATCATTTATACCTCATTTTCTTGAGTATCACAGTTTTACTCACAATAGAAGGGTCCACTCTTAAGCCACCAAAACAACTTTCTCTTCAATTTCAGCAATTGTGTGACCGTGTTTGGAGTTTTTGATCCCTATAGGACTTCATCTCTTGTTGAGAATTCAATCTCTGATTAATGTCTGCATTCTCTGCAAATCATTCCGAATAATTTTCGTAGTGATCTATGTCCTGAAGAGGAATTAGACACCAGAGATTAAACATGGATGTGTCTCTGTCTTTATTTACACTGCATCAGGTTCTGATGCCTAAATGAAAACGTAGTACCATTTAAAATCCAGTTTTGTTTTTTCCCAAAACTTTCATGATAATTTCTGCTCCTTTTTTTTGTGGAGCTCAGAGATGTTAAAAGACAATCCATTCACTGCAGGCACCTACTAATAGTACTACTCCATCAAAAAAACCCCGAAACCAACAACAGACCTAGACTCAACACAAAACTAAAATAGATAGAGATATCCTGAAAGTTTTTGTGGTGTATTTCCAGTCTTTTTTAGCATGCATAACTCCTACAGGCCCAGGCAGCTTAATATTTAAGGGGCCACAGTACTCAAGAAGCTTTACTCAAGAAAATTGTTTGTATTAACTCCCTTGTTAGTTGATACTTGTTCTAAAAGGACAAGATGCTCAAGTGTGAATCAGCACAACTTTCAATTTTTCTGAAGAAATCCTATAATAATTGGCAGGAATGGGTATTTGGTTCTTTTTTGCTATTGCTGTTAATAATGGTCTTTGCATAAACAAGGAAGATAGCACATTGCAAAAGTTAGTAAGTACCACAGACCTGTAATATATTCAATTCAGACCTCGTAAATCAAGATAGGGAAAGAAACTGATGAGTCCACCTTCTATTTATCCCTAAAGGTAGCCTCCATATCACCTAATATTAATAATATAGCTGTCTGACCTTATCTGTCTAAAAGCTGTCAAGTCTGAGCTAGTCATCAAAGTACCCTCTGTAGCAAATGCAAAGGAGTGTCTTCATCCATAAGGTGATCTATGTCAGCCTAAGATAAATGTTTAAGGTAGAAAGACGGAATAATGTAAGGTGGAAGAGAGGTGAGATGCATCATTCTCGGGACAAATGTGTCTTCCTTTTAGCAATAAAGGTCATGGAGGCAATCTGGCTAGACTTGACCCACAGGCAGATAATATCAGATGAGAGAAATCCTACCTGGCACTGTGGCACTTGAGAAATCACATTACTTTCCTTTATTTGCACATCCATAAAATGGGGCGTATAATATACCTCTATATCAAAAACATGATGCAAAATTTGATTCATGGTAAGTCTTTATGAACCTTGAGTAAAATGTAGCAGAGGGATTGTACAACATACTTCTCTTAGGGCAAAAAGTGCAAATTCAATAAATTTATATTATCACCTTTTTGTAAATACCTAGGTTTTACATGCAGAATCCCACCTTGAGCCTTGTAAACAGGCCTCAAAAGGCTGAAAAGATACACAGAAAATGTGCACAGTTAAATGAGTTTGGTGGTTGTCAAGCTATTTCTATTAGGCTGTAATAGACTTGGTAGCTAGGTCATGTTTTGCTCAGAAAAGAATGAGAAAGAGCTTTAAATGCACTTTTCATCTCAGCAGAATGACCCCATATGAATGCAAAATTGAGCCAGGCAAAGCTGTTAATCAGAGATTAAGCTCCAACAAATAAGTTTTTTTGCCAATAATGTCTGTGGTCATCTACTGTGATGTGTTCAATAGGATCATGTTTTGAATTAAAACCTAGTCCTCTCGTGTTCTATCTCTTTTAGGAGAATGCAGACTTACCACAGCTAGAAATTGTTCAAGGCATTAGGAAAAAAAAAATGGGCAAATGCAGAACTTCAGGTATCATATCTTGTTCTCTGCATGTGAAGTACTAATGTTGAGTGGGTTTATGGAAGCTGTAAAGTGAGAAATGGTCCACAGGAAAAAAGCAGTGAAGTAAAGGAGAAATTTGGGTTCCTGCCTGAAGTCTCAGGTCTTACCTAAATATTTGCCTATTTGCTTCAAAAGGAAAAGAAATAAGCTTTAGTTTTTTGTGTCTGTTATTACATTATATCATCACTACTATGGATACAGAGAATATAGTAATCAAATCTCAAGAAGTGAATGGATATTTTCTACGCAGTAGAAGGTAGGTGAGATAAAGACAAGCTGTGGCCAGCCTGTGGTGCTGACCCAGCAAAGCTTGGACCAGTTGCAGCAGTGAAGCCTCTTGGTATTTTTCCTTTCTGGGTCACATAATTCAAGTGACATTTGCTGAATGCACAGTGAATCTACAGGAGGATAGACACAGAATGCATGTTGATTTTTAACTTACTGGTTAATTCAAAGAGGCAGCCAGATCCAGCAGGCCAGAAGGACCAGTTTATACTCACACGCCTGGAGAGACACTGGTGCACTCAGCTGTTAATTAGGCAGGAAGAGTTTGTCTTTGTTAGCCTGTGGAAGTGTCTGATCCTTGATGTTTTGAAGCTGCCATCCTAGAGAATCTGTAGCCTCCTTCCTACCCACTTCTCATCCCCTTCTCCTTACAGGGAAGTCCATTTATCCTTATCAGATTTTCTTCCTTCAAAATCCTCACGGTGTTAACTGTTAGAATCTTAACTATTACATTTCTATCTGTACTTTTGCTTTTCTTTTCTTGCACGGATTTAGCTTATGTGCTCTTGTCACACCTTCTCACAATTTCCTTAGAAAAACTGAGTCAAGATCACACAGCTGCATGAAACCAGTGCTTGATCATGGATAGCTGAACCTCTGGGCTGAGAATTACACTTTACATGATCCTGATTAAAACGGAAATGGTTGATTCTTACATATCCTTTTACAACTGTCATGTATCTTAAAAGAAAATGTAAGTATGTTTTGTATACCCCTATATCTGACTCATCATGCTAGAGAATAAATTAATTTCTTTTTGTTTTTCTTTCTAATTATTGCCTTGAGTTACTGAAAAAGGCTCCTAAAGATGCATGAGGAGACACCCACAGTATTCATTTACCATCCTGATGAGAAATCTCATGGGATACAGGATATTAAACTGAATGCCTGGAAAGGAAGGTAATCAACATCATACAATTTGAGCATGCTTTGTGTATGTGCACCGGAGATTTGGTCTGAAGGAAGGTAGATATTCTGGAATAGTCTTCCAGTGAGAAAGCTAGGGTTTTTAAAAGTGGATCAATATATGGTGTGTCTGCTTGTATGAGCATAGGTCTGCACAGATATCCTGAAATTCTTTCCAGTCCTACACAATACCTAAAAAACAATAACAAAAGGAGCAAAGTAATAACTCACTGAGGAATACATACAAACATACATGGAAATGAGTAATAAAGTGCCCCATGTGTATTGACCACAACATATCTTTTGTTGGTTTTTGGAAGACTCCATTTAAAAGAGCACATTGATTTAGGATATTATTTAAATATTTTATTTCAAGCATGTGCTTAAGGTGAGCCAACAGCTCGGTGCAGAAGGCTACATTGTGGGTTTCAGTTAAGATTATTAGTTTTCTTAGTACTTCCATAGATTTCTTCATGAAATGTAGGCATGAGAACGTGTCACAATAAAATTTGCTGTTTAATTTCAGTGCTTTGGAAAATCTGGGTACAAATTTTTACTTACTAAGTCAATCAGCATTATTTTATAACTAAATTTGCAGTTTGTCTTTAATGCTTCCATTTATCTTTTTAGTAGTCATCTGAATGACAAGAGATCTGTTCTGATTATGTTTGAGGGATTCTTTGAGTTACTGTAACATCAGATATGAGATATAAAGATGTTTAGTCTTAACCCATGTCACCTGTGCCACAGGTGAAATTGTGCCTGTTCTGACACCATTATAATAAGACTCCTCAAACATTTTATTATTTGTTTCTACTGACTGAAATAATGTTCATGCAACATGATTCTCAGCATTTATGAAGTGATCAGATATAACATATTCTTTGGAAGAATAAAATGTTCTCTAAGAATAAATGCAATGCCCACAGATCAGTGGTCTGGTATAATTCTGGTTGC
This sequence comes from Pachycephala philippinensis, assembly GCA_013397055.1. Classification (NCBI taxonomy): domain Eukaryota; kingdom Metazoa; phylum Chordata; class Aves; order Passeriformes; genus Pachycephala; species Pachycephala philippinensis. Next base: position 375,757 of record VWZT01004334.1, on the reverse strand, counting down.
TAGACAAAGGTGCTTTGTAGCCTTCTAGCTTCCATCAGTCTGTTTACCTTCATCTCTGCCTTTCTGGGGCCAGCAGCAGCTGACTCATTCTAGCACTGTGGCCCCAACAGGACCTTGCCTGGCACACTGACCAAGGGCAAGGCAGAGGTCTGGGATGTCCTTGACTCCTTGTCCATGGACCACGTTCCTGAGAGGAGAGTATTTTACTGGCTGTTCATTATGTTAAGATGGGTTTTTAACACATACCTTCAATTTACCTCTGCAAGTTTGCTCTACTGATGTAATTTTAATGCCCAGAGGCCTCTAATCTCATCAAGTTGAGAAGCAGGTTTTTTTGCTTCCCAGCAGAATAATTTACTCTCATAATGTAGCTTTTTTCAGCTAATACAAAATAATTCCATTCTGTCTACCATTTTTTCATCAGATTGAATCACAAAGGGTAAACTGGAGTTCACAGAGTTGCATGTAAAGTGTTCCTTGAAAAATTACCTTGATGGGTGTAAAAGGGACTATTCAAACTTTCTAATTATAGAAAGTTTGTATAATGTAATAACTTTTTTTTGAGAAGCTGCCTAAGCATATATCATTCCTTTTTAACACTCTTCTCCTATTTGCTGCTTTCCATGCATGATAGTGTGAACAGAAAAAGAGTGGACATATTAAATAACACTTAGGATATTTCCTAGTTTACAGCCCAGAAAGCCTTAATCTCTGACACCAAAGTTAAGTTCCTGCATTGAATCACACTCAATAGGAATCTAAACAGATTAAATAAGGTACCCACAGAGAAATAGCATAAATATCCCTTTTAATCCTCCAATAATTAAAATTGACAGTCCTATGACACTGTCATGCAGGTTTTGGAGCAAATTTCCTTTATTATTTATGTTATTAACTCAGAATAGAATTATAGAGAAGGAAGAGGTGGAGAAAAATAACTTGTCACATCTCACACCACAATACGATTCAGTGGCCCAACTCATGCAGAATTGTCAGTGATGATATTAAACATTAGCCACCTAATAGAAGATCAGCTACTTGTGAAGTTGGAGCATTAAGTGACATATTGCCAAGTACCACTTTGGCCATTGATTAATATTAACCATCAGCATCTGAAATGATGTTTCAGAGCGCTGCTTGATCCAACCTAGCTAGAAATAGATGGAAAATGGCAAATAGTTGACTAAAGATTACAAGATGGTGAATGAAGAACCCTGAGGAAACTTTGCCAGAAGGTTTCAGAGCTGGAATTTCTTCTTGCTGGTTTCCGCTGTACTTGCCATACTTTTTTATAAGGAAAATCTGATGGAAGAGAGAGCTGCAAAATGTTCTGATGAGTAAAGAAAATGCTTTCCAGTGAGAAATCAATATGCATATCTTATCAAAAGTAGATTAAGGTGTATAAAGATCTTTAGGGGAGGAAAATAGCAGATACTAATTGGCTCTTCAATCTTTTGGAAAAAAGATATTACAAGAATGAAAACCACTGGAAGTTAAATCTAGAACAAATCAAATGAGAAACACGATAAATTTTTAACTATGGGATAATCAAGCATTTGCAGGGATGGAGAGGACAAAAAACTGTGAGCAGTGATGGCTTTCTTTGTTTCTTTCGTCTTCAAATGAAACTACATACCTGTCTGGTAAACATGCTTTAGATAAACTAACATAAATAGACTCAGAACAATGCAACAGTAAATTATATGGTCTGTGGAAAATTTAGGTGATTAAAACAGATGATACATTTTCTTCTGGTTTTAACTGATGACCGATCACTCTCTAGGGAAGGGCTGGTCAATTTCTATGTATTTACAGTTCCTTATAAAAAGCTGGGGCTCAGATCAACATAACTACACTTGCACAGTTGTAGCTGATTTAATAAATCCTTTCAGTCTGCATTGGAGTCTGTCCTTCCCCATTTTCTAGCACCCACAATACCCAGCTTGGTTGGCTTATCAATCAGACTGCATTATCATGGAAGAGAGAAAAGTGTTCTCTAGTCCAGCGCTCACTTGCTGTGGTCCATGGGCTCTCTATCCCTCTCCCAGACTGCAGAACACAGGTTGTCTCAGTGTGCTGTGTTCCCAGGTGGCTTTTGTGAAGGGCAGAGTCCCTTATGGTGTTAGCCTCAGTCTAGGACTGCAAGTGGCTCTAGAGAATTGAATTTCTCCAGCAAAGCGAAGTGCGCCATAAGACAAAAAATTCAGCTCACTATCATTTATTGATTTCTCTCCCTGTTTTGTTTTGCCTGTTTATAATTGTCCTAGTGCATATTTCTCAGTCTTCATTTCAAAAGTGAGATTCTTCCATAAACCCCTGTATTTCTCTACGCATGACCACTCTGACAGTAACATTTACACAGAAGGGCGAGGGCCCAGCGGGTTAGAGAGGATTATGGTTCAAAGAGACATTGAAGATTGTAAGTGCAGGGCAAATAAAACAGATAAAGGGGGAACTGGGAACACTGAGATCAGATGACATGAAAATATTACTCCTTCAGCTGGGTGTTCTATCTATCTTAGATTTTATGTGGCATTTCCAAAGTATGTAAGTAAGAGAAGGATTTTCCCGCAAGTGGAGTTTTGTATATTATATTCACTAAAGCTCCAGCACTGCACTCAGAGAATTCATTCTTGTAGGCTGTCACTATGAAAATAATAAGATTTGGTGATTCTCAGAATGAGTTGCGGGAGGCACTGGAAACATTTTATATTAACAATTTACAGTTTTGAGCCCATAGTGTATTACTCTTTGCTTGTTCCTAATCTTTTTTACTTTGAGATCAACAGGACTGTTGTCACCAACTACAGTGGGAATTGGGAACATTAGACCTTTTCCCATTTCTGTTTCTCAAATGTATTCCTGGTGATTGTTAACATATGAGTCAGGGAAAACAAGTCACTGTTAAACCTGAAAAGTATCTCTTTTCAATGCAACATCCCCTGGACATTCCTAAACTTTACAAGTGGTAATTAGTTTTTGTACTATGTATCTCACAGACCGACTCAGAATCCAGGTAGGGTGAGGTCATCTACTCCATTGCTGTGTCCCAAAGCAAGATCAGCAGTGTCTGTGTTATTCCTTGCAGATGTGCATCTAAAAAGTCCAATTATTTTATTTTCTATATTTCTGATTCTCATTGTTCTTTTTTCCTCTGTCCCCCTCCCCTGGCTTTAAGCACAAATACAAGAAATTAATATTACAATTCCATTACCCAATGCAAAATACATTGCTACTTGGGTTATCCACCTTGTTAATATTTTCCTTGGCTTGTCTGAGTTCTCATTATTATCTTCTGTGTACTAATTTCTTCATTGATATTGGTTGTCTACAAATTATTTTGGCTTAGGTGAATATTTGTCTCACAAAATAATTTGAAGTATTATTAGGTGGACAGGTGCTCTGAATTGACTTTGAAAAATAAATTTCCTTTATTAAGTTACCTTGACAATATCTTTTTTTTAGTTTCGTTTCCTGGCTGAACATCTTCCTATTGAAAATTAAGCAGCATGTTTCTCTTTTCTTTGTTTTAAGGATCATAGTAATTCACTGTAGACAAATCTCACCTCGAGTGTGTAAGCTTCAGTTTTTTCTGGAGAATATTCATTGATGTTACACAGCCTCAAAACAATACGTATGTTAAAGTTTCATTTTTAAGGTGTCTCTTCTCTCACGCCTTTACCTCTAAGTTGTAAGCAGAAGCCTTTTAAGACTTTGGCCTGAAGGTTTTGAGTAACTCCTTTGAGGCTGGAAAGATAGATCTAGACATTTATAGTGTTTAGCACCTCATGGATAAAGAAAATCCATAGGTGAAATAAATTCTATCGATTCAGTGAAACAGCACCAATTTTAGCTATTTAGGTTGCAGACCAGCAGTCCGCAGATTCTTAAGAGATCAAGGCTTAAGTTGCATTACTGTGAGATAAGGTTTTGCATTCAATTCTGCAGGAAAATTAGAAATGGAATGTGGGAAAACAAGACAGAGACTCCATGTGGGCCATGAATCACAATGTGGTTTTGCACACAGACCATTCAAGTCAAAAGAGGAGGGGACTATCCTCTAGCAAGGAAGGTGTTCTAAGCATACATCGAAAGGGTTTGAACACCTTGTAGAGAGCCTGGTTCATGGTGAGGCATTTATCAGAAGCATTCCAGTCAGAAAATAGACCAAACTAAGTTTCTTTTTCCTTCTCCACTGTTTTCTAAAAGTACAGTTTAAAATGAATTCCTGGAAAGCTATTATTTTTTGTTCATTTGTGTGAATAATCTCGCCTTTGATGTTCATCAGCCAGGGTATAAATACAGGACAACTAAATATTAAACTTCTGTGATGCCAATCCTTTTGTGAACACAGCTCTTAGAGTTGTCATGCTTGTTTTCCAGTCTTCCTTTCAACAACACTCAAGCTCTCTGGCAGAGAAAGACATTGCTCTCAATTTACTCTGCTTTACTAAACAATAAACAAGGCTCATCTTGTTTGAACACCTTATTATGGTTACCACTTTCCTCAGATTTGACAGGAATATTTCAGCACAAAAAGGTTCAGTGAAACAAGCCAAGATTTAGATGCATGGTGAATGCCCATCCTATAATGCAAGAATAGTTAAAACTCTGTGATCCCTGCTGGTTGCTCTGAATAAAACATTACTGGAATGAGTTCATAACTGTATTTGTTGTAAATCTTGAGATAAAGCAAATGAAACGGTTGTGGCAATGAATTATTTAGATTGTTATCGTATTACTAGTGTATGTTTTTTATCTGAAAAAAAACCCAAACCATTTTGAACTTTAATATTTCTGGCATTTTGTTATGGTGGTTTCTGCTCCAGCACCTTGATTTTAGATTTCCATTACAAGCATGAGTCAGGCTTCCATAGTACTTTCTTTGGCATTTACTGCAATAAGATTTTTGTTCACCCACAGTCTTAAATAACTAGGAAGACTGTGACTCATCATCAGTCTCCTTCTACTTTCCTTCTTACGCGGCAATTTCACAAAAATTGAAATAAATTCCTTATAATCTACAAAATGTGCTATGGAAAACATTCATTTAAAAACTAATCAAGAGTCTTCAATGGGAAAGATTTATCTATGGTGACTTAATACGTTGTTATAACCACAGATGTGATGAATGGGAATTGTTAAGTTTTCTTTGAAAGAGGATTAATTTTCAATTAGAGTCACTTACAGTCCCTGGAAGAGTTTTTTGGCACCCATCTTTCATTCAGCATGAAGTTTTCTCTAACCAGATCTCAAAGGCGACATTTCTATGGTGATACTCAGCTCAGAAACCCTTGGTTAGATCTGAAGAGCTGGCAGTCTGCATCGTGTTTGCATGACGGGGTTTTTGTAGCCGTGGATCTACAGGGATGGCTTCTGTGAGAAGCTGCCAGAAGCTTCCTCCATGTCCAACAGAGCCAATGCCAGCCAGCTGCAAGATGGACCAACCACTGGCCAAGGCCAAGCCCATCAGACATGGTGGTAGTGCCTCTGAGATAACATGTTTAAGAAGAGGGAAAAAAAATGCTGAGCGACAGCAGCCAGGGAGAGAGGAGTGAGAATATGTGACAGGAACAGGTCTGTAAGACCCCAAGGTCAGTGCAGAAGGAGGGGCAGGAGGTGCTCCAGGCTCCAGAGCTGAGATTCCCCTGCAGCCCCTGGTGCAGCCCACGGTGAGGCAGCTGTGCCCCTGCAGCCTGTGGGGATCCGCGGGGATGCAGTGACCCATCTGTGGCCTCTGGAGAAACCCACATTGCAACAAATAGATTCCTGAAGCAGGTAGTAACTCTATGGGATGCATGTGCTGGAGTAAGCTCCTGGCAGGATATGTGGACCTGTGGAGAGAGGAGCCCATGCTGGAGCAGGTTTGCTGTCAGGACTTGTGACCCCACAAAAAGGATCCATGCTGGAGAGTCTTAGGTTAGATATTACATTTAGGGAAGATTTAGGTTGGATATTAGAAAAAGGTTCTTCACCCAGAGGGTGGTTGGGCACTGGAACAGGCTCCCCAGGGAAGTGGTCACAGCACCAAGCCTGACAGAGTTCAAGTGTTTGGACAACATTCTCAGGAACATATTGTGGCTCTTGGGGTGTCCTGTGCAGGACCAGGAGTTGGACTGAATGATCCTGATGGGTCTCTTCCAACTCAGGATATTCTATGATTCTGTGTTCCTGAGGGACTGTACCCTGTGGCAGGGACACACATTGGAGCAGTTTGCAAAGAACTGCAGCTCGTGGGAAGGACTCTCATTGAAGGAGTGTGTGGAGGACTCTCTCCTGAGGGAGGGACCCCACACTGGAGCAAGGGAAGAGGGTGAGGAATCCTTCCCTTAGAGGGAAGGAATGGCAGAGACACCATGTGATGAACTGTCTGCAGCCAACATTCCCTGCTTCCCCTTGCTGCTGCAGGGGAGGAGGCGGAGAAATCTGAAGTTGAGCCCTGGAAGATTGGAGGGGTGATGGAAAGGTGTTTTAAGAATTAGTTTTAATTTCTCATTACACTACTCTGATTTGATTGGCAATAAATTAAGCTAATTTCCCAAACCTGAATCTGGCTTTTTGTGACAGTAATTGCTGAGTGATCTCTCTCTGTCCTTATCTCAACCCACAAGCCATTCATTTTCCCTTCCAAGCCCAGTTGAGGAGGAAAATGATAGAGCTGCTACGGTAGGCACCTGGCATCCAGCCAGGGACAACCCACCACAGAGTGCTAAGCCTTACAGCAGTTTCTCAGTGGCCTGCTCTCTTCACTAGAAGCTTTTCCCTGTCTGCATAAGAAATGGAATATATTTCTTAGGATGTTTTTAGAGACACTGATGCTATCAGGCTTGGAAAGGGCAATGGCATGGGGAAACCAGTGTGCTCAATCCATCTGTCCTAAGGCCTCTCCAGATTTCAGGGGAAGGTTCTCCCATTCCCTTCCCTATGCCCCTGACAAAAGAAACAATTTAGACACGATTGGTATATGAGAACAAAAAGTGAGTTTATTGTCCTGCTTTAAGTGGTGGTGATCAAGCACAGGGCTGCTGGCATCTACATACAGAAAGAACCAGTCTTAAGATAGTAAGCCTGCCTTATTATCCCTTTTCCTGCTTCTTGGTCCTATCTTATACCTTCATCCATATCTTTCTCTGTATCAGTTCCCTTCCAAAAAAGTCAGTGAGAACGTAAGTATTTTTTAGTCCCAGTCTTGCTAAATCCATGTTCAAATCTGGTATTATTGAGATGTGTTCCTGGCATTGCAAATTCTATTATCCAAAAGTTCTGCAGTAGCCCAATTTGTGAAGTTCAGTCATTCCTGTTGTACATTCCCCATAACTACCTGTTAAATCTGGCCATCTGTCAGGGACTTGTCCGTAATCTTTATCAGCTTCTTTTACTGCTGTCTGTCATATCCAGCAACTTCTTGTGTCATGTCCATTGGTTTCTTACATCCTGTCCAGCTAGGTTAATCTTGGTCCTAGTTAGCAGCATAGTCATCTGTCTGCCATCCTAAAATCTTGAAGAAAAATTGGAGGATTACAAAAATTATGTTAGAAATTGAAATGTACAAACTACATTTGCATGTTTTTACATACTATTATTATGTATATGATTGGTCAAAGAGCAGTAATGAAAACTTATTGCATAGTGAAATGTTAGCCTACTATGGCAGGAGTGCTTGAAAACATCACTGAAGCTGTGGAGTATGTACTCTATAAGAGCATATCTAATGTAATTAAAGGGTTTTGGGACTAGATGGAAGAAGGGAACTTGACGTTTTTAAGACTAGCGAGATACATGACCATAACATCTAGATCACATTGATGCTCTGATGTCAGAAAATGAGTTGTTAGAAGTGTTGACTATCAGGAGACAGTGCTGCTCAATAGATTTGTGTGCCTAAGAGAAAGAAGTGACAGAAAAGGCTTCTGAGTAGGAACAGCAAAAAAATCCAAGACAACTGAATAAATGCTCATAGCATGAATCTGTGCTGAGGCTGAGAGAGTGCTTTTGCAAGAAGCAATGTTTAAGGAACTGCTTTGTACTGCCAGCAAGGCAAGATTATTTTATTTATTGAATCCATCTGTATTCAAGGTAACAGGACCATTTATGCTTTCTCACATAGTTGAAAACTTGCAATGAAGAAGTTTATCGTCACTGGGATTTTGGTTTTTTTTCAATTTTCATGATGAAAATTGTGCAAAAGATCCATACTCCTCAGGCTGCTTCAGTGAAATTAGTGCCCCCTATTTCTTAGATAGAGTGCTGAAATAAAATATTAGGTTCTATTAGATGAGCTAATTTATTGATCTGCACTATTGTTAGCTAAGTTTTATCCTTGTTTTATAAGGATGATTATCGATTACTAAATGACTTTAATTTCAGTAAACAGCACAGAGAGTGAGTTAAATTGAGTTATCAATAATTAATTGCTAAATGTTAGCATATGTTTGCATTGATCTTTGGCAGAGGGTTTAAATTCAGAAATTTGAAATGCTTCTGTAGTTTCTTCCAAGAAAGTAATTACTATTATTATATTGTTATTAGATTCCCTAGTAATTTTAAAGATAACAATTCAGCTCATTATAACTGGCACCATCTTTTCTTCCTGTTGCCATGTTGTGATTAGCACTATAGTCTAGTGACAACTTTGAACATAACTTATAACCACTGGATCTACTTGCCACTTCTAATCCAAAGTGTTCATAAACATGGTAAGGTTACTAATAGGTGAGAAAAAATTATTTTTAAGTCATTACAAGCTGGTACTGTTTAATTAATTTGGATAACTTACATGGATAAAGTAGACAGGATTTGTCTTAACATATTTAAGGGATTGACCATTTTGGGTGCTGTTTTTGTGATTAGTTCTCCTGAGTTCCTGTGCCTCTTCCAGGGGTCAGTGCTTCCTTGTAAGTGAGGGAGAGTGGGGAAAAGGTCTATGACTCTTCTCTTGTTCCTTGTACAATGCCAAACCCAGTTAACTGACATTTTAAATACAGAGGATTGATCTTGGCTGGGTAAGAGACAGACTTGCACTCTGTTCTGCTTCTGCTGCTGCAAGGAGGCTTTAGCAGGAAAGGGGAGCAGGAAAGGCAGCTCAGAGCTGTGAGAATGCTCAGACATGAAAGACACATAAGGTCATCTGTCAACGTCCCGCAGACACATATGAAGATTTATCTTCCCTCAGGAGAGAGTATACCATAACAACAGGACTTTCTCTTTTGTTTATTATGTCCAACAGGTTGTAGAGTACCGGATATTTGTTATAAGTACTAAAATCCCACTGATTTCTTGGCTTCTCTATAATTAAAAACATCAGCAAAGTTAGGACTTCTGTCTCTGCATCAAAGTTCCTCAGGAAATGAAAAGGTTAGACGAATAGCAGGCAAGCCAAAAGGGGAATATTTTGTCTAGGAAATGCTGGGATATTTAACTTCTGAAGCATTATAAGGTTAAATTCTCCAACTTCTTGTTCAAATTGGATTCACCAGCAAAAATTAGGGGTGAAGAAGATGATGATGACAGTGAAGTTACCTTACCTACTGCACTGAAGTCTGTTACTCCTTTGGAAAAGATCTTTCAGTGTCTCCTTTCTCTGATGTTCAGAACTCTTTGTTCAGTCCCTAGGGTAACCAACTTGTGCAACAAGGGGATCCCAAAAACCCCTGGAAGCAGAGGAAATTTCAAGTGTTTTGTCAGCAGAGTACTGGACAGTAGGATGCCAAAGAACTCTCTGTAATATCACATATTGCATTTGGATCATGGGCAGGCAGATCAGGACTTTCTTTACTGCTTTTCGTGGTACACAAAAGATATGACAGTTTATGTTATAAACTAGATTCTAGAATTCTCAGATCATCCTAGTAGTATTTCTTTATACCACATGAAGCAGGTAGTTGTCGTGAATAATCTCCTGCTTCCATAAGCCCAGTGTAATTCTTCTATGCTGTTCAGCTGAGTGGTAATTTGTAATAGAGACCTAGTAAAACAAACAGGAATAAAATATGACTGAGTGAGAAAAATTAACTCCAATGAATTCAGCTCAGATATCATGAAGGTATCTGGCATTAAAGCAAAAAAAAAAAAAAAAAAAAAA
>VWZT01004334.1:349973-362787 GCA_013397055.1 Pachycephala philippinensis | reverse complement strand
AAAAAAAAAAAAAAAAAAAAAATCTATATTTAAACCATGAGTCAAATGAAAACATTAAAAGGTAAGATTGCAGCCTACAGTGCATTCTTTAAATATATATCTTTTCTCATTTAATTGACAGTGGAAATTATTGGTGAAGTATCATTTTAAAGAAAAACAATGTAATGTCCTGTCAAGTTGAGCTTGTTCACACAATGGAAGCTTAATTTTGATTTGGCATGATAGCTGTGGTTGTCAGGAACTTGCCCTCTTGTTCAAGTTATGCTTTAACATTTTCTGAACCTCCTACTAGAGTCAAAGTTAAATTTACTGTCTTGACATTTTCCACTGCCTTTAAATATCCCTGCGACTAGCTATTCAAACATTTTCCTAGTAGCATTGTTCCCTTGTGTTTCTGAAGTTTGTAATGATCTTAAAGTTTGAAGTTCTGAAATAAAGCACGGCATAATTTGAAGGGGGAAAAAATATGATTACGACATCAAAATAACTTTTCAACTTTAGTGGGCTGATGTACTAAGATAAAATCTAAAATAGAGCATTATCATGTTCAGTCAGTGAGGAAAGTTTGTGCATGGATGGATGTACATATAAAGTTGTTAACCACGTCTTCCATTTTGTCAGGCAAAGCACAGGGAAGGTCAGAGACAGTCATTCCCCTTAATTTACAAAGAGCAGATCAGCTCGATTAGCATGAAAGCCCACAGAGTTTGCCATGTCTTGGTTGTGAGAGCCACACAGAAGAAAGCTGATGCATACAGTATAACTCCTCTTTTTACTTCAACTCTCTGCTATCATCACTCTGCTAGAAAAAATTCTCTGGTTATGACTTTGGGTCACCTTTTTGTGGTTGAACTCCTTCTTCTCATTTAGTACAGCTCTAACAGGATCTGTCTTTTGCTAATTCTCCCTGTGATAAAATTAGATAATGTTACTGTGATGTGAATCATGTCACTGGAGAAATTGCATCTGGAAATTGATCTTTCTGCAGAGGACTAAGCAATAGGGTTAGAGCAAGGGGCTCCATGTCCCTTGGAAGACCACTTTATTGTCTACAGCTTTCCCACTAGTGGATTTTTACTCAGTGTAAGTTGCATACAGTGTTTCTTCTCCAGAATATTCTTATTACTAATCATTTTTAAAAGAACAGCTAAGTTAATGAGATGAAGGGGAAATAAAAAGGCAATATGGAAACACGAGAACAAGTTATCTTTGACTCAAGATCATTAAGTCTACAAATTAATAACGTGATTTTTCTTTATTCCAATTGGGTGTAAAAGACCTATTTCTTCTCTCTGATACTTATAAGGTGCTTAGTAAACCTTATGTACAGCTTTCAAGCACTCCTAAACGGAGATGCTCCAGCATTATATTCTTGTTGCTATGCACTCAAAAATTTTAGAGATTGTAGTAGTAACTTGTGATGTATATGTTACCATGGTGATGGCTTTCTTAATGAACAGAGTATGAAACTGGCTCATAAAACATATATACTTTTAGCCTGCAGACGGCAGGGGCTTTGTACGAACCAGTATTCAGACTTGCTGGAATGTATGATTAGTGTATTGCACCAGGCTGATGGTGTATGTTCAAAGTTTCTTATTGTGGCAGCAGATGCTGATCTGCAGAGGATTAAATATCTTTTCCTGAACCAGAGCCTTCCACTTGTACATAACAAATGTAGGAACAGTTGGGTACAGCGAACTCATGTTACATGCAGAGAGGCTACATGCAGGCTCCTTCAGGCCTGAGAGCAATATTGCTTTGTTTGCATGGCACCACACTGAAGATAATAAATTCCCTCTCTCAGAACAGTCACAGCACAGCCACTCAGCATCTTGTGTACTACAGAAAAGAATTGCCCAAGGCAGGTCAGTGTCTTTAGCCCATTCACTGAGAGGGAATGATACTTAAAGGAAGAGCCAACTTGCTTAACAGCTGTCTGAAGGGCCTGAAGACCTCCACAGTCATCCTAGCACTGCAATAGAAATCAAAACTCTCCAGCTGAGCACCACCGTGTAGGCACAAGGTACTGCCGGATCTGCCCAATTCTCCAGTGTATTTCCTATTCAAGCTCATAGTCCCTGCTCCTGCATGCCCTGAGGACAGGCTCAGAGCTAGTGAGTCTGTCGGTGCACTTAGTGAAGAAGGAAATTATTACCAGCGTGCTGGTCTTGGCTGGGGTAGAGTCAATTTTCTCCAGAAAAGATTTTAGGAAAGTTATCAAGTTCTGGTGAGGATGGGTGATGCTATCCCCAAGGTAAGAGTCTACCCTGCCCTGACCTATTCTGGTCTGGAGAACTAGGATGATTATATTCTTATTTCTGCAACTGAGTGTCTCCGACTCCACTTTTTGGTCCCTAGATCTCAATAAAACAGTAGGCAATAGGTCTCACATTTGTAAAAGTGAAAATTATGTCTGAGAACTTATTTTAAATAATTTGTCAAAGACATTCCAAAGGCAGGGTTTAAACAGAGATTACAGAACTACTCAATCCTCTGGATAAACACTGAGAGAGAATGATAAAATTCCCTGTGTAAAGAGTGACAAAGAAGTCATATATTTTCATACAACTGAAAAAAAAGTGTTTTAAATAATATTCTGTAAGGAAACTCTAGGCATTTTTTTAGCTGACAGACCAGATGCAGAACACTGGATTCATTTTCATTATCATTTGAAAAAGCTGTTGCAAATGGACGGGCAGGTAACAGATGAAATATGAGGATCTAAGTACAATGTTCTCACTTTAGCACAACATCACTACTTACACTACAACTAAAAGTAATTAGTATTTATCACCTGCAGACGTCAAAGTGCTTTTCTATACACATGATTTGATGGGTTTCTTGAAGGTGTCAGAGGTTGATTTTTTCTGGATCCTCAAACACAGATTCATGCGTTAGGCTATTGACAGAGTGGCAAAATAATCCTATGGATGTGCCTTGTACAAAACACAAGGGAAAACATTTTCATGCTACATATATTTTCTTCACTCAACCACACAATTCTTCTTCTCTCAGTTATTGCTTCTTTGCTCCAACTCCATCCATTTTGCCCAGAAATCCAGAAATGTCTTTTTTTTGCCTTTATAAGACCAGCTTTGAAAGATTTTTCCTGCAAGTCATACATGACATGTTTTTAGAACATATTTACATTATTTTATAATGTACATGAAATTGCAGTCACAGTGTGCATGTGGGAAAGCCCCTTTGAAAGCTTTATTAATGTCAAATAAATTGATATATTCTCAGTTTTGAAAAGGTAGAGTAGAATTTTAAGAATGCAATAGATTTGAATAATATTCCTAGTGATGAATATATCAAGAATTTCTGTCTTTTTTTATACCAGAATACATGGCATCCTCAAGCGTTTAAATTACTTATCAGCTCTGAAAGTCGTAATCCTGTAATGTACATAGAGGGAATTTACCTAGTCCTGTAGCATAGTATCTGAACATATTTACATTATGATTTCTATCATTCAACACACCCACTTCCTCCCAGAATTGTTTCCTTTCCTCTGTAGTCCCGCTAAGATCTGATTTTGCCACTCTCTTCAGTGACACTGACAGTAGAACAACTCCTTTATGTGCTTCTGGCCTTCTCTGCTCTGGGCAGTAATAAATTCCTAAGCAGCAGCATTTGCAGAAGATAGATAAGGATGGATAGCTAAACCCGGTCTGGTCAATCCACATGGCACCCCTCAAAATCTCCCCAGAAACACTCAGAGGAGGGATCTAAAATTATTAGAATAATATTTTTGCATTGAATCAGTTTAGCAGTTGGGGGTGGTATTATTTTATTGCAATTTTGGTAGATATTAGTTTCTATGGAAAGACATTTTCATTTTAATATCTAATAATCCATATACTATAACTTTTGATGATATCAGCTTTACCAGTGACATAAGACTTTCCATTCCTTCAGCTTAAAGCCCATATTCTGTTCCTCATGGTTTTGCCAGACTTGCACAAAAGAGACTAAAGTTCATGTCTTAACTTTATGTATGTATTTCACACACATGCTAAGAAATCTGATGGATATAATTGTAAGGATACTGCCCATTATCTTTGGAAGGTCACAGGGATTTGGTGGACAAGGATGTTCCTGAACAATGGCAGAATGCAAATGTCTCACCTATCTTTGAGGAGCGTAAGGGGAAGTTAGGAACAAGGAAACTACAGGCTGGTCAGCTTCATCTTCATGTTGGAAAGGTAATGGAGCAAATCGTCCTGAAATGCTTTTCCAAGCATATTAAGCAGAGCAAAATGAATAAGAATAGTCAGAATGGTTTTTCAAAGGAGGGATTATGCTTAACCAAGCCAATAACCTTCTATGGTGATATGACTGGAACGATGGATGAAGTAAGACCAGCAGTTCCTATTTATCTTGATATAAGCAAAGCCTTCCGCTCTTCCATCCATGACATTCTCGTAGACAAGCTGATAGGCATGCAGTCTGTAAGGACAGTGAGGTGGATTAGAAAAGTAGCTGAACAGCTGGGCTCAAGAGGTTGGGATCAGTGGCACCATTGGATGCAAGTCTTTAATAGTGTATGCTAGGGGATGATACTGGGATGAATACTATTGAATATCTTCATGAACGACCAGGGAAATGAGTCAGAGCATACCCTCAAATAAGTTCACAGATGACATAAAACTGTAAAGTAGTTGTTGCATGAGATGGAAGATCTGCCATTCAGATCATCCTCGACACAGACTGGAGAAATGGACCAACAGCAACTTCATGAAGTTCAACATAGGGACATCCCAGCTCCTACCCCTGTGGATTTACACCAGGTTAAGTACAGAGTGGGGCCTGACTTGGAGAAGAGGACCAGGAGGTCCTGTTTGCACCACAGTGACCATAACATAGCATTGAGCCCTTGCAGTAAAGAAGGTCCAAGATGACCCTTCTCTGAGCAGGGATTTGGCGTAGGTGAACTTCTGTTCATTCACTCATCAGCTGTTCCATGGCTGTGAGGATGGAAATGTTCTTTTGTCCAGGAAAGGAGCTTGCAGAGGACTTCTTAAAACACAAAGGTGAAGATGAGTGTTCACAGGCCAGTTGAAAATGGGCAAAACAACTGAAACTTGAGACACTCTGTATTCTTAGTGTAGTCTGCAACACTGCCTACTGACGTGAATGCAGAGTGCTTATAGTCTGGATCTTGCTGTCTTTCTTTCTCAGGGGAATACTCGCTTTCCATTCTGCTTTTCCTTCCTGCAGTCATACGGCAAAGTTGATGCAGCTGATACTTTTACCATCTGCACGGTAAAATCACTCAGATTTCTTTGATGGGAGCTGTGTAGCCTTGTACACATTAGAGATGTCTCAGATTTCCAAATGTCCTTTCACTGTGACGGAGTTTTATATAGCTTCCCAAAATAGCTTACTTACTAAATTTCTAGCTTCCTGCAAATGTGGTTTCCTTAATTCTTATAACCTTGTCCTGGTGTACTGCGAAAAACAAATACTTCTTGAATTATTTTAAGCTGAAAACATATTGGCCTCTAATGCTCTAACCAAATTAAACAGAAGATCAAGTTAAGCAGTGATCAAATCAGCCGGTGCTGTTATTTGTGTAGCCAGATTAAATTCTGAATATCTACTCAGGCAGGTATCCTCTAGCCATACATGAGTACTTCTGTTACAAGCTCTCAAAATTGCATTTACTGCTGTCTTTTTTCATGATTTTATTGTGAGGAGTCATTTAGGATATAAAATAATTATTATCTCTACAGCTGTCGGAATCAGGTGATTACTAGAAAACCTCATCTTTCTTTAAAAAACGTAAACAAGTAATCTGCCAAGATTTCTGTTTCCAAAAACCCAAGACAGTGTGGACATTTGCAGAATATGTATCTGGTCAGTGAGAGGAAGAAAAAAAATAAAGGAAGAAAAGCCAAAATTTAAAATTGTTTAGCTTCTTTTTTTTAGAAAAATAACTTCATTATTTTGAAAGTTTTATTTTCTTAAATAGCAATGGCTTGAGATTAACAAAGTTCAATTCAAGAAACCAGCAAATGGAAAAAAAAAAATGAAACGAGATATTGAGAAACCAATTAGGTCAGTTATCTATAGATCTTTTCTTTTTACAAATCAAGATTGATTGCACTGAGATAGAATTGCAGGAGGCAAACTGAACAATGCTGCAGATAGAGCACTGTGTGCCCTGTGCTTCCTGGCATGCCGGCATTACCTTTACGGACAAGGAAATTAAGCAGTGATTCTTCTCTTCCAGATACGATTTCTTATACCCATCTGGTCTTCCATGTACTCCAGTACACATGCTCATTGTTAAAATTTTTTGTCCTTATGGTACAGACAAAATGAAAAACCCCAATGGACTATACTTAATTTTCAGGTGATTTCATGTATTTCAAATTTTTAAATTTCATGATGTAAGAAATCTCTTTATTGGATGCAGATATTTTTGATCTTTTGTTCAATGAAGATACATTTGGTCTATGCATCAATGCATTATCATAAAAATACAAAATAATGTAATATTACTATGATACTAGAATGCTAGTAGGGTGATACCTATTACTGCAATACTATAAATTCCTTGAAATTATCTGTTTCTTAATTTTTGGCAGAATACATGTAATTGCAGTGTTTAAAAAAAATCACCTGGGTTGCATGAGAATCTGTACGTGCCAATAATCAAACTCAGGTAACTTCCCTTTCCACAAATGTTTATTTGCTCTTCTTTTCAACCGTCCAACATCTCATGGGCATTATTGTAGATTTTTCCCATGCTGGTAAAACTAAATCTTTAGACATATTCCTGTAGCTGTTTGGAAAGCTGCAGGAAATATTTGTCTCAAGAACTCAGAAAACTATCCTTTAAAAAAAGGAAAAAGAAGTGGTGTTGTTTCCAGCTTTAGAGCCTTTAGGCATTCCCTGTCTGCAGTCACTCTGTGCTTTGAATTTGTTCCTGTATTAACCTCTCATTCTATAAGCATATCTTGTCTCAAACGAGGAAAAGCAGAATTTTGGTATAAATCCAGGAGCTCTGCTGTCAAAGGAGTCTTAGCCTTTACTTTGAAATTGGCCTATTGAAAAGAATCTTTTCTACAAGCACCTAAAGCCAGCTGGCCTGAGGGAAATTTAATTTTTCAATAGTAGAAAAGTAGCAAACTGGGAAGATTACTGAAAATGCTCATCTTAATCTAGTTGCAAATTCTATGATCTTTCACAATAAACAATCACAGTTTGGGACCCAAATTAAAAAAAAATGTTATGGAAATGGACTATAAGGGACTTAGGGAAATCTATTTTTATTTACAGTAAAGTAAATTAGTATCTTGAGATCAAGAAATAAACATTGTTACTGAAATGGGAGGCATACAGATTGGCTCATGTGAGAATGCTCTTCTTTAATCACAGCTGCATTAAACTGACACAAGGAAGTAGCATATGTGTGGGATTAAACTCCTAATTGTAGTGACCTACACTTCACATTGGATATGGGCTCCTATCCCCCCAGGCATTTCCCTCACTTTAGGCATCTCTTTTCATCTGGAACACTCTAGAACATCTAGGACATCTGCAAATGTGACTCAGGACCTAGAAAAGCCTTATGCCTTACTGGAACGGCCTCTGAGGGCCAGGGAGATACTGGACAGCATTTCAAATAACACCACCCGTCTTTGAATAGGCAGCAGAAAAAAAATCCTTTATATAGTATTACTCTCTGAAGTCCATTGAACATTTTGAGCAGACCTCTCTCAGTTATGATGGGAAAACACATCTCCAGACCACAAGCAGGCAACAGAACTCATATGATAAAAATTTAACTGTATAAGAATTTACAGCTGATTGTTGCCTTTTGATACACATGATAATGGTATGATCCATTTTTAAGAACATTGACCAGATGACAGAGGGAGTTCTTGCAAACTTTCCTATGGAAACCAGCTCTCATCTTCAGCTCTTTGATTACGGAAAACCTTGAGTGAATCAGTAGGAACTTTTTGAGGTTATTATATAAACAGGGATTAAATTGTATATATATTTTACATGCGTGCTTTTCTACAGTATTTAATTCAAGAAAAAATAAAGTTTTAACAAGTTAACTGATTTTTTTTATCATGTTGTTGTCCCAATCAACAAAAGAAGATGTTAATAAGACTATGTCTTGTTTGTTTTGAAACAGTGGTAGGATTTTCTTTTCACGGGCCCATATACAGATACATATGTACAGGTCTATATACACACAGTAGTTCTATGTGCACACGTGGTAAAGAACTTGGATTTGGATAAATTTTATTTATTTTTCTTGTTGTTAAAGTGCATTGCCAGCAAATTTTTTTTTTCCATTTCCAATTAAAACTTTTAATGTTTCACTAAATAATAGTGTCACTATTTTTGGTTTGAATAATACCCTTCTGACATTGTGTTTGCTGATAGCAGCAGTGTGGTTGTGCAGAAAAAGTGATGGGTCTCATTTATTTGACTACTGCGAAAGTTTGGGAATTATTTTGACTTTGGCACTTATTCCAAATCCAGGAATAGTAGTACAAGTTAGATTTAGCTAATTAATCTTCATATCTTTCATTAGTCACAGCTTATTTTGAATCTAAACAATCATCCAGTCTTTTCCTTAGTTTGGTGGACCAGAGTGTTGCTTTTTAGGCCTGAGGATGGAGCAGATGCAGAACATCAGCTGCGTAGTGTGCAGCAGTGTAAGGAGCTCCAGATTCTGAATGTCAGTGGTACCAGAGCTGTGCCGAAGAGCATCAGGTGAGGTGGCCTGTCTGTAATGGGCAAGTACTTTTAAATGTACTTATTATGGGAAATCACCCAAGGGCAGGCAGACTAAGAAAAAGAGAGCCTTAATCCCATTGATACAGTGTCATCAAATCCCATTCTCTCAAGGATTTAAAGAGATAATCCCAGGCAACCCTGCTGAAGAGTTTTTCACCACCTAGTGATAACGCTACCAGAAACTCCTTCCAGCACTGTGATATTGCAGTTGTGTGTCAGCTTAGCTGCTTGCCTGCTCAAATTTATGGAAAGCTGTTTGTAAAAAAGCACAACATTCCCTCACCCACTGCATATATAACAGATGCAAATATACACTTGAGGTTATATATGCTAGAAGACTAAACTATTCAATTTGACACATTTAGCTTGTTGGCAATGTGCTTTGTTTAAATTAAAAAATAACACTTTGCTAAAGATGATGAAGTAGAATGCTGAATTGAAAGAAAGTATTAATCATAATTAGTGTAGTGATTTGCTCTTTATTAACACTGTTGCATCAGTAGCCTCAGGCCCAAATCCAGATTGCTGCCCCATTAGGGCAGACCAATGCATATTAAATTACTAGTGAATTAAAATACACAACATTTCCTACACACCAAAACCTAACAGAACTGTTCCCTTCTCCAGAGAAGCCGACTCTGCTTTTTGTGTTTAAATGGTAAGGACCCTGGTGAATGAGTTTCACTTTGTACAGCAGAGGAAGCCCCACCAGCCATTAACAAGTCCAGAGCATTGTTGGTGCTGCCATTCTTGGATTTTTGGTTTCACTGGTGGGAGAGGGCTTTGCCCGTGCTTGGTCATCCGTGGCACCAGCACAGCCACGTCTTTGTGTGTGTGTGTGTGTGTGTGTGTGCAAGGGGCCAGTGCCACTGGGGATGGTAGGAACATTTTGTACACCAGGGTGTGAGAGAAGAGCCAGTCTTGGCATACTCACAAGGGCAAACTGCAACGGAAAATGGTAAATAATATGTTTTTCTGTGTTTTAGGGTTTTTTTTCCCTCATTTCACGTTAATTATTCTTAAACATTGGCTACCTGTGCTGTATTTTGCAGGGAATCTGCAGCTAATTATCAGAGCACTGGTTTTGTATGCCCTTTTGGTGGTTATAAATTAGTGTAAATCCTGCTGATTCACTAATTTTACTCCTCAGAGGGTCTCAGAGTCACACCTGAGGTTCATTAACTAACTTTTCTCCACTTAATTTACTATATTTAAGTAGTTTTCAAAGGCTTTTACAAAAGACTTGGCCTAACTCTGCTCATGCAGCTGTATGGGTCACCTCCACAGCAGCAGTGGGAAATTGGCACTACTTGTGAGGAATGGAGGTGTTCCTGGGCAGTGTTTCCTGAATGTGCTGCTGGATGTGGGAAGAGCAGGAAACCTTATGGTTGCAAAACTGTAAAGGCTTCCAATTAATCACAGACCCAAACAAGTCAAACAATCAACCAACCAGCCAAAAACCCAACAAAACCCCCCAACCAACCAAAAAAAACCTACAAACAAACCAAAAACCTCCTCAGAGATTTATATTTGAAAAGCAAGATTTTTTTTTTTTTTTAATATTTCATGTGAGTCTATATCCAAGGCCCTATATGAAGTTAGGTAGGAAATTCCAAGAGAGTTTCCCTGTGAGATTTCTATGCTCTGATTCTGCGTGAGAGATAAATAATATCAGCAGATTTTATTCTCGCACAAGAAAATGAGGTGTTTCCATCTCAGCATGAAACGAGAGACCTGCAGGTTAGACAAATACTGCAATTCTGAGAAAAAAAATAAAACTAAACTTTTATTACTCCAAAACCTCTGGGAAAAAAACAAAAGCAATCCTTTTCTCTAAAATGTTGCTTAAGTGGGAAGTGTAGGAGAATTTCTCTAATGTCTCAGAAAAAGCAGTATTTATCTCCTTTAAATGAAAACATGAGTAGTATTCCTTGTTCTATAGCTTAGTGATCAGAATTCTACCCTGGGATTTTGCTCTTCTTCCTTGAAAAACAAACAAACTGAAAATTCAAGGGAAAGAAGCCTAATGTCTGTCTCTTTTTTTTTTTTCTTCTTTTTTTCTGGTTTATATTATGGTTTTAGCTTTTTGAGTGAAAATGTGTACATGGTTTCACTTTTGTCTTTCTCGGTTTTTGTAAACATCTTACAAGTGAAGTCTTCTGTAAAAAAACATGATTCTGATCGAAGTGCAAAGGGCAAAATTGTAAGAGACCATATACTTCACTGCTGAAGAACCATCTTTCCCAGACATCTCTGGGACACAGAGAGAGACAAGGTAAGGGATCTATAGGGCAGTGTATCCAAGTGTCTGTGAAAGTCTTGTCCATAAGAAAGCAATTTGTATGTTTTAAGCTTGTTGAAGCTCAGAATTTATTTTCCACAGTGAGTCTTCATGTATTTAGAGAAGTATGTAATAACAAAGAACAAAACTCATGAAGTTTTTGGTTGGGGTTTGGGAGTTAGAGAGACAGGGTTGAATCACTCTCAGTGTCAGAATGTCATCTCATAAATCAAAGAAGTCTGTGCTGATTTGGGGATAATGTGGTTTTGTTCATGTTAGATAATGAAATGTGATTTAAAATAGAAAAGATTTCAGAATGATACCTGAAAAAATCTAAACATTGTGTTCCAAAATTGCCAAATGTTCTATTGCCTCAACTGTGTTTTCAGACCCAATTTTGTCAAAGCTGACATTCCACTTTAGAAGCATTGATATTGATGAAACGGCATTTTTGAATGACAAATGCTTGGAAATCTTTAAATTGATTTTACTGGGACTGTTTTTTATTTAACTACTGATCTTTGATCCCTGAGGTCCTGAGGATCAACAGAAATTAGAAGAGACTTTCCCAATAACTTGCACCAAGTACTTATGACATTAAGGACTTGCTACTGCACCCTTCGTTTTCCATGCACATCTGTCCTGGTAAAGTCTTCTTCACCCTCATAACCCATATATCATTTTTAGAGTGGAGAAAGTGACTTTGCATCACAAGAGTGAATTTCTGACATCCAGAGATGTGTATCAACTTCATACTTGTAGAGATTCTTACAGCTAGTTGAAACATGATGAATCAAAGCCTTCTGATGTTGAAAGCAGCCCAATATCACTCTTTGGAAACACTTTGGAAGGTTAATTCTTCAGAAATTGTATCATCTCAGTTTCTGATGAGATTAAATGAATTTTTAAGGTAGTGCACTTTGATGTATTACATTATTCCAAAAAGTAACAGAATTTTATCTACAGAAGGGATATGAGATGTTCAATTTAAAAAGTCACCGTGCCCTGCACAGTGGCTGACTTGCAAAATTCGGTGTACTGGGTCCATTGCCCCAGACTGCACAGGTTTGTGGGGGTTTTGATTTGCCTTTTTGTTGTTTATTGAGCTGTCTTTGTCTTGACTAATGAGTTTGATCACTTCAGTTTTTCATGTTCTCCTCCTCAGTCCTGCTGGGGAATGGAGTGAACACAAGGAGGGCTGTGTGGTGCTGAGCTGCTAGCTGGGCTCAGTGCACAACTAAAGACTTTATTTCATTTTTAAGTGCCAAAAGTTTCTCTTATGCATATCAGTGTTGCAAATTAAGCAACAAATTAATGAACTATTTTTTAATTTCCTTTCCTATTTAAAAAAAACCTAATTAAAGCAGATAAGCTTCTCTGGGAGTTTTGAGAAGAGTAAGAAAATGTTTTGTTTCAGAGGACAGCCTTTGCCTGTGCTGTTATGCTGCATTCCAGGGAGGGACCATGGTGTGCCCTGTTGAGGTTGTGTTCAGGTGGGTAAGCATCCTGCAGGGGTGCAGGGAAGGGGACCCCTTTGACAGTGGTGCAGTTTGGGCTGGTGTGGCTGAATCGTGTCTGAGATTCTGCAGCGTGATGCCAGCCAGGTGCTGGGGCGGGGGGCTGCCAGATGTTAAGTAGCAAGGCATTCCAGCAGTGCTCTGTGACATACCTCACAACTGTGTGTCCTGCAGGACAGTCTGCTCACTGTTCACTATAACATGAAGTGAAAACACTCAGAGCTCAATTTCCTACAAAAAATAA
>VWZT01004334.1:260175-345569 GCA_013397055.1 Pachycephala philippinensis | reverse complement strand
TTTGTTTTGTTTGTGTTTTTTGGGGGGGCAGGTTTTTTGTTTGTTGTTTTTGTTTTGGTGGGGGTTTTGGTGGTGGTTTTTAAGGGTTTTTTTGTGGTTTTGTGGGTTTTTTGGGGGTTTTTTTTGTTTGTTTATTTGTTTTGTTTGTTTGGGTTTTTTGTTCTGTTTTGTTTTGGTTTTTTTTCACTATTGGTCTGATTTATTGTTTCTGGAGACTAAGAGTGTGTCTATTCTGATGAATAAAAGAAAGTCAAGGAGCCGCCCCTGGACCTGATGCCAGGTAGAACTCTTCGGTTCACGTCTTGTTATGATCCGATTACTAAGGTTCTTCAGAAATTCCTCTGCCTGAAATAAGGTGCAGACGAGACCATATGCCAGTGACAATAATATGGGTTTTATTTGACAGTAAATGTGAGAGACAGAGAAAGAAAGAAATAGAAAATAGGTGGAGGGCACAGAAAGAGAGTGACTGGGACAGAATAAGGAAAATATCACCACTCCGTGGATCCCAATGATGTTCTGTTGATCCTCTCCAGCTGGTCTTCTTGGTGGTGAAGGTCTCCCCAAAAAGCATAGAATCCCATAGGTTAATATACCCTGGAGCCAGGTAGCAATGTCCAGGCATGTCCCTGTGGGAGAGGGGCAGTCTCTTACAGCAGAAGTCCCAGTCTTCAGGGAAGCTTCTTTGGTTGTAGCTTCTTTATAATGAGCAAAACTTTACATCAATGTTTGAGGCATGAACAATTTTCAGTCTCTGACATGTCTATGCTATGCCAGGTACAGCTCCTTCCTTGCAGGCTGGCTAAGGGCTGTACATCTACAGGCATAGAGTAGCTGTTGTCACCTTCAGACTCAGACAGTGCTCCTAAAATATAAAATGCAAAATTATTAGCATGTGTTGCAGTAGTGCTAGTGAGAATAATTTCAAAGTGCCTGAAACAGTGCAAGGATTATATCGCAATTTGATAGGGAAAAGTTTTTATAGCATGAAAATGAGACTATGGCTTCTGTGCACTGGCATATTGCATATGTGAGTACTCAAAGGTACGAAACAGGTTTGGATAATATCTTAGGACTAAGGAGAATTGTATCAGACAGACCTTACACAGTTGTATATACTCTGCTTTATGGAGAGAGAATCTGTGTGGCATTGTTCCCTGAACTGGAATGGAGATAACTTGCGCAAAACATGCTGGAGTGCTTCAGGAAATCTCTGGAGAGTGAGCTGTCAGTTAAGAAGTGTGGAGAACCAAGTTTGAGTTGTTTATAACAAATTCTCCAAATTTATTCCTGACTCTATTACAGCAGGCAATATAGATGTATACTGAATATTCCAGATAAAATCTTGTCTGTGATTGGTGATTAATTTCTAATATAGTTTGAAAAAAATATGATGTTACTGGTATAGTCAGGAATCTGCCTTTATGTTGACTTTGCCATTATCCTTCAACTGACTTAAAATTTAGCATTAAAAATTTAGCATTCTTTTATATGTCTGTCACTCTGAAATTCCAGATAAGTTAGAATTATCCCTATATGTCAAAGCATCTTAATCGCAGTGACATTCTAAAACTACTGATACTCACACAGTTATTTCTAGGGCATGTATTGTGTTTTCTGCTCCTTGAATGGACTTGGGATATGGGGAATTACAAAGATTCTCTGGGCCTTTCCTTGCTTCACTAAATCATATCTGTGGATTTTTGCTGAGATAAAGCTAGTGCTGGAAGACTTCCCATTATGGTCAGATTTGCAAAGAACCCATTAAAGGTCGCCAAGCAAATGCCGACAGGTTTTCACTGGGAAAAAAAAGAAAAAGTATTTTGTATTCACATCGCTGAGCAGGGCATGTTTAATATGAATATTAGGATGCTAAGCCAAAAAAAGAGAAAAGAATTCACAATTTCAGCAGACATCAGAACTGCTGCAGCTGTTTAGGGGTGACACACAGGGCTAACTGCATTTAATTGCTGAAATAGGTTAAACGTAAGTGTACCAGTAAATTTTGTAAAGTTCAACTGATGAGCTTCCACTTTATGGCTGAAATGCATTTTATTCGTCTTATAAAACAGACCTAGTGACTAGACACACTCTTCAAACAGTATTTACAGTCAATGGGAGGCTCCCCAGAAAATGATTCATTCCCTTGGGATTCTGTATCTCAGTCTAGAGGTGCCTGTCTCTCTCAACTATTTGTAGAAATAACCTACAATAGCTAGCCTCCAGACCTGTCTAAATCAAGATAATTCAAGACATATGTGCATGAGCATATGCCTTAAATGATTATTTTTCACTGTTTCACTGTTTTTTTGTATCATGTCATCCTCCGTAAAATATATTCTGATCTTTTGATGTGTTAACAATGCTTCCAAATTTACAGCCATCAATAGTCATCATTAAAATGCTAACTTTTTGTTCTGCCAAAAAACACCACAAAAAAAACCCCCACCAAAACCCCAACTATCTGCAGGTGCTTTTTGTAACATCTGCAAGCATGTTGGAGTTGAACATAATTGTCCCTGGTTTGAAACCCTGGCACACACCACCAGCGACTGGCCTCCAGCTGGACTGGATGCAGTGATCACCACTCTCTGAGCCTGGAAATTGAGCTACTTTTCAATTTGTCTCGCTACCCAGTTTTCTAAACTATACTTTATCAGTTTGTTCGGTGGATTTGATGGGAGACTGTGTCAAAATCTGAAGTCAACATGAGAAACAACACTAATCTGCTGAGCCAGTGATTTCTTTGCAGAAGGCTACCAGGCTATTCAGGCATTTGATATAATGTACATGATTTATGTAAGACAAAAATCCAACATATGTAATTGATTTTCCTTCTGTAAATTAATGTTGACTAGTCTCAAAAGGCTTGTTTTCCTTGATATGATTGAAAATGTATTTTGGGATTATTTGCTTTCTCATCTTCCCAGGGATTCAGGTGAGGCTAATGGGCCTGTAGTTTCCCTGATCCTCATTCTTGGCTGTCTTCATGAGTTTGCTTTTTTCAACTGCCCAAGAATCTCTTACAGTTTTCATGATCTTTCCAAGGCAGTTGAGAGTGGCCTTGGAATAACATTTTCCAAGCTTCATCAGCTCTCATGAGTGCCCGGTCCCCCAGACTTGTGGATGTTCAGTTTCTTTAAATATTCCCAAATCTGACCCTTTTCTATTGAGAGTAACTCTTCTTTGCTCCAGACTTTCCCACAGTTTTGAGGAACCTGGAATCCCAGAAGAGGAGTCTTAGCAGTAAATACTAAGTATTTTCCATGTTCTGTTACATCAGGTTCGCTGCACTGTTCAACAGCAGCTTGATAGTTCTGGTCTTCCTTTTGATGCTGATATACGTGTTGAAGCCTTGACAGATACAACTCAAAATGAGTTTTGGCTTTCCTAACCACAACCGTGCACTTGGAGAGTCTCTACTCTTTCTGTATTATTCCACTTCCACCTCCCATATTCTCGGGCTTTTTTTGCACATTTGACTGTAGTTAATACACGCAAGACTCAAACCATATTCATACATGTGGACATCTTGTCACCTCTACTTGATTTTCCACATATTGGGATGGACCATACACAAGCTTGGAAAAAATGACTTGGAAATCAGTCAGCTCTCCCAGACCTTACTTATACCTTGCTTCCTCTTTTCAGGATCACAAACACCACCATCTCTCTGGGGTCAAGACTTCCCCCAGCCTTCACGTTCCAGACTAGTTCATCATTTGCTGTAATTCTGAGATCCGGCAAAGCAGCTCCCTTCATCAACTTCTCGACTACCTGTGCCAGGAAGTTGTCAGCGATGCACTCCAGAAACCTCCCATATTGCTTGAGCTACAGCTATATCTGTTTTCCCACAGCAGATATCAGGCTGGTTTCACTTACCCACAAGGGCCAGGACTTCCAGTTGTCTGAAGAAAGCCAGACGCTATTAGGCCCCTTTTTATCTATCAAGTCTTTCTCCTAAGAAGTGATATTGAATATAACTAGCTTCTTTTTTTAATACCAGAGGCAAATCAGAACTAAGTTTTATTATGGAATTAATCAAGACGGTTGTCAGTCTGAAATAATTCTTTCAAGATTAGGGAAAGTTCCTGTGCATTCTGTTAGGAAATTATTTACCACGGCTTCACATTAACATATAATGGTGGTTCTTTTGGTGGGGGTTATTAAAAGCAGTAACAGCCATATGTGCTTACATTAAAAAAAGACAATGCTGTGCTTCTTCTGTTTTTGAATTAATTCCTAAGTGCCTCAGTAACATTCAGAAAGAATTATAACAAGATAATGACTAGAAAATAACCTTTCTAATGATTGCTGTTAAATTTTAAAAAACGATGCATAGGCAATAAAGGCTTTACAAACCCCCTTCATTGTACAACTTGGTGAATGTGAATGAACATATAGGCCTCTTTAGGAAAGATCTTAGGAATGTGTGCTTTACCTGACAAGGAACAGAGCTCATTACCGCTAAAGTAATCAATAACCCCTGCTAATGTGTTCAGTTGGAGACATAGACCAGATCAATAAAACCTGCCACATGCTTTTGTTTTAGGAAATGAAACCTTTTAGTTCTTAATTAAGGGAGAGACCTCACATCCTTAATGATGTTTGCGATGACTGTTGCCACAGAGGACAAGAACAACTGCATCTGAGGTTTGCTCTAAAAGACTTTGACAAAGTAGTAAGAGAGTTGAGCCAAAACTGATCTAAATTTATTTAGTTTATTTTAATGCAGCAAAACCAGGGGAAAATAATATTCAAGAAGAAGAAGTATTCTGATAAATTACTGTGGTTATCAGAGGAAATAACACTTCCATTACTGTAACATGTGTCTGCAGTCTGGCAACAAAAGATACAGAATCAAACCATGCCAAAGTGCTTTGTGTGCTACTGAGATTGTGGGTCTTTAGAGTGGCCACTGTAAAATGTAAGTTATCATTTTTTGCTTCATGTCTGTTGTTATTAGTATTCTGACTTCTCTGCACTGGTGCATTTCCTACAAGGCAGTTAAGCTAAGGGGAAGCTCATGTGGAGTGGAGAGCAGGAGCAAACTAACAATAATGACTGCACTGAAAATGGCTCAGTTATTTACACTTAATAAAAGGATAAACATATGAGAGGGAATGGATTACTTTAAATGTTTAATCAAAAAATCCTATTTACATAATATAGGAAAGATGTGAATGGGCCCATACATATGCATCTTGGTGATGATGTTATTGTCTTTTCCAATGCTGGTGTGCTGGAAAACAACTCATATCAAAGGCTTGTGTAACTGGAACTAACCCTTTCATTTCCAACATAGTTTCTGTGATAAGATTAACTGCAATGAAGTCTTAAAGGTTCAAACGGGATTTAAGAGAAGCATATCTAAGGGTTCAGATTTGCAAAGCATTAAACCTTCACAGAAATTGGCTATTAGTTCACCTGTCTAAGAAGGTGTGGGAATATGGAAGGGAATAAAAATGGAAGAAATCAAATTGCTAAGCATTTGCATGGCAACCTAACAATGCCAAAGCTTACATTGTCAATAATCCTAGAAATGCAAATCTATATGTCTAATTTTACTCACATGAATGACTACTTGCAGGACCAAGCTCAAAGATCATCATTATTAACTGAGAAATACAAGAATGTAAAAGCATAATGATTGACACCCCTTTCATTTACAGAGCACAAGACACACACTAAATGAAAGTAGTAGAATTACAGCAGTTTAAAACTGAGATGTCAAATTTAAGCTGAGTATACATACAGGAACAGTGTGATGTGGAGGAGATCAAGATAGGTAAAGAAGTAAAGAAGTAAAGATATTATATTTCATGCACTTGCTCAAAGAAACTTTTTTTTTTTTTTTTTTTAATATACATAGCAGATGCTTGGGCTTGGGAACAACACTTGCATCATAAATGCAAAATCTGGCCTGTATAAGAGCTAAGTTTTTTACAACAAAAGTTTGGGGGTTATTTAGGTTTCATTTTCATTGGGCTTTGGTGTGTGAGATTTTTTTTTGCTTTGGGTTTGATTGTGGGTTTTTTGGGGAGGTTTAGGTTTCGGATTTTGTTTGGTTTGGGTTTTCTTGGGTTGTTTGGTTTTGTTTTTTTAAATCCCTGGCTGAAACCAGGACAGTGGCTTTGTTGTTTTGTTTGTTTGTTTGTTTTAATCTGTTATTCTTTTTAAGCTTAAACAAATTATGAAGCAAAAAACTACAACTAAAATTTAAATTTTATGATTCCAAATGTTGAAAGTGCTTGTTCAGGAGAGTAAGTTATTCTCTTGGGAAAAGACCTACCTGTACTCATTACTAAAAGAAGCACTGTGGACAGTTTCATATCATTTCTTCCCTATCTCTAGCCAGCTACAAATGCAAACATCTAAAGTTGATTCATTAGCTTAAACACAGGTATTGGCTGCTCTTAATTTTCCCTACCATATCTGCGACATCAGGATACAGCTTGTATCTGACAGAAGACCCAAGGTAAACCTCTTGCCTTTCTGGCTGAATACCACACGGCATTTCTACACCAGATGCTTATGTGTAGCCAAATGAGCTACCTCCCAAGCCAAAACTAACTTCCTTTATAGGCAGCAGAGCAAGGGAGGTGAAATAAGCTGACTTAGAGACACCTTCTGAAGATGTCTATGTTGGGGTTGAAATGAAACATCGAAGGAAAACAAAGGTGCTCTCTTTCTGATGGCAAAATAAGTAGCTTGATGATTTGCCTAGGTCACATATTTCATTCTTTACAAAATGAGTTCTACCTCCTATGAAAGTAAAAGCACCTCTGTATGCTTTAACAACGTATTCTGTCTGAAGCTACTGAGGACCTTGCTGCTAACTTGAATGATAGCAAGGCTGGTCATTTTATTTGTACGAATTAAAGCACTACAATACAATAATTATTCTCCCACTCTTTCTATTTTTGAACAAGGTATTTCAAGTCTCAAATTCCTCATTCCTCCAAGTATCTTTAGATGCTCATATAGTACACCACGGGCGAATAGAAAACAGCCTATTTTAGAAGATTAAGCTGTATAAAATACAAGGTAACTTTCTGAGAAAATAAAGAGGGGGAAAATAGCTCTAAGAGGCTCTATTTCAACCAGATGAGGAAGCTTAGTAAAGAAATGTGATCAAAGCGATGTAATATATGCCTGCCAGAAATAATAGGTGCATATTGAAATTTCCACTTTTAACTTTGGGTATGGTTGTTTGAAGATTTGCATACATCCATAGCTGTTGAACATTTTTCTTCCTATAGATTCCATGAAACAAGTTGTAACTCAATGGAATGTGCTAAAAAAAAAATCAGGAAAAGGGAAGAGAGCATGCCAGGGAGACTTTCAGGATTAACATGCAGTGCTGAATATTTAATTAGCCAGGGATAACAACAGGTAATTATGAAATCAAGCAAAGTTCTATTATGCATCATTTTATAATTCATGCGGGTGTGTCATAAAATTACAAGCATTTGTACTTTTAAAAAACTAACCATGTGTTTAATGCAAATGCAATCACGCTAATGTGATTCACATTTTTTAAAGTGCACATTGAGAGAGTGGGTAATAATGAGAGGCTTTGTAAACAAAATCACTGGGAGATACTAATAACGTAGCACTACTAAAGCGTGTTATTTATTGCGAAATTTGGAGAAGAGAAAAAAATGACCTATAATCAGCTCTTCATTTCCTGTTTTTAATTCTCAGGTATTTTAGGATTGCACTTTTCTTTTCTCGTTCCTTTATTTGTTTGTGCTTCTGGCCTTGGCTATGTAAGTCTGGAAGAAGGAGTGAGTGATCAGAAGGGGTGAGGGCATATTCATAACATTTCACTTTAATTCAGCTGGTTAAATGGAAGGAGATAATCTCTTCCTCTGAACTGCCTCTGGCAGAAACTCTGATGACTCCAAGGAGAACTTTGCCTACGTGGAAAAAGTTATATAACAGGGTTATATATAAAGTTATAATACATAGAAAATGGAAGGTGGTTTGCTGTCTAACATTTATTGTTTCATCAATGTCTAAACCTAGATTGTCCGTGGCTTCTAGTAAACCACAACATTTCCAAGATATTCACATAGGATGGCAAATATGATCTAGTGGTTGGCAGCTGGAGGGCATGGGGAATTCTCCAGACCTTTTTGAAACAGTACAAAACATCTGTGTTTAGACAACTGAATCCCGCCGTGGGTATCTATGTTCAGGTGGATTGAACAGTTTTCCATTCCCCACCAGTGATATTGAACAGAACTAGATGAATTTTGATGTCTGGTGCACTCATAGACCTAAATGCCCAGTACAAGAGAGACATGAACTTGCTGGAGGAAGTTCAGTGAAGGGCCACAAAGCTGATGAGGGCCTTGGAGCATCTCTCATATAAGACACTGACAGAGCTCAGACTGTTCAAACTGCAGAAGTGAAGGCTGAGAGGGATTGAGGCAGTGTGTATAAATTCCTGATGAGGGAGTAAAGAAGGTGGAGCCAGAGTCCTCAGTGGTGCCCAATGAACTGGTTACCCAGAGGGGCTGAGGAATCCCCTTCCTAGGAGGTATATAAAACCCAACTGACATGGCCCTGGGCAGCCTGCTCTGGGTGACCCTGCTCTGAGCAGGCCATTGGAGCTCTGGCTCTGGAGCTGCCTTTTCACATCTATTGTTCTGTGGTTCTGTTCTGGTGATACGTGCAAGAAAGGAAGAGCTTTTGAAGGAACAGCTACTTAGAAATGCCTCAGTTGGGGAAGTGGGGTTTCTAGTAGCTGCATATGTATCTGTATATGTAAATACAACCACACAGACAACTAAACTGAAGTTCCTTGATTTGTACTCACATGCATCCAATATCCAGAAGCACCTGTAGTGTGGACACAGAAGAGTCTAATATGATAGGCCCATAATGCAACCTTAAAAACAAAATAAAGTGTTACTGCAGACCCCTTCCTCTCCCCAAAAAAGTACCATTTTGTTAAAAATGTGCTTTTAATGCCTTATAAATGTCTGTTGGTGAGAACATGGGCTTTCAATAAAGGTTTTGTACAGATTCCTAGGCCTCTACTCATAAGCAAAATATATCCAGAATATTTTTTTTATTAATTTCAACTATTTGCCCTCAAAATGGTATCAAGGTATTGTTCATACCAGGGTTCTTCACAAAAGTCACAGAATTACAGAATCACAGAATGGGTAAGGTTGGAAGGGACCCCAGTGGGTTCATCTGGTCCAGCCTCCCTGCTCAAGCAGGGCCATCCCAGAGCACATGGCAGAAGATTGCGTCCAGATGGTTCTTGAGTATCTCCAGTGAGGGAGAATCCAAATGTCTCTGGGCTACCTGTTCCAGTGCATGGTCACCCACACAGGAAAGAATTTCTTCCTCATATTCAGGTAGAACTTCCTGTGCATCAGTTTCTGCTCATTGCTTCTTGTCCTATTTCTTGGCACCACCAAAAAGAGTGTGGCTCCATTCTATAGGCACCCTCCCTTCAGATACTTGTGGAAATTCATGAGGTGCCCCTCAGTCATCTCTGCTTGAGGCTGAACTGTAAAAATGCGACTGTACTGGATTTGCCTCTTTAGACTGTCCAGAGTCCTTCAGCATTATCTCCATGCTAAGGCTCTCAAACACTACCCCAAGTCCTCACAAAAACATGAGAATGCTATATTTAGTCAGATCAAGGATGCCTTCAATTCAGCAGTCTGTTTTCAACAGCAATAGAAAAGTGCCAAGAAACTACTATAAAGCTTATAAGGTAGTTTCTTTTAATAGTATCTCATTATATCATTCATCTCCCATACTCATTACTCCATTATTTAGAGAAAACATGCTCTAAATAAGTTGTTAGAAAGTATTTTATAAACAAAGCATATTTTCTCTTAATACCTGAATGGGAAATATTTTGCTTTGTTAATTCTTTGCTTAAAAGCTTTCAATGTGTTGTTTTTGCACCAACATAAACTTGTGTCAATGACTCAGCTGCGTATATATTGTCACTTCTTTGTAATGAGCTTAGTTTCAAAAATTTTTCTTTGGAGGAGTATGTGGAGCAGGTAGTAAAATTGAAAATGACAACATGGCTTCTCTTATTCAAAGAGTCTCTACAGACTCTCCACCTAAATACTTTAGCTTCAACCCCATTTTCTTTAAGATGCCGTTGTAAATAATTGAATGACAGGGAAAGAAAACTAATTTTATTGCTGCATCTTCAACTACAATTTCAGTCCAAAAAATTTAAATTATATTTTCAAACTGATACTTTGTTTTTCAACTCAAGACATTTTGTGAAGAGTAATTGGTATTTTTCTTCTAAGTTGTTGTAATCAAAACTCTTTCTAGAGCATGATCTTCCAGCATTAGTCTTAGAAAGATTTTTTTTTTTAATTTTATAGATGACTCATAAACTTTGAAAAATGGATCTTGTAATGAAAATGCTGACATGACATTAACCATAACAGCAAGAACAGTGCCACAGTAATTTATTTACATGTTGCTTTTCAATTTCTTTGCATGCTATTGTTATCATTTTTATGGCAAGTATTATTTTTCAACAAGTTTCTGATTTGCAATTTTATACTGCAATCTTTATTGTTGGCTGGGGTTTTCTTACGAATTAATTACACTCTTCAAGGAAATTGCTTAGACCTAGAAAACTGACACAATTTATTATTTTTTCCAAGGGGAAAGCTTAATGTCTTCACTGCAGCATGGGCTCAGCCCTATTGTAGTTTTCTCTATAGTGATAAATATAATAACATAAATAATAATGTAATAATAATTCTTAAAAATCATCAGAAGACGTCTGTTCAAGTCAGGAAAGACTGCTGCCCTAATTCTCTTCTCAATTCCAAAGATTTAATATTGGTACAACTCCAATTTCTGTGAATTTATTACATATTGCACCACTTAGAAGAGCTAAACTTATCTCTTTTCTAATGGAATGAACTAAAATCTGAAGGAATAGATATAATCTGCTGAATTTAAGCTCAATATTTATGGGGAAGGAGAAGACAAGGACTTTATTCAAAAGAGAATTATAGGAAGAATAATGACACTCTCTTAGTTGTCGGTAAACTATCAAAGCACAGGTACAAGGAGATACTTCAAGTCTTAATTCATGATCAAAATGATGACTTAGCTGTCATCACAGAGACTGTGGGATATGCTGCACATCTGACACAGACACAGAAGAGTACAATTTGTTCAGGGAGACAAGCAAGGGAAAAACGTAAGAAATGCGTTTTATATCAGAGGTGTAAATACTAGTTTAGATGCTACATGAGAATTGACTGATTGAAAATCTGTGACTAATGTTAACAGGAAAGAAGAAAAGGAAAGTGCTATGACTGGGGAAAAGAAGAAAAGGAAACTGCTATTACTCTAAGCCACCAAATGCGTACAATGAGTAAAACCCCAGAGAGAAATCTTTTTGTGACTAATAGAAGAATAAGCAAAGTGTCTTAACTAGTAATAAGGGGAATATTTAGCTATCAAGGGGCCTGTTGGGAGCAGGGAGAAGAAAAATGGATGGTTCAGGAAGATTTTGGAATTAGTTCAGAAGTTATTTAAACTGAAGATGGAGACAGAAATTAGACAGGCAAGCTCTTCTGTACCTATTCTGTTAAAAAGGGAAGAAGTGGTTGAAACGAAGGTGTGAGTGATAATACTATGATACGATCCTTAACAAAACATCAGATAGAGAACATGAAAGGAAGAGCAAGGGATTCTAAGGAAAATAACTCTCAGAGCTGATAAGGAAGAAAAGTATATATAAATATATATGTGTGTGTGTGTATGTATGTGTGTGTGAAGATGGGGAAAAAAAACACTGCAGAAGAGCTGATGGCTTTTAAAAGAAACAAATTATTCCATTTTAGATGGTGGCTTAGGGGAAGCATCAATAAATTAACCAGCTAAATCAAGTTATCTTTGCTGCCCTGAAATTCAACAGCAAAGTTCATAAAATGCTAACATGAACAAATGCTGAGAAGAGGTATTAAGGGAAGCATTCACATGGGGCTATAGGCCTTGATGAGAAAAGAGATGTAACTACAGAGGGATTTCCAAAAAAACTCCACTCTATCAGTACATTAACAGTACCAGGAAAGAAGGCGTTATTTTGTTAGAGTGGAGACAAATTTTGTGTGCTAACAAATAAATGTGTTTGCAGCCTTGTTTGTAACACTCCTACTGGGAAGATTCAACCCACATCCCAAATCCAACTGTGTACTTGGAGAAGCTTACATTCCACGTGCTCCTTTGAATTCTATTTTACTTCAGTTTTGAGGTGAAACGACAGAAGGACTTCTCCAATGGAATGAATGAAGTTCAAAGTGTGAAGTCTGTTTATTACATAGAGTGCTACCCCAAAAGCTTAGGTGCCAATGTCACTACTCATTATGTTAATTGTTTATCCACTAAGAACTAATACAGAAATCTAATAGGGAAAAGAAACAGTACCCTACTTTCTACTTGTGTGTCAGCTATATCAAGGTAAAAATATTCTGATTTATAGCACTGAGGGAGTCTGAGGGTGGATTTGATTTTTTGTGGGTTAGTAATTTTCTTTCCCCCAATTTATTTCCCTCACATTTCAGGATATTACAGAAAATGTCAAAATATCCCTCTTCACTTTTGCGATGGTCTTGCTTTACCCATATTATTAGTACCATCTGTCCTATGGTAACATTCAGAAGTTGAAGAAATTATAGTATAAGTAGGCAAGACAGCAAAGAGTGCAAGAAAGCCTTGCAGCATTCCTCTGAAGTACATATTTTTTACTCATATTGCCTGTCCAGACTCTCTACCGCAACTGTGCCAGGGGATGAATAAAGAAACACAGAAGAAATAGTCATCTTGACACGCAGGGGAGGATTTCAGAGACTTAGCAGCACCAATCCATAATTATCTATGAGAGGGGAGATAGTATATATTACATGTATAAACTTGTAATTGTATTTCATAAGGCATTCCCAGGCACTGCCTGATAAGGGGTGTATCTGGGTACACCAATCTAACGAGGTTAGAAGAAAACAATCTCTCTACTATGTCCATATTATGTTAAAAGAGCAGTGACTGCTTCTCCTCTCTGCTCACCTCATTGATATGTAGTTTTGTACACAGTGTGCTGTTGCTGACTCTGTGATGTACACTGGCTCCTGCCTGCTTTATTTATTTATTTTATTACTCACCTTCTGCAGCAAGATCAAGGGAATGGAGCTCAGTATGGAGTGCAGGGGAAGGGCACTTTGATTGCACAGGATTCACTATGGGTTGTTTTAGGGACAAACCAGGGGTGGGGAAAAGGAGGAATCAAGGTAACTCGGGGAAGAACAAGTGGGAAAATAGAAGTAAAAGTTGATAGATGAGCCAGTTGTGTGCAAGCAGGGGCTGTTCAGTGCATCTGTGTGGCCATGCCCTGTGCCTGACCATTACTGCGCGTCCTAGCTTCTCACTAAACCCCATTTCTAGCTATTTTCTGATTGAGGGTCTCTGTCTTGTGTGCAAAAGTGTGTGTGGGGGGCTCAGTGACAGCCCTGGGGCTGGGCCCAGGAGTCAGAGCAGTCCATGTGTCCATGGTGCCAGTGTTATGCATGAAATCAAGGGTTTGGCTTTCGCATTTGTGAGGTGACAAGTGATTAGGTTAAAGTTGTGAGAGAGGTTGAGTTGTTAATTTGCTCCTAGGATTAATGAGAGTTTGTGGTTCATATTTGTTGATGTTTGGGGGTTGGGTGTTGCTCATGGGTGTTAAACAGGATTTGGGAGTCTACCTTTTACTAAAAGTCTCATGGAAACTTTTGAACAAATCCCCAAGTTCGGCTGTGTTCCAGGGAGGAAAAACCCCTCACCCAGGACCAAAGAACTATTTTTAGACATCAACCAGCACCCTGTCACCGGGCTCCATGGAAACTATGAATTTTAATGAGGAAATTTTCCCTCCGAAAATTCTGAGTGACATCACTCAGAGACTGCACCGTAGCAACGACGAGCCATTGGTAAAAGGNGGGAAAACTCAGTTGAGACCCAGCACTGAGGATCTTTTGGGCTGGGTTTACAGCCATACTGACTGCAAGGGTCCTTGATCATTGCGTTCCCAGGGATTATTTTTTTTTAATTTTTAAAATATCATTTTGCTGTCTTTTCGAACCACCCAATAAACACATTTAACTCTTAATCTAATTAAGAGTTGTCCATTTATTTTTCACAGCCAGCAACTAGTGTGAGCATGAAAATAATAATTAGTGAAGCTGCTTCCAGATAAGAAAGAGAATAGGTGCTGTGGGCTGGGACTGGGAGAAGGATGTGTGCCTCTGAGGGTGCAACCACAGGAGGAGGTGGCAACTGAAGGTGCCAGCATAAGGGATCTGGAGTCCAGGCCAACTGCTGGAGAGACAGTAGGTTCTGGGGGTGCACTGAGAGGTACATTTTTGTGTGTGTGCGTTCATGCAAGGGTGTCTGTACTGGCAGCTAAAGTGGGACTGTGGTCTTGAGGGCTTGTATGTCTATACGCCAGCAACTGGAGAGACTGGGATCCAGGGACAGCTACTGGTCAGACTGACAGCATGGAGCTGCCACAGCCTCCTCCCTAGCAGGCTTCTGCGTTTGGAAACTCTGTAAACATCTATAAACCAAACATCTATTTTACCCAAACCAAGTGCTGCACATCACGTTAAGGAGCTTGGTTCTGTATTCCCTGAAATGATTTTACAGCATAAAAGCATTTATTGACATATATAAAATACAGCCCTATTAAAATGAAAATTAGGTTTATGTGCCTCTTCTCTCTCTGTTTGTATGTATTTACACAGACTGTAGACTTAAACTACAACCCAAATCATTTAAAGAAAGGACTAATGTATAGAAAGATTCTCCAGGGCATGGAAGTTAAGGAGTTTAGCAGTTCAGCTTGTAAATCTATTATAATGTACAGCTAAAATCCCAGAGTCATAATCCCTGGTTATTCTTCAGGATCAATGGCCATTTTGCCAGCACCAGATCTTCTGATCTTTCTTTTCTCTCTTTTTTTATGACTTTCTTCTTGAGGGATGCTAAGTTAAAATAAATGGCAAGGGAAAGAAAAATAAACACTCCCCCGTGTTCTGTCACCCCCTGCCTCCCCAGTCCTTCCTCAGTGTTTGAATAACCTTTAAAAAGTTGCTATAGAAATGACTTTCCCATTGATAATATGAAAATCATTGAATTCAGATGACTTCTAATTTACTTTGTAAAGTCAAATTCCATGTAAGTATTCAAATTATGTGAAGATCAAATGTAGTCTAAAGTTGCATTTCTCACAGTTCAAGAAAATTTCCACTCAAAACACTCAAAAACCTAATGTCATAGCCTGAGTGCCATGTCTTAATGATAAGCCATGTTTATTGCGTGCCAGCACTCTCTTGTCCTTCAAAAACCCTGTAGGAAGAGAAGGGAAAGGAGGCACAAGTTTTAAGCACTTTCACGACATGTTTGGCATTTGATCTCTTAGCTAAATAAAAGTGTTATTACTTCCGTGGGCTATAAAGCTGTCTGAAAAATAATATCCTTCTTTAGTTCCACGGAAGTCTACTGAAAAAAGGTCTGATTGGAAATAAAGAATTTTGCCATGGCTTATAATGGCAGTGGGTATGTTGGGAGAAATATTTATGTATAGAAGGCATACATAAACTTTAGGGAAAATAACATCCTTTCTAAAATAAAGCAAGAGAGAGCAAGAGTAATCCATCAGATGATTAAGCTGAGGAGGAACCAAAGCAACAGAAACCAGAAGACAATACTGGTCCTTCAGTCTGCTGCATACTTGGTGCTGGGTCCTTTTTCTTGATTCACACTTGAAAAAGCAATCAGTGTGGAGCATTTAGCTTAGGTAGATCAACAACACCACTATTTTGATGTTATCTAGCACATTTATTGACGTCTGCTTTGTTTGTGTGCAGTTTATCACAAAGAATAATTTCAAATGGGCATTCATAACTTATTTGCAGAATATCCTTTTTCAGCCGTGTATGTATTACTCTAGTGATTTTTTGGGACTGGTTTAACCCAAGCAGGTGATTAAGTACCACGCATCTGCTCACTCACTCCACCCCCTCCGTAGTGGGATGGTGGGGAGAATCAGGAAGAGAGTAAAATTTATGGATTGAGATAAGGACATTTTAATAATTGAAACAAAGCAAAACAAGACACAGATGATGAGGAGAAGGGCTATGATGAGGATGATAATAATAATTAGTAGTAAATGTAATAGAGGGGGGAAGGAATGAGAGCTGAGAGAAACAAGTAATGTACAATACAATTCTTACCACCAGCTCAACTCACCGCAACACTCAGCCTGTCCCCAAGTCACAATTGACCCGTGCAAGGTAAATCCTCCCAGTTTTTATGCTGGGTAGGATGTTCTGCTGTATGGAATAGCACTTGGCCACTTTGGGTCACCTGTCCCAGCCATGCTCCTGCAGAGCTTCTTGTGCAGTTCCTCACCGGTAGACCACAAGACATGGAAAAGTCCTTGACAGGATAAGCATGCCAAAGCAACAATCAAAGCATCACTGTGTTATCAACAGTATTCTCGTACTGAATCTAAAACACAGCACTGTACAGCTACTAAGAAAATGAATTCTATCCCAGTTAAAACCAGGAGCGGGACCTACAAAACTCCAATTTTTTTCCATCTATGATTATTTTCATAATTTATCAACATCTTCACAGCATGTAGGCCCTTTTTAACATTGGGAGCTATACTTTCCAAATAAGTCAACTTTTGTCTGTCATGTAAAATCTAAAACATGCTTTTAAGCAATACAATGTACACAGTGGCCAACTTTGCTGGTCATGTACTGAACTGTGATTAGTGAATGCTCCTAGCAACAGAGACCTGAAAACCAACAGAGCATTTAAAAACAAATCTAAAAACATCTGTAAGACTTCTTGTCTGGAATTTTCCTGTTATTTTCAACATTTCAGTGGGAACAAAAGAAACTCTACATCATAATTTCATTTAAAGGTATTTTTTTCCATTTGTAGAGATAATTTGCTTAATATTAATTTACAATTTAAGGGTACATTCTGAAAATATCTTATTCTTTACTCTGTTTCACGGAAATCAAGGCATTGTTCAATAAGAATGAGTTTTTCGGAAACTAGCCGTGCTGGAGAAAACCTTAGGCAAAAAATGTTTTCATACAAACCATTCATTAAATGACTTTGAATAATGAAGAAAATA
Source organism: Pachycephala philippinensis (assembly GCA_013397055.1). Taxonomy (NCBI): domain Eukaryota; kingdom Metazoa; phylum Chordata; class Aves; order Passeriformes; genus Pachycephala; species Pachycephala philippinensis. The sequence continues at coordinate 328,363 of VWZT01004334.1, read as the reverse complement.
ATATGAATTGCTGTCTGTTCACAGACAATTCAGTAGTGGGCTGGATTTGACAAACTGTTTGTTACAAATAATTCACACCAGCAATGAGTATGATCCCTCCAGCTGTATGTCTATTTGGGATTAATAGAGGTTTTTACAGACCCATTTTTCTCCCTACGTCATCTGTTTGTTTTGTTCTGTTTGTACAGTTTGCACAAAATTGCTCAGCTTGTGGTATATAGCCAGCAATTAACACCACTTAGCAGCTGTTAAACAGGGTAATCGCCTGTTGTTATCCTCATTCAGGAACTAATTGCTCTCAGTGCGCCGCTCATAAACCCACCAGAGCACCAGGTATGATCTGCTGAAGATGATCTGATGTGAAAGGGGCTTCACTTTCCCTCCTCAAGGATCAGTTCCACTGGCTACTGACACCTGCAGAGAGTGGAAGGACAGAGGAGCACCAGTAAGGATTTCTTTTCACAGAAGTCAGGCGGTCGGTGAGCCCACGGGTGGCCAGGTTTGGTGGATAAGAGGAACTGCAGGTAAAATCACACACAGCAGTGAGTGCCAGTGTGAATGGCACTGTCTGTATAGCTGTCCTGGTTTGAGCAGAGCAAACGGCAAAGTGCAGCATCTTCTGTGATCGCATCGTTTCTGAACGGATGGTTAATGTTTTCTCATTCCTTTTTCTGACTACTATCCTGAAAACATTTTCAATGCAGATGAAACAGATTTATTATTTTTTCCTATTAAAACTGACTGCTCAAAACGAAAAGAATGCTAGTGGCAGAAAGAAATGGAATGAAATTAATTAATTATTAAATTATCAGAATTAAGTAATGTGATTTTGTTACATTATTTACATATGGAATACATTTAATATGCTCTTTCTTGGAGTACCAGTAATCAATAATGTGAATATATTTCAAATATATGCACATCTTCTCTTGGTCTGCAGCTACACATAGAAAAGAAATATGCCTCCTAATACAAATGAAATATGCTTTGTAATTAATGGGGAACTTACAAGGGCAGCAGTCGGAAGTAGAAGATTTGGGTTTTATTGCCTGCACATATCTCTTTGCAGCATATTGAATGAGGTTCCAGAATAAGTAATGTGAAGTGAATCATGGTGTCTTGAATGTACCTCAGACATCCTTCATGACCCTTGTGCTGGTCACTTATGCTGGATACTTTAGTAACACACATTGATTTCAGGTTTCCTCTATTGTAAAAAGCTACTAGTATTCTAATTAGAAAATGTAAGAATGACTTGTACCTCCTTAAGAGATGGATAAGAAATCCAGGCCTCCCATACAATTGGAAGGCAGTTTTATCCATGCTCTTCAAAAGAACACGCAAACAGAAATACACAAAAATGGTTATTCCAGTAAAAATCTCCCTGTTCTTCCTACATATTAAATCATACACTTGCAAGATAATAGGTGCATTGGAAGGAACCAGTTTTTAGTCTGTGAAGTGTTAAAGTAGGATGTTATTCAACTTTCCCTTCAAGATAATTGAAATGACTTAGGTAATGATACAGGTAAATATCTAGACTGGAGGGATGAGGTTTATTGGCTCTGCTATGATCTAACACCGAAAACTAGTTTTTGTTTACATTGATAATTGGTTTTCTTTATTGCCTTTCTGTTAATCTGACATGGTTTATGAATGCTGTTTAGATGTGTGTACATGTAGTAGGGTCAAATAACAATTTCAGGAGCTATAACCTTTGCACATAATTCATATTACCAAACAAACATACAAAAACAGAAAGCCAAAACCCAACAAATCCCAAACAACAATAAAGGATGTGAAGCGACACAAATGGCTTGTGAGCTGAAATTCACAAATATTGAATGAAATTTAAATGTATCTGTTACAAGTCAAATCTAGTTCACTGTATGAATTTATACTATGACTATATGCTTGTTTCTGTTAAAATGTTCTGTATCAGTAGGAGAGAAATGCAGATGTTTAGCATGAATTCATTGTTTTGACTGTGAAAATGATGTGTCCAAGCATAATGCTTCTTTCTGCAATCCTAGTTCTCAGAAATTACAAATCCAAGCTGTATCCTTTTATTCTCATACAGCAAAGGGAAAGAACTACAGCTTTAGTAATAACTAGCCTGCTGATCAACATACCTATACTGCCTTCAACAGCTCATACAAAAAAAAAAAAAAGCTCTGAAACCTGGCTTGTGTCCCATATTATGTGTGTATACATCAGAATAAGGTATGCATATGTACATAGGAGATGGTGATTTCCAGAATGAAGTGCCTCAATGCTGCCTTAATCATTTGTTTACAGATGATACACACCCACTATTACTGTTACCTATTACTACCTCCTAGTTTGATTATTAGAATAATCATCCAGAGAGGAGTGGGATTTGAAAGTTTTTCGCTACACAAGAAGGCTCAGATTTCCAGCTCTATCCCTCTGCAAAGGCTGGGACCAGGTGAGTAGTTTGATGACAGGTCTTATGGGTCCACAAAACACCTCCCTCAGTCCAGAAATTTCACACACGCATTCATCCTCATAATTCTTCCCTTGCTCCTTCCAGCAAGGTTCAATACTTTCAGCCTGATGTCTCTCCACATTTCTCCAACTTCTGCAGGAATATACTCCAGCAGGTATACTCTCTCAGAGGTATCAACATAATATTACCTAGTAGGATGAAAACAGCAACATTCCAACTTTTCCAGGAGCTGTTACAACCAAAATAAAAAGAAAAGTTTTTCTGAAGCTGTTATGCATCACACAAGAATCTATTGCTCTAGGCAAATGCCTGATATTCCTATAGCTGTAGGTATTATAGATAATCTCAAAGGGAAACCTGCCAAAGATTTTCCATTAAATAGACCACCTGAAACCCCATGAACTTTTAAAGAAAAAAAAATCCAGTAATCAACTGAGTTTTGGATAGAATACAGAATTGAGAAAAAGAAAAGGCAACCGTATAAATTAATTTTCTCATTTGATTTAGTTTTTTTTAAGGTGACCTCTTATTTTTTTTTCTGATCATTGAATGAAATTTTCAGATGTTTTACAGCACTGTCTGTGATGTGCAAAGGCAAGAGACAACTTTCCAAAACTCTACCTATGTTTCAAACATTGTAAGTCTATTTCATTAAGAGCATTTAAATTCAACCAGTTACCAACAATTTGCATCCCAATTTTAGTTTTATGTTTGTAACTGTTATTATTAGTCCCTTTTCCAAAGCACATCAAATTATAGTTCAGCCTACTAGAGTAGGCTCAGTATCCAGTAGACTAGCAGTAATGTGGACTTTCTTTTAATGGTGAGTTGAAAGTAAAATGAGATACTGTTTAAATAATTTGTCTGCAACTGCAAATACAATAAAAGGGGCCAAAGGAAAAGTACAAATAACTTCAGTGAAATGCCATGTTTGTCTGTGGGGGATGACTACTGGTGAGAAATAAATGACTAGGTAAGAAATTAACTTTTCTATTAGAACATTTAAGATTTCGAAAATTTCTCATTTTTGGCTTGTTGTTAAATCAAGAGTTTTGTATAGACATAATTGAGCTTTTCTTTAGACTAATCATGAAATAGGAAATATTTCAATGCACTTTTATTTTCTTTTCCAAAATACCATCGGCACATAAATAGAAAAAATGGTGTTTCAGTTCAAATAATAAAAAGGTCATTAAACTCATGCTACCTGCTAGTGAAGTATGTTAAGCTTTGACTGGGGTTCTTAATCTTGCCATGTAGAACAATAGAAAGATATAAAGCTAAATATCAACAGCTGAAATATGTCCCATAGAGGTATATCTGCCTTGCATTACAAAAGCTTCTTTTGGCATACCATGTGCAATGGAGACAATTATTCTGTGGCAAATATTGGCATTTCAACAGATCACTAAACCCACCATGTTATTACCAGGTTTAAATCCTCCACATATTTTATATCATGAGACAAAACTGAAGGGAATTTCCATATGGAGGGTGCCTGTGAGACATGAGACATAGACTCCTCTCTGTAACACCTTGTAGAAAGCAGTCCTGGACCAGATTGTGGTTAAGGCTCATTAATATGCTCTGCTGCTGAAGAGCAAGGGCTGCTGGCATTTTAGCAGAAATCATGTCAGCCACTTGACACTGTTCTGGCCTTGAGATGCATAAATTGGTTACTGCTGCCTTATTTCCATAGCAAGTGAGCAGATGTAGAATGGGATGGTAGGGGGATGCTTTCACTTGCTTTCATCTGACAGGCCTGCTAGCTTCAGGAATTTCTGTTTTCTAGCTACCTTTTCTTATTTGTGCACATCCCTTGCAGTCAAGTCAGTAATTGTGAAAACAGATTGGAAAAAGCAAGTTGTTACCCTGCATCTGTTTACTGATCTCCTTAGTTCCCCAGTTCTTAGAATATCCTTAAGATGTGAATGCAACAGGCTGTAGAAGTTCTTGTCATCAGGAAATGTATCTGGAACCAAGATACCAAGCTGCAGTTTTAAAACATCTGTTTAAAGTTCCAAAATGTGCTTTAGACAATGGAGAGAGAGATGTTTTTCTGAAAAAGACGAGATCCTTGCTTTAATGAAGAAAGATTTTCAGGATACTTCCAAATCCTAAAGCGCTTTTTTTTTTTGATAAAATTGAATGTGGCCCAAGAAATTTGTAATAGCTCTGCAAAAGTCTCTTAAGCAAGGTCTGTAGAAACCCATTGAAAGTATTTTTGTTGCTCAGCTATAGAAATATATTCAGTGCCTCCTACCACTCTTATTGCACTAAGAACCTTATAGAATGATCAGTTTTTATTATTTCCCCATGAAGCATTTAATCCTTTTTTTCTCCTGGCTTGTCTTGCATCCAGTCCATGTCTTACACCCCCCAAATCTAGGAGATGCTGGAAGAGTGTTGGGAAGGAATGAAATTCTTTTCTGCACAGAGCTCAGTTAGAGCATGTAGTTTATTGCCACAGGATGTTATGAAGGCCAAAATAGAAACGAGTTTAAAAAGGGACTGGACCTATGCACAAAGAATAAGTCTTTAGTGGCTGCTAAACATGATCATAAGGATGTAAACTCTGTTTTGGAAAAGTTCCTGAAATGTAATTATGGAAATCTGGGAGCTGTATGAGGAACAGAGCTGCTTGATCTAAGCCATATTCTGTTTGGGGTGTTGTTGTTGTTTGTGGGTTTTTTTTTGTTTTGTTTTGTTTTTTGTTTTGTGGGGGTTTTTTTTGTTTGTTTTGTTTTGGTTTTGTTGTGTGGTTTTTTGGGTTTTTTTTGCTTTTTTTGTTTTTGATTTTTGGGGTTTTTTTTTGTTTGTTTGTTTGGTTTTTTTCTCTTGGGCATTTTAGTAGGGATAAATGTCATTTCTTTATGACTCTGTATAGTGGCTTTTATTCTGCTTCAGATATTTCCTGTGCTAGGTATAATCTAGTTAATTTAGAGCTGCGAGACCATACTCTGAGTTAAAGAATGGAAAAAATATAGGAATGCAATGGAGTCAGTACACTATTTGCAGTAAATTTTTGGTAAGCTTATCAGTAATTTTTTTCAGTCCCTTCTATCTGAAGTCCCTTGTGCATTAATCCAGTTGTTAATCTGATACAAACCAAAAGAAATTTTGATTCTCTAACTATTATTATTTTCTGGTCAAAAACATTTTAACTGCTGATATTTGGGTTTGTGATACTGAAACAAAATGTAATAGGCATCTAGCAGGAAACTTCTGAACAAATGGGTTTTTGGTTGGTTTGGGGTTTTTTACCCCAGCAAGATTGGATATTTTCCTAACTAATTTTCTTTAAAAAGTAGGAAATAAAGGAGCTATTTTGAGATTTTTGTATGCTGGCATTTACTTTATACTAGCTTTCATTTAGCATCTGAATAACCTTTAATTAATATTCAGGTTGCCATTGCAAATATAAAAATACTAATAAAATAACTGTACGGAGGTGACTCACATAAAAGATAACTTTGTAACTAATTACAAGCAAGTGAACATGACATGACATCACATCCTTATCACAGACATCCTCTTTGAAATCCACTGTTGTGTATTAATAACTGTTAAATTTAAATGCTTAATATGTTCAGATATATTTTAAGGATTAAGTGGCACCTTTTTATTTTTTTCCCCCTGATTTTAGCCCAGTAGAATGAGATTCCTCCCACACACATGCTTATAGTGGAGTATGCAGATGTATCTTGTCAAAAATGCTTCTGTAGGGTCTGAAATGAGACAGTAAGTCTACTAAACACATAGAAGCAGACTAAAGGGACTGATATTTTAACCATTAAAATCTTGACTAATCTGAGCAGCGAGATATCTGGATTTTTTCCAAAAAGTACCAAGTAGCCATCAGCTTTTTCTTGCCTATTAGTCAGAAAACCATCAACAAGGATCAGTCCAATGTTTCCTTTAAATATCCTCTTTCTATTAATGTACTTTGAAAACTCTTGTTACATGACACAACACTGGTCAGTTTCACTCTAATTGAGCTTTGACCTTTTGTATCTTCTTCCTGCATCTACAAAACACAGCTCTGTATCCTTTTTGGAAAGCTTGACCTTGCTTCCAGAGTTCATGCAATTTTTTTTTCCTCTTAATCTCAACAAGGAGTTTCATGTTCAGCTAAGCTGATCTTCTACCCTTCTTGCTTGATTTATGACACAATGGAATTGCTGCTCCTGTTCTGTAACATGGTTCTTAAATATTGATCAGCACTTTTGAACTCCTAAGCCTCCAAAAGCAGATTCCTGGAGTACTCTGCTTAATAGCTTCTTGAATAGCTTGAGGCTTGCTCTCCTGAACTCTAGGGTAACAACTCTGCTGTCTTTTTTTTCTTATTAGGTGACAGCAAATTGGAACAGGTTGTCAGCAGAGGTCTGGAGTCTCCCTCACTGGAGATATTCAAGCACCGTCTGGACACAATTTTGTGCCATGTGCTCTAGGATGACCCTGCTTGAGCAGGGAGGTTGGACTGTGATCCCTTCTAACCTGAATAATTCTGTGATTCTGTGATTGCACTGAAAATTTTAAACTTGACTGTTTCATGATAACTGTGGCCAAGGCAGCCACCTACCATCATATCTCTCATGACTGGGTTTCAGATTCACTACAACTAGTACAATATAAGTTTAGATAGAATATCCTTTGGAGAAAAAGTCTCTGAAACACTAATCATGAGGGTTCATCATAAATCAAAATTCTTAACCTGCCTATTTCTTGCACAGGGCCAGTTCCCTATTTTCCTATCAGGATCCCATGCCATATTAGTTCTATAGCACTAGAAGATCCTCCCTGATGGATTCCTGTTTTTAAAAGGTGCTCTGTTTATACCACAAGTGATCGGTGTAAATAGCTAGTTATATTATTTCTAGCGAAATTACATAACATGAAATCATGGTTATTCTGAGTTAGAAATACGGTACTAAGTGTAAATCAACATTAGAGTTTGACACAGAGATACCAAACCAGCCTGAACAGAGCAAATGGTAGGAGAGAGCTCACTGAAGGTTAATATACCCTGTTGGGAGAAGGTGTTTCAAGTGTTGACTAGCTCACTATGCTTGGTTTGGTCTTTGTATACCCTTAAGTTGGATTTTTCCTTATTCAGTATGCGTAGAGCTTATCAGGAAAAGAAACGTTTTCAGTCCTATTCTTCAGCATTAACACTTTCTATCTCATACTACCTATATTCAGAGATAAAAATCCTTTAAATGCTGCCCATTCTACATTCTCAAACACAGTGGAAACAGACAGGCATGAGAATTCAGCATCAGAAAATGGCTTGCCTGTTCAGGGTCAGAATCACTTTTTCTTTGTTGTTTCTGAATAACCTGAATGTGGTGCATGGCTCTAAAGAGCACTATATGCTACCAATAAAGAAGAGGACTAGAAAATAAGTATTTTCCAGCATTGTCAGCCAGATTTTTGCCTGGTTCTTGCTAGGCTATGAAATGGAGAAGAAGTAAGGTGAAATCACCTGTCTCTACATCTTTTCTTCATTACTCTTTGATATGTTCTTCAGGAAAAGCTGAGGTATGTAGTGACTGACATGCATTGTTCACTGTATTTGTAGAATGGATTCAGGGTGTAGCCACTTTTTAATTAATTTGTGGAAATGTTTTCCCTTCAACATATTTCTCCAAGATGTCAAAGGGTCATTTATTTGTTCTTAAGGAGTACTCACAAGGTCTAACTTCTGTGTTTAAGTACAGTAACTTTCAAGTCCTGCTGTCAAAGGAAAGAAACGGGTTCCACTTGAGTGCAGCTGTGTTAGTTTCTAGCTTTAGCTCACCCTAAGAGAAGCCTTTTTCTCCACTGACTGAAGAGGGAAACCAGAGCAACTCATCTGCTAATGCAGGGCTCTGATGGATGAGTGGTGAGAGCTTGCCTTAGAATGGTGCACCCACCTCTCTATCCTGCTCTCACTTGATGGACTATGGACCTGCTCATTAATCAATTTCTGAACCTCTCAGCTTCTTACAGTAAGATATCACTGATACCACCTTTCCTCAAGACATCCTGCTATAAACTACAGATGCTGATTAATGGGTGGGAGTGGCTCAAATCAGTGGCCAGCCTTCATCTGTGTTCTGCCCTTGCTGCAGGGACATCTGAAATGGACATCAATCAAACCTTCCGTAGCAAGAGTTTATGGTGCAATTTTCTGAGGGAAAAAATCTAACTGAATTTAGCTTGCAATCAGGAGGTGGTTGACAGAGAGCTCAGAAACCTCTGCAGCAGTTAGTTAGGATGGGCAGGAAAGGGTAGCAACTTCATCAGTGTCTCAAGAAACAACATTCTTGCTTGCCAAGAAAACTTTTAGCTACCTAAGACAGATGTCTAGCATCAGAGAGTGCAAACAGCTTCTTAACATCTCTCTAATCACTTTATTTCTGATTGCATGCACATGTACTACCAGTTCCTGTCAAGATGTACGCTTGTTCTACAGGAGCAGCACTGAGGTCTTTGATTTCTTATGCAGAGGTTATGAAAGAGTTACGAGACAACCATGACAAGTGGCAGTCATAGCATGGCTAAAGCACTGCAGACTTTCAAAACCTTGCACTTTGTATGCTTTCACTAGGTACTTTCAAACCAAACTTTCGGTATCACAAACATATATTTGCATACCTGATAAGTAATTTACAAGTTTCCAATTTTAAGTTTAATTAATATTAAGTAAGCCACAAAATGTGGTGAATTCCAATGAATAACATTTTCATTTCTGTGAGTTTTTTAATATCACCGAAAAGGCAACAATGGGGGAAAATCAAAGTTTTGCATGTGATGACCTAGCCTCAGAATCAAACTTCAAAACTTCGTTATCCTTGTCTGAGGAATAAATTATTTTTTCTGTGTAGTGTTTTACTCAAGCAAAGACTAATGAAAGAATATATTAATATGATTAAAAGCTAAAATACAAAGAGGTAAAAACCACATAAACATATATCTTGACCTTACATGATTTTGTAGTATCTATACATGAGGAGGAATATAATGGAGTTGCTTAGGAACAAATGATTGTTAGCTGTTAATTTAAAGGCAGGAATGTGAAATTGCCATTTTGATTTAATTTTTTAAGAATGTGTTTTAAATGGATTCCATTATGCTTTGTGCTCAGTCACCACTGAGCTGCACCACTCGTGCAGCTTGTTCTGTTTCTGTGAAATATTAAAGCTTTTTGAAGACCCATTGCACTGTGATTGATACTGATGTACATACATATGCTCGTCTTGTAACAGTGAAATCAGGGACTGGACTATATTGAATAGAGAATTTAGAGATAACAGCATATTTATTGGTCTGATATCAGGACTTGGTACTGAGATGAAGAGTCTATCAAAATATATGACAATTAAAAAAAAAAAAAAAGCCAGAAAAAGGCCAATGTTTCAGAGAAGTGATGAGATTAGTCTCACTTTTTCACTCCTCTCAAGAGCTATGTTAGTCATTGATCCATCTTTCCTGTGCCCTAGACATCTAACATAATTTGTGTAAACTGCTCATGGATGATGCCTGTTTCTTTTCTTTACTGTGGAAATAATCTAGATGACTAGATAAATTGGAAGATTAACTTTTTTTCTTTTTTTTGTGGTTACAACTAGATGATCTAAATCCCACCTTTCATGTTATGTTTGATCTGAGAAATGTTTGCTCTATTTAACTGTACCTCAGTCATTTACAAGTAATTTTTGATACAATTAAAGCTACTTAAAAAAAAAAAAAAAGAAAGAAAAGTAGAAGAAAGCTATTAACTGTCTTTCCTCAGTACGATGGGGTAAGTTTGGGTTTTTGCATTTTTTTATTTGGTGTTTCACCTTCTTGAGTTGCTGAATTATTTAATTTAGTGTTGCTTACCCTACACCATTTAACTATATGTTACACTTCAGAAAAAATGCATATTGAAAGTATTGTATGCCTGAAGAAAGGATACAAACCAAATACTTTCATTCCATTGTTTTAATTTTAACTAGACCAAAGTGTGAAATGACAAAACTAACAGCTCTTTCAGAAATGACATTTTCAAGCTGTCATATCTTTATCATAGCAGAAGGTGCTATGGCCTCATTTTGGCTCTTAGTGCTGGATCCAGGCTCACTCAAAAATGCCGAACTTTCTCAGTGAGCTGCCAACAGTTTGCCCTAACATCTGGGTGATATTCAGAAAAGCATATTTGCTGTCAATAAAACCTCTAGAAAATCAAGGAAAAAAAGAAGAAAATGTTGAATGCTCCTAGAAATATTTTTTGGAGGCATTGAGGGAGCTCTGATCTATGATGAAAATGGTCAGTTTTGTGTTCATTTTAATGTCAGGAGACATAGCAACACGTATTACCTACCATGGGTCAGTAGCAAGGTGGGACTAAAATTCCCCAAACTCCTTTTTCCTCAAGTTCTGCAGTAGATTTGTGCCTGGATGAACCTGTACTCCATGATTTCTTATAAAATCATAATTGAATGACCATTCAGTAATTTAGACACCATCAATAAAAATAGACATTTACAATGAAAAGAAGATAGATAAGCAGAGGTGACACTTAGCCATTAAATTTCAAAGACAAATAGAGTCTACCATCTACGTTTTTATGAGGTTTCCTTGTCTGAATAGTTTATAGTAAAAATGAAGATAGATTTTCCTTTAGACTTTTTACTCAAGTTTTATCATTATTTTTATTGGTTTTATGGTTATATTTGATGATTTGTTTTATTTATGTTTCAAAAGATAATCATTATTCTGAATATTAAGACTTATAAATCAGTTTAAAATAGAATAGAATAAAATTTTAAATATGTGTGTCTACTTAAGTGCTTTTCAGTATCAAAAAAAAAAAAAACCAAACTTGCTCAAAATCCATAGAATCTCATAGGCAGATCTACAAAGGAATTGGAAGCCTATGGCCAAAAACTGCGAGACTGAAAACTTCTATTTATCTGGAGGCATTCAAAATGCACAGACAGTCCTCCTGCACCCCAGCTCCCCAGTTAAGAAGAGATTCAGTTTGCAAATTAGTCTTTGGGCACTCAGGTAACTCAGGAAGACAGAACATTTCATTTTTACTCACAGAACAGTAGGTTAAGAGTAGCTCATTACAGGTCATCATCAGCTCTAGCAGAGCTATTGTGTATGTTGGGCAGTTCACAATTACGCTTTAGTTAAAGCCTTGTTATTTTCTTTCTTTGCAAAATAGATAAGAGTAATAATTTCCTATCAAGGAGAAATGCTGCTAAGGTGGAGGAAACATTACCTTTAATTTATCTCTGGACTTCCACCACAGACTTAAATTGCAGATGTCTGTGGAGGTCAAGCAGTCATGAAGTTTGACCTTCACTCACACTGATAAAATTAGCTCTATTGCGTTTTGGCTGCTGATGGCAGATGTTGAGAAAAAGCATTTACATTGCAAGTCTGAGTCTCCTTGTATTTTTCAGTGTATTTCCTGTGAAAGGCTTTCAACCCTTCCTGTGCCATTGCTGCAACAAGTAAGCAACCTGTCAAGCTTCAGAGAACCCGTGAAACTTCTCTTTTCTTCCTCTGGCCCCTGACTAAGAGAAGGACCTCAGCCACTGTGCTGCACCACAGGCTGCTGAAAGCCTCAGATGCAACTTCTTTATCTTCATAGAGACCTTCAACTGGGCACTACACTGGCCACTGACAGCTGGAAAGGAAACCCTCAGGAACAGGTCACACCTCCACATCTCATTCCAGCTTCCTGTTTCCAGCAGGAGGGTAGGGATATTTTTTAAGAATTTAATTTGCTACCACTTTTCAACTGAACTGCAATTAGAAAAGTAAGAACATTCCATCTTCTTTCTGACTAACCGAGCACTTCTTATTTGTCCAGCTCTTCAGTATGTCAGAGCAGACTACTATCAGGAGTGCAAGAAATGGCCAGCTAGGGTCTTGCTGCAATTTGCTTTTACAGGTCAATAGATTGGAAGAGGTTCTCTTACAATGTTAGGCTGCAAAACAAGACATGAGGTAAACCCGGAGATTTTTAGTATTGCTTTTCACAGTAAACCTCATGCACCATCTGTTAACACACATTTTCAGTTGTTGCAATTCATGTAATTATGGTTAATTTGTTGTATAAATTATTAATTTAGTAATCAGTGCACAATACTAAAAACAACTTAGTATCAACTCCTGGTTTTTATATTCAATAATCTACACAATTATTGATGTTTTCTGGGATTTATATTAACATGAAAATTTAATAATTTTTGAAATTTTTCTAATTAATAATTACTGTGTTGTCATTTAGGAGGAATTTGAGATTTTACAGGCCACATTTAAGTTCATACTTCCATGTTGTTTGCTTTATTTTGCTATTGGAGAGTAAGATATCATGGTGATCAGAACTGGTTTCATATTGGGTCAAGATAATGGTTTAACAGTCAAAACAAAAAGTCTCCAGGAGAAAACCTAACACAAGAAATTGATTTTTTTGATGCATAAGTGATACACAATTCAGTTGAAATCAGACTACAAATTGTGTGTTTTTTCTAGAAATGTATGACCAGATTTAGAGCTGCTTTGAAAATATGTGCATATGTGCAAGTCAGATATGATCCCATTTCAGCAACATGTTTTTTATCTGAGACTGTAGCAGTCCAGTATGAAGCAGTAGCATAATCTGGACTCCCAAAAACAGCCAATATCCTCCTTTAGTCATAGCTTGGAGCAAAGGGATCAGTGAGTGCTTCAGAGCACTGTGCCATGGTTCTGTTAGATTTTGTCACTTGACTCTTACTGACCCCAGTGGGACTTGCAAAGTTGGGATTTGAAAGGTAAGAATGTCTGACAGTACTTTTTCTTTATCTCAAAATAAAAACAAGCCTTACTGGCTCTTTCTACAGCACTGCAGAACATTACAAAAGGAGGGAGGCACATGGCAATTATGCTAATTCCCTTCTTCCTTCAAACACCTTTCTAAGTCACGTCTTAGACAATGTGATCTTGCAGCAAAGTGCCATTGCTTTTCTTATTTTCAGAATCATCCAAATGTCCTTTGAGAAAAATTAAAAAGCGCAAGAAAATAAAATTACAAGCATTTTTTGTCATATCTAGCCTGTAAATATGAGGACTTTTTCATCTAAATGTCATGACTGACCTTCCCTAAGAAAATTTTGTGCTTAACATGACAATGATTTATTTTATTCTAGTATCTGAAAACAGAAAGGGTATAGAAGAACACAATTTCAAGTCTTCAGTCTAATGAAGAAAAAAAAAGTTTTTACCCAGTAACAATTTAAAGTATAAGAAAAATAGAACTATGCACTTGCACAGAGGATAGTTTCTGGGTCTGGCTCCAGGAATGTCAAAGACGGGTTTGAGTTGAATATCAGCACTGTATATACTAGCTTGGATTCAGACTGTTAAAAAATTAATATTGAGTTGTTAGTGAGTTTTTATGAATTTATTAAATTGTGCAACTTGATCTTATTTCTTCACAAGGCTCATAGAAAAAGGTGTGAATAGAAGTTATACTACAGTGGTGACAATTTGTAGCAGATTTTGTGATAAAAATATCATCTCATTTACCAAGTACAAGTAGGATTTTAGAGATTATATTCATTAGTTCCTTTGCAATATTCAGGCCAGCCTGTTTAGTTCTCAATATATGCACAGATCTTGCTGGCATTCAACAAAGATAGAGCTTGCAATAGCAAGTTATGTCAGCAGTTCCACGTGCAGAATACATCTAGAATTTTTGTCTTCTAATTGTTTCCCAATTCCAACATTCACATCTAAACCTAAGTGACTAAAATCACTTTTCCATGCTGTATGCCCGTTTCCACTTTTCAGCCAAGTATCTCTGATTCACAGAACTGTAGATTTAAATGTGGGTCTCCATCCCGGAGGAAGAATTTTTATCTATTCTGTTTCATGTAGGCAATAAAGAGTGCATCAAACCAGTGTAAACACAGAGGTTACTTCCTCACAATTTCTTTTATTTAATGTATTGTGTGGGAAGTTCCATATTTCTATAATCTACTAGCTTGTATTTCATAACCAATTCCACTCAAGTTTGATACAGTTTGTACCACAAGGGAACATGGCAGTATTTAAAATGGACCATCTTACAGCACTTAGCACTTGTTTCCACAAGACTTCCTGCAACAGGGCTATCATTCTTCTATGACTGTCATCTCTAATGATTTTATTATAGCTTTTGTGAATATTTAGTGCTATTCCTTGAAAGTTTCAGATCTTGAAATACATCATTATATAAGAATTTCTACTTTCTTTTAAAAAGTTGAGCCTTAAGTATTCTAAACTTACAAGAGCTGCGAAGTGCATGGTGGGTGATCAGACCCCTGATACTTCCCTGGGACAGTCAGTTCCCAAGTGCCACTTCACAGCCTTGTGGTCCTTCTCCTTGTTTTTCATATACCACTCTTAATACCCCTTTCTAAAGTCGGGAAGAACAAGGCAAAATGTCATGTAAGTAGTTGAGAAATGTCATGTAGGTAGTTGAGATGGAGCAGCTGAGACTTTATAAAGCTGTTATGTCAGATTCAAGTGATACTTCAGAAGGAAGAGCAACAAGAAACTATACAGTGATCACTGTAAATAAATTGGAATGTGTGCTGATACTAGGAGTCCGGCAGCCTAAGCCTAAACAAGAGGACAGCTTTAGACAACACAGGATTTTGACAGGTTTTCCCTTATATTAATTTTGCCAACTTTGTATCATTAAGTCAATCATGATAGAACTGATAGAGACAAAAGACAATTTTTTAAAAATATTTTTTCAGTAACAGAACCCTTTATGAAGTTGGAGCATCTGTCAATAGATGCAGGCAATTAATTTACCAACCTTTTCCTGTCTTTCATCTCTAAAACTGAACATCCAGAACTTTTATATTATTCAGCCATTCAATATACTTATACATAATGTGACCTAGTGGTTGTTTAGCTGCACAAGACAGAAAAGTGAGGAGATGAGAGGAGAGTTGAAAAAGTGGCTCTTTGCCCCGAAATGGAGAAACATTGAGGAAATCTAGAAATGTCCTAGGCTTTTGGATTTATTTTATAATTGGGCTAGAAATATAGAAAACACTTTTGTACTTCACTGCAAATGCGTAGAATAGCAAGAATTTCTGGACAAGCCAGAGTTAAGCAGAAAAGCTGAAAGGAATATTAAGCAAGATTACTTTATGTCATGATCATTTCAACTTCTCTGGTCATGCTGAATACCATCAGACAGTTCTGTCTGTTCTCTGCAGTTTTCAAGGGGTTATGTATAAAATTTATTGGGATATCTTGCCATAGAACAACTACTTATTTATAGGAAAAAAAGCAATGCATTTTTATCTGAAACTGGAATTTGCAATGCCTTACATTATACTTATGAAACATTGTAGTGAATGCTTGTGAATGGTGTTATTATTTCTTGCAAATGCATGAAATATTATTTTTTTCAAATGATAAAATTGGAAAGTTTTAATATTATTTATGATTAGTAAAAGAATTAACATCCTTAAACTGATTCTGTGTAAGTATCTGACAGGTAATTCTTACAATAAATTTGAAACTGTCAGTATCACAATCATTATTTGAATTTCTTTCTTTTGATAGTAGCTTGGACAAACAGTAAAAATAATTTTCCTGAATCTGGTCTTTTGCGAAATAAATGTATTCATTGTAACAGAACGATATAGCAACTTAAATTTTACTTCAGAAATATATGAATCCCATAGGCCTGAACTTAGTTGGGTCTTCAGATCCCACGGGATATGTGAGTAGAAAACACTCTTTATTTCTAACAGTATAAAAACTAGGGATCAGGAAATGACATCATCACTGAGTGGGTTGAAACAAACAAGAAATATATTTTTACCTGAATACACACACTGTGGAAACTCTGCCAAGCAGCATTCCAGATGTCAAAAGTGCAAATCGGTTCAAAAAGCAATGTGACAGACTCATGGAAGAGATACACATTGAGACTTTAGCAAACAAAAATATCTCTGGCTCCAGAAATCCCTAGACAGTCTGCTGAAAACTAGGAGGATAGAGCAGAAAAAACATAGGATAAGCCTGTATCTTAGAAGCTTGCCTGGTTCTCACAGGCTCTGTCTTGTCAGCTGCCACTTCCTATTGTCAAAGACCATTCAGCAAACAGACCCTTGGTCTGGCTCACTGTGCTCTTCCTATTTCCTTATATGTTATGCAGCCCCCCAGAACCAAGTGAGTCTCCTATTCACTCATTTGATCTAGACATGCAGATCTGTTGACACAGATGTGTTTCATTCCCACAGTGGAGCTGTTGAGTGGATTCTTGAGTCATACAGATAGATGTGGGGGCTCTAAATTATTACCAAGTTAGTGAACCATTTGTTATCGTTTGCTTATACTCCAAAGAAACAGCATAGCTATGAGGGAAGATATACTTAAAAGAAAACATGGCTTTTCTTTTGCCATCACATACACTGAGGATCTTAAGCCTTCTGTCATTACAGTCAGCAAAGAAACAATTCATAAATCCCATTAAATGACTGGTAGACTAAGACTTGAGAGGGTACTAAAAAGACAGAAGTTTTGAAGACGATATGTGCTCTGAAAGCCCTGTTTAGAGTGTCTGCTTTACATGTGGGCATGCCTTCTGACATGTCCTCCAGCTATTGAGACATTTTTCCATAAATAAGACAGGCTGCAGGGTATTCCAATGCTCTACACTGCAGCAAGTTATTTGTGTCTTGCTTAATCTACATGCTCCATTATTTCTTGTGTATGTACTTAAGTTTGCTCCAAGGAAAATTTCATCTCCAATTTCTTCTGCAGTATTGAAATGAATTTAGGGGGCAGGAATTGACATTTAATAAGTAAATTTGTAAAATTAACTAACTTAGTCTATTTCTTGCAAGAATTACTCTTTGTTTTTCCCTACAGAAACTCCATCTTAAATGTTGCTTTATTATCTGCTTAAGTCCACTGCTGAAAATTCCATATGTTAAGAAAAAGTTTATTTATTTATTTCTCATAATTTAATAATCTGTATTAATATAGCACGCTAGCCTTAACTTTTAAGTAGTTGAATATAATTTTTGTTTTTGTATGAATGGTCATTTGCAAAGTTAAAGGTTGTAATTAATTGATGTGGAGAAACCTAGTGTTCTTGCAGATTCAAAGCAAGAATGAGAAAACTAGAGTCCAATGAAAGTAGAATTTCCCATTTTGTCTGGGAAATCTTTCAACTAAAAAATGCTATTTTGTCAAGCATGAGTTTAGAATATTTCCTGTAGAGATCTTTGCTGGGT
Organism: Pachycephala philippinensis; assembly: GCA_013397055.1. Taxonomy (NCBI): domain Eukaryota; kingdom Metazoa; phylum Chordata; class Aves; order Passeriformes; genus Pachycephala; species Pachycephala philippinensis. Next base: position 310,621 of record VWZT01004334.1, on the reverse strand, counting down.
CTGGGTGGGATGGAATTAACATTCCTCATAGCAGCCCACCCCATGGGAGAGGGGACTGAATGAGTTGCTGGGTGAGAGTTTAGCTTTTGGCAAAGCTAATCCAATACAACGTGACTCAGTTTTATTTCCATCAGTTAACTGATAGCTGCTCTCCTTTTTGTCTAATTTACTAATAGTGATCAGCTGAAAATCAACGGATTTATTTCATTCTCATCAGTGTTCTTTTTTATCTACAACTTCATAGCACTATTTTAATGCTACTAATTCTGTAGATCTTTGCCTTCTGATACTAATTTATCTGCTCCTCTGTACAGTGTGAACAAAAGAAGCAAACCCAGTGATCCACACCCTTCAATGTCATACATAAATGATTTTTTCTTGGGAAAACGCAGTTTGAAAACTCTAGAATAGCAGTAATTAATTGAAAAATATAATGGAAAACAACCAATGCCATAGGAAATTTTCAATAGTTTTTAACAATTATTTTTAAAAGTATATCTTTTCTACCTACTCACTTCCTTCTGCTTTCCTCTTTTTTAAATAGTAAATACAGAAGATTGAAGAATGTCCACTGTTCATCTTTTTACTTAAATTTTTGTAAGCTTGTTCAAATTTGAAATGAACCTTAGTCTTTACTTTCCATTGCTTTAAGCTAACTCTTCAAACTATAAATAAACAGGTTCTGAAAGGAGTAACTGAGTATCAAGTTTTTCAGATGATTTCTCTTATTTCCCATGTATAAACAGAATTTGGTATCAAGGAGTATTCCAGTCCTTTTTTCTGATAAATGTAAAAAAACCCCAAAACCAAAAGTGAAACAAAAATCAACAAACAGAAACCCCCCAAAACAAACAAACAAACAAACAAACAATAAACCACAGACAAAACCCTACAGCACCAAACTCTAAACTGTTATAAAAAGAGTCAGTGAAAACTTGTACAGTCTCTTGGGAAATAAAAAGACATCTGGAAAAATCTCTTTATGACATTAAAATTCAGTGAAGATTACACATATCGATGACACACCTGACCCTATTAATTAGACGTGGCTCATTTTGAGAGATTTGGTTCTGTGCTGTAGAGTTGCTTCCTCCTCACTCTTAAGGGGAGCCCAGGATGAGAAGCTCAAATGTAAATACGTGCCCTGGGGAGATGGAGCCTGCTGCATACCCTTTATAAATACATTACCTTTGCAAATGCACCAGCATCTCATTGTTTTAATGGTGAGAAAATGCTAACTCTAAATTCATTTATTGCTTGTTTATATTCATTAATTCTTAAGATGGTGTTCTCCCTGGGCAGTATCTGGTGAAGAACTCTGATACTGTATATTAAGAAAGTCTTGGCTGTATCACTTGAGGATATCATAGTTCCTTATGGAATTTTTTCCCTCTAACATTATAACATCAAAATCAACCTATGCCAGGGTTCCAGAATGGTGCCTTTGTTTTGTTTTTCTCTTCCAAACTAAGTTTGGACAAAGCAGCTTCTGTTTTACTGCTGTATGCTTAGGGTTGTATTCTCTTTAGTCATTTGAAAAAATTATATAAGTTTGGTTTCCAACAACAGGTTAAACAGAGATTGAACTGAAACAATATTTGCAGCTATCAGTACGAACTCATCTATTCAATAAGACATTTTATTTATTTAAAAATATTGTAAAAGAAATATTTCTGCTTCTGAGCCTTTCAAACTAGGTGACTTAAATTTTTGACTACTAATCACAAGTCAGTTACCATTATTACTCTAATAATAACTTTCTGTGGTAGAGAGGTAGAGATAATGATTCCAATGCACTGCTCAGTGAACTTTCTTCCTACATAATCCTGCATTATTATAATTACGTAGTAAGTTTACCATGCTCCAAAATAAAAACTGAAGTTTTCTATCTTGGGTTTCTGAATTATTCAAAAATAAATAAAACACGAGTTAAAAGGTTCTCACAATGAGATTGGAACGATAATGTTGCAAGTCATATTAAGTAATAAGAGGTGTATTGTGACTGCTTGACTGGGGGGGGACAGTCAAGGGGACAGCCTTCCAGGCTCTGTATGAAAGTACACCAGTGCCAAAATACACACGAAACTTACCACAAGACAGCACTTCAGTGGAATCTTCAGGGAGTTTCATGGTTCATTTTTCAATTGAGATGAGTCTGAGCGAAGGCAGGCTGAGTACAGGCAGCTGGAGCAGAAAGAAGCAGCCAGTCTGCTGCTCAGAAGAGGAGGTGCAAGGACCAAGGCCCAGAAGAATGAGCACACAAAATAAGGCAATAGCAGGGGAAGGAACTTGGACAAGAAAGGCAGAAACAGAGGACTACAGAGACAAAGCAAGAGCAAGAGGGCCTGGAAATAGCAACAGTAGCACCAAGCCTGGATTGCTCCCAGGCATCCTTAATCACCACCTTTCAACAACAAATATGTTGGAAAACTCTCAGTGCTGATATATATTCCAGTTTTTGGTAACTGCCCTGTGTAGAGGTTACTAATGGTACCAGACCTGCCTGGAGTAGGTGGGTCATCCTGCAGCCTTCTGAATTGTGATTCTGAAAGACTTGACTCAAAAAAACCACAGCTCAGCTCCAGAGGAAAAGATTTCTTCTCCTTTTTTTTTTTTTTTCCTGCCTCAACAACAGTGGCTGTTTATCATGTTTTTAAAAGCTAATTATAATTGATACATGAGGAGTACTGCGATTGCAAGGTCAATTACTCAGAAGTTAGAAAAATGTCAGAATTAAGGTTACCTATACAGCCTCAATTAGTCTGTCTTAGATGTAAGAATTACCATCTATAATTACATTAACACATGCAATTTTTTTCTTAGCATTCTCCCCTCATTCAGTTCACAGACTGCCAATCAAGTTTAATAATGAAAGCGACTGTCAGCTGTAGGATACCCATGTAATTTTTTTTCCAGAAAATGAAGATACACAGCCAGTAAAGCAGGAGCTGAATGTAAGAAGATTTAATAACTGGTATTGCTGGATACTTCCCAAAGAAACTGGACTTCATCAGAGTGTTCCACTGTGATTCTGGGCAAGCCACACTCATGCTGTGTGGGCATGGGCTGTCAGCTTTTCATCTCTTCTGTGTCTGATTGCTCTAATCTGGAGCTGGAGAACAAAAAAATACAGTGTGATGACGCAGAGGCTGTTCTCATAATGCTTAAATGTAGGGTGTCAAATTGGGGTTACGTTTGAAACCTTAACTCTGGCATTTATTAATTTTGGAGTACTCATCTGGCAATATTTTCATTTAGTGCTTCTCCTTCAGTGCTTTGTTTGTGCGGTTCTTAGATGTTAAATGTGACTGGGCTGTTCAGACCTTAGTGCCAATCTTGATTTTTGTCATCCTGACAAACGAGTCTAGACTTAAAACATTTTGGAACATGACTATGCCTTTAACATTCAGACTGGGTTTAAGTCAGAGCTGTGAACAGCAGTGGTTAATTCTTCCATTTCCTTACCTGTCTTTCTTTTCTTTGGCTAATTCCTGTATTTCCTTATCCTTCCTCCTTTCCATAAAAATGCAAATTTATTGCCATAATAATAATAAAGTTAATGTAAATTGTCTAAATTATCTCAGTTAATTTTAACTATCTAGCCATGAAAGTCACAAAGTTTTAGAAAACACAGACGTGATAAATCAAACCTGACATGATTTATGTACAGTTGCTTTTTCTTTATGATGAAGAACCTAGGCTAATATATTCCAGACTCATTTCTCTTCATAATCAAATACCAATACTTCTATCTCACCAAAGTAAACAGTCTGTGGGGAGGGGCAGGGTGTGTCCTGCATCCTGTCCCTCACCGTAGGGGTATTCCTATGGAGAAGCACTGCTGAAGATATGTTGAGATGTTTCAAATAGTATCAATTCCCAAAGTCCTCTCTTGCTTTGTCTTCTGGTTCCCTAATGTGCTCCTCTAAGAAGCTGTGCAATTTTTGGTAGCTGCATAACAAGGATGTTGCTTCTCACCGGCTTCTATAACATCAGCGACTGGTGAGTGCTCACCTTGGATGGCCAGAACTGTCAGGAGAAAATCTGTGTGAGTATCACCAGGGTGGAGGATTCTTGTATAGCTCTCACTCTGGGTGCCCAAACAAGGGAGCACACAGCACCCATCTGCTTTGTCTTTCAGCTCAGCTCTCTTTAGGTGAGAATTGCAGTCAATTTCCTGCAACAGAGAAATAATCAGTATCTATAGAAGATTCACGTGGGGTTAGAATGAAAAGATATTAGTAATCATATCAAAGTCCTTCTTCATTACAATAAATAGGTTTTTTACACTGTTTTATATCAATGGATCTCAGGATATTTTACAAAAGATTTTTTTAACCATATTTTCTTTAGTGTTTTGTCCAGTTTAGGTTTAATGTTAGTGTTTGAAAATATGCTACAATTTCAGTATGCTTGCAAAGCTCCAAGACAGGGAAATCAAGAAGTATCTGCTTGTCACATAAAACTTAATGATGAAACCATCAGGGGATAAGGATCAAGGCACACTGCATGCAGTTTCTTTTTGATAATTTCTCTTGCCATGTTAGTACCACTGGAAAACAATCTTTATCCAAAAGAAAAAAAAAGAGTGAGAATAAAAACAGCGGCAAAACTTTTTCAAAATTGAGCAGCCTTTCTGTGGACAGAAAATATCACTTAATTTCTGAAATTAATTTTAAAAAATGAACTGTTAATTTTTCTGGATTACATAATGGTAACCATTAATATTATTAGTATATATTCAATGCTAAACGAAGTCATGCAATCAAAATCATCTGGAACCATGTCAGACTAGTTTGATTATCAGCATATCTCATTCTTTTGCCATTATGATGCACAGTGGTGTTTTAACTAGAGTTATATTCAGCTGCCAGGTTGGCTTTTACAGCTGCGGATGTGGGAGTAACCTTTGTGTGCAAGGATTTTGCTGATAGTGTGATTAACTTGTAGCCCAAGATCTTTTTTGATTCCTCTGGACTATTTTTCATATTAACCAAAAGTGTAAAATGTTGACTGAGTGCTTGGGTTAAAGATGAAAAGTGGGTGTAGATTAGAAGTTTTCCAATAAATTATTTTTAAGCAAAGATAAATTGGAAGAAAGAATTGGTTTTGAAAGAAATTAAACTACTTTTTTTACGTTTCAAAAATGTTGATAAGTCCTTTGCAATGATTTTGAAGTTTCATTACTTTGAATTTCAGCTTTAAAAACGATTTTTGCATAATTTGTACATAAATTTACTAAATCATTAAAAATGAAATAAAGTATATTTTCAAGATAAAATATTTCCAATTCTCTCCTACTGTACCATTATCATTATGTTAATATATTTTAGATAAAATTTTTGTTTTTGTCTAAAAAGAAAGTAGGCTCTCAATGAGACAAAACAAGGCTTTCCACACAGGTTTATTAGGCATGAATTTTGCCCCAAGCAATATTTTAGACATGATCTATTTGACTGGAAAAATTAGATAGATTTATAACTCATTAATTATACCTTCTAAATCTATTTTTTTTCTGCTATGCCACAACAGTGCCACTGCAAGCAACCATGGGATCTAGAGATGGGCTGTATTAGTCATATTTCAGCTTAAATCATCTTAAAGTATCAGAACCCATGTACTATATAAGTTATTAAATATTAAAGCACATAATTATATCAATATAGCACAGTCAATTAAAATAACTACATTATCAAATCAAATTCAATAGAGTGCATATTTTATAAAAGATGGAAATGTTTATGCCTGCATCATAGTTCCTAGCTAAAATTTTGTGTTAATGCTGACAGATCTTCTCTCTTTTTTAGATTCCAACTCTGCTGTTTCTTGAAAAGACATGGAAAACCAAGACAAGACAAGAACAAGCGCAGAAAATAGCTCGTATTCACCTGGTTTCTTCTCAGTTTGCCCTGGCTAGAAGGTCCTCCCTGTTTCTTGATTTGAAACAGGGCTTTGAAACTTACATCTCCCTACAGCTGTTTTACTCATTAACTTTAGAAAACTCCTTCTCTCCTTTCATTGCCTTCATTTTATATATATCCATATAGATTAAAAGACATAAGAAAAACCTTATATCTTTGTGGATATAGCACCAGCTGAGATTATTTCTAGTCCACACTTCAATGAGTGTGTAGGCAATTATATAGTTATGTGCAGGCTAATAAAGACTGTAAGCTTATTATTTATCTGAACTAACTGCTCAGTGCCTATGCTGCTTACTTAGAGCCTTTAGAAACATAAATGTGTGTTTTTTGATATAAAGGTGGATGTGCTGATTTATCTATCATCTATCATGGAAGCAGCAGTACTAAAAAAAAATCTCCTGTTTCAATTTCAGTGTCATGTGGGTAGACTTTTCTGATATGCTACTAGTAAAGAAAGAATTTTAATTGTCCTTTAAAATTAGTTTGATGAGGCCCAAATAATCTCACTAGGCTCTTGTCTGAACAGACAGTCTAAGATTATTGAAGACAATCTGAGATTTAATTCATCAGAGGTAGGGATCTGAATTAACGTTCTTTTATCACTAAAATTAAAGTGTCTGTTTTCCAGTAGGGTTTCAGCTTGTTATCTTCTTTCCTTTTCATATGGCCTAGCAGAAGCAGGTGGTCTGGCATTAATAAAAACCACCCTGGGGAAAATTCTGAAGAATTTTTTTCTTTAAACATGCCTCATTTTGTCTACTTTACATACTCATTCTCCAGGATATCCTTATACACATTGAGATCAATACATTAGAGTGTCTAGTTCTTATTACCTACACAAATCACTCTTTTCATTAACATCACACTTACATTAGCAATTATTAGCATATTACCATAATTACATCATTATTATAATTTAAACTTGCAGATAATTTATTGCCCAAAACCAATTCTATTAAGCAACTCTGATGTTGAAACTTGTTATAAATAACATGCCTCTGTTCTCCTTTCTAGCCAACAAAGTTACTTTCTATTACAACTTACATGCTGAGTATTAGGACAGCTTTGTCTAATGCCATACCCCTTATTCAGTCTTCTCATATCAAACAAGGTGAAATACTGTTGTACTCAGCAAACTTCTGTTGGGCTATTTCCTTCTGGAGCAGATGCACTCATCATATCAAAACCTTATGAGGCAGATGGTGTTGCAACCTCAGCTGTGGTGACTCACTTGAAGAAGAAAGGCTCATATTAGGAAGAGGTATAATCAAGCTGAACAAAAGAGAGAAAAAATTGTGACTAGCAAAGGAAACCCCCACTCTGTAGGAAATCCAGAAATGAGATCTTCAGAATAATAGGATTATCTCAGTCCCTGGAAAGAACATTAAGCCAATTCCTCTTTAAGTTCAGTTCCAAAGGCATGAAGGAGAAGGCATCCATCGGGAAAAAATTAAGATGGATTCAAAAAAGGGTCATTCATGCCTGTCCAATATGAATGGCTAAAATGAAATGACTAGCCACATGACCAGGTAAGAGTGGTGTAAAATACATTTATTGAGGGTATATATGTAATTGAATTTATTAAATCTTTGAACATCTCCTCCATCCACTCATTTGGAAGTTGAGGAAGTGGTAAGTAGATGGAAGACGGTCTGGTCAGCTATATTCAAAGGGAAAAGCACATTCATTTCCAATCTGGCTTTCATCCTCTGGCAAATGTTTCAATTAACAACTCCAGGGACAAAGACTTGACAGAAACCTTAAGAAGTTCATCAGGCAGCAGTGCCAATTTCTGCACCTGGAGTGTAGTAATTCTGTGGTATAGGATAGACTGCTGGCTGAGGAACGGCCATCATTAAAGGCTTCTGAGGATTATATAGATTTGTGCCAGTTTGGGCTGGGATAGAGTTGATTATCTCCACAGTAACAAGTGTGGGGCTATATTATGGATTTGTTTTGGAAACAGTGTTGATAACACAGGGGTGTTTTAGTCACTGTTGGGCAGGGCTTATACAGATTTAAGGTCTTTTCTGCTCCTCACCCCACCCCACCCCACCAGAGAGGAGGCTGGGGGTGCACAAGGAGCTGGGAGGGGACACAGCTGGGACAGCTGATTCCAGCTGATCACAGGAATATTCTATACCCTATGGCATCATTATCAGAATATAAAGCTGGGGGAAGAAGAAAGAAGCACAGAACATCTAGAATGATGATGTTTGTCATCCCAGATCACTGTCACATGAGATGAAACTGTCCTGGAGATGGGTGAATGTCGCGGGCCGCTATTGTTGGTCTGCCCAGGATAGCCGCAGCGACCCGGACAAGGTCTCCTCGGACGAGCCCCCTCCGCCCACGAGCACCAGACGTATCCTCACTGACAGACGCAGCAGCAGAGACACAAGAGGCGGGAGTGGGGTAGCGACTGACAGCCTTTATTGGAACAGAGCTGTTGCTCCAACAGAGGACTAGACAGAAGCCCCCCGAACTGTCCAGTACAGTCCCTTAAGAAGGGGGGCGGGTACAAAATTTCAAAATCGGATAGCTCCAACCATTGGCTCACAGAGCAACAGACATACGTAACAACAAATCGGAACATGTAACGTAACAACCTTACAATAATAGAACCAATCACTATAAAGGACAAACTGACCTTTCTGGAACAGGGGCGGGGCCTGCATCTGGGGACAGCCCTAGAGGGGCGTGGCCTCATGACGCGGTCAAGGGGCGTGGCCTAGAGGTCTTCTTCCTCCTCTGGGGGCGTGGCCTCATAAGGAGGCGGGGCCACCCAGGGGGCGTGGCCTACCTCCTCGGGGGTAAGGTCTTCCTCCCCAGGGGTGGGGGCAACTCCCATGTCCATCATCTCATATACATCCTCCTCCTCCATCCCACTTTCCTCGGGAGTGCCCTCCACAGGTGAACACCTGCCTGCTGATAGGAAGTGGTGCATTAATTGCTTGTTTTGATTTGCTTGTGTGGACAGCCTTTGCTTAATCTATTAAACTGTCTTTATCTCAACCCATGAGCTTTCTCAGTTTTACCCTGCTGAACTTCTTTCCTGTCCCAGTGGTGGGGGAGAGTGAGTGAGTGACTGTGTGGTGCTTAGCTGGGGTTAAACCACAAGATTCAGCTCCACAATGAAATTCCATTGCAGATATCAATATGGTTCTAATACATTTGTCTATATTTGAAGAAATATGCTGTATGGAGGGAAGTTATGATTCACCAGTTGCTGGCACTGCTGAGGCCAAATCTGCTCTGCTGCAGCCAGCATTGTTTCTCTTTTTCAACAAAAATGTGGAAAAATGGTTGGAGCACCAACAGAGAGCAGAAATGACAGAAGCTTTGCACAGGGGAGAAATAAGAAGAGGCTGAAGAAACTGAGTGTCATTAATCTGGTGTAGTGGTGATTAAGAGGTGACCTAAGAGAAGTCTGAAATTATTTGAATGGCAGTTACAAAGAAGATAAGATCAAATTCTTTGGTTAGTAGCAAACAACAGAAGAATGGACAAGGGTCACAAAATCTGACTTGGTGGCTCATATTGGGCATTCTGAAAAGCAAAATCAGTACAGGAGCAGGGCAACACTGAACCAGATTACTCAGAGAGCTGGTAGTATATTAAACATTGACAATCCCTGTAACAGAAAGTTTTACAAGACAGAGATAAAATTATTATTTTACTGATTATCATACCATCACATACGTGTTTTACTCCTACTAGTAAAGAGATTGATGACCATTAGATAGTGAGAAGACATTCTAAACCTAAACTCCTAGGCAAATTTCTACAATTAAACTTTGCTGTGGAGAATTGGAAGGAACATTTACACTTTCAAAAGGGAAACACAGAATTCTATACTGAAATTCACTATTTTGGAAAGCAAACGTTTGTCCAGTGCAAGAATACTGAGGTATATATAATTTGGTTTGGTGTACTTTGGTTTGTTGCAAGATGCCAGATTATTGAAATGAGAAAGGAAAGATAGTCACATCTTAAACAAAGAAAACTAAATTTAAAAAAACATTTGGACTACGAATATTTTTTTCACTTCTTTTTGACTTGCATTCAGTTGTTTGATTGTCCATTTTCAGCAGTAAGTGTAGAATTTTTTGTTACTGATAATTGAAATGTAAACATAGACTAGTCCTTTAATTTGTCAATTATACTTTCAATTAGTTTTACATGAAGTCTCATTTTGTGTAAAGAAAGTCACAGAAAAATGAGAAACACATGCTCTGAATTAATGACAGTCCAGTTCCCAGAAGTTTCCAATTCATATGTTTGTCAAGGTCATAAATAGGTACATAAGATTCTGGCCTAATGAAGCAGGTTGCCACTGTCTTCTATTTTTTACCTAATCTGTGCAGTGTAGATACTGTCCACTACATCTGTACTAGGTTGGAAATATTAACAGCACATTCTAAGACATCTGAGAAAAGTTTTCTTCTGTCTTTTAGGTTCAACATAATTGTTCAGCTATAATGGAAAAGATAATTTGGCATCACAGTCTTTAGGATACATACTTCCAACTAAAATATCCCACTGGGATCAAGAAATAATATAGCAGCTTTTAATTAGGGTATTTTGCATGAAATGTTTTGCATAGTTAACTAATATAAATAAGGCTTTATTGTATAAACTATGGAAATCAGAGTATTAATTCAAAGAATGCATTAAAAATAGTATTTTGAAGGACACATTAAGAAAAGCCAAATAAGCATTTAAAAACCCTCAAAAGAAATATGCCTTCCTTTTTCTTCCTTTAAAAAAGAAAAAAAAAAAAGGAAAATTGTTTTATTTTCCATCTCCAGTATAGCCTGTAGATGGATATCCCAAACCCAGCTCATTAGGACAACTGATATAATGAAACTGAGTCACTGTCCTCTATGTCAGAGATTAAATCATAGGACAGAATAATTTAAAATCCCTAAGCATGCACTCCAGGAACAGCCCAGCTCCATACTAGAGTCAAACCTGAGAGTGGTCTGTCATGGTTTAACTCCAGCTGGCAACTAAGCACCACACAGCCACTTGCTCACTTCCCCTTCAGCAGGAAGAGAACTGAAAGTGTAAAAGTGAGAAAAGTCATGGTTTGAGATAAAAGCACTTCAACAACTGAAAGAAGGTATACTACTACTACTATATTTCCTACTAATACAGCTATGATGTTTCTGATGTTGACGTAACGAGAAGACAATAAAAAAGAAAAATAAACCCCAAGAAAGACAAGTGATGAAAATTGCTCACCATCGACTAAATGCTCAGCCAGTCCCCAAGCAGTGGCTCCCTGCCACCTGCCACATCATTTATTGCTGAACACGATGACCTCTGGTATGCAATATCCCTTGAGCCCCTACAGCTGTCCTGGATGTATCTCATCCCAACTCCTTGTGCTCCCCCAGCCTCGCTGGTGGGGTGGGGTGAGGAGCAGAAAAGACCTTGATGCTGTGCAAGCCCTCATCAGCAGTGACTAAAACAACCTAGAATTGGCAACACTGTTTCCAGCACAGACCCAAACCACAGCCCCACTCTAGATTCTGAAGAAAATTGGCTCTGTCCCAGACAGAACCAGCACATGGATATCTTCATATTCATACTCTGCATTCGTTATTTCTTTTCCAGTAAAAGGAACCCTGGGTAATAGCAGTATGCAAGAAGCAATATTCTACAATGGGCTCCAGTCTGCATATCTAGGGACTGGGAACTGCAGGTATTGTTCATCATATACTTGCAGAGCAGGTAGTAAGTTACTGAAAATCCCTTTTCCAATGGTCAAGAACTCTCTTTTATTGTCTTCAAACTGTCTCTGTATGTGTAAATTGTCTATTCATAGTCACATTTCCATTTGTGTTTGAAATTACTTGCTGTCTTTTCATGAGATAAGTACATGTATTCAATAAAAACTACCTTTCATATGCAGCATGACCAGTACAAGAAATTTGCTTTGTTGTACAAATTCCATTCTCACTTTCACATTTACATTGATGTGGAAACATTCCAGCTAAATCAATGTTGCAATTTCTGCATTATAACACTGTAACATATTACTATTTAGTTTTTTATATCCTTGCAAATCAAATCTTCAGAATATCCTAAAGGCGTAAGAAAGGGCATTCCAGATTGGGCCTGTGTCTCAGTGTTTTGTCTCCAAGGTGTGTGTGTGTAATAACAGAAGCAGAAAATATGAATACCCGCCTATGTGTATGTATATATATATATGTACATACATACACATATATTTTCAGAATATTTTTATTCTGCTATTTCTCTTCCCTCTAAACTTTCACTGGGAATGGTTTGCACATTTTTACACAATCACAGAATCATTAAGGTTGGAAAAAACCTTTAAGATCAGGTTCAGCATTGCCAAATCCACCACTAAGCCATATTCTGTAGTGCCTGTCTTTTAAACACCTCTGGGAATGGGTACTCCATTACTTCAGTTCTAGGCTTCTCGCTATGAGAAAAACACTGAGGTGCTGGAGCCAGTTCAGAGAAGAGCATCAAAGCTGGTGAAGGGTCTGGAGCACAACTCTTAATGTAGAACAGCTGAGGGAGCTGGAGAGTTTAGCCTGGAGAAAAGGAGGCTCTGGGCAGACTTTCTCTCTTGTCAACCAACTCCAGTTATGAAACTATATTTACTGTGTCATATTTTAGTCCCATGTTTAACTGTATTCCAGGAGATAATGTGTGCAGATCTAGAAACTCTCGAGTGCAATTGATTAGAAATGTGCAACTGAAGGATGATTAGATATCAAAAAAAAGATTTGGGGAACAGAAGCTGGTCCACCTAATCCTACACCACCATTCTATAATACAGAAGAACATTTGCTGTTTTAGGAGGGCTGGTCTGCAGATAGAAAACACTTTTCTTGTGAAAAGGTCATTGCACTTGATATATTTGAGGGGTGACGTGAAGAAGCTCAGAGTACCAATGCAGCTCCCACAGCAAAGTTCTTATCCCTGTAAGACAGAGATAAAACTTTGTGTCTTTGATTGGTAGAAAACAAAAATCAGACAGATCATATACTGGGTGGCCAGAACTTCTAATAAATATAATTTTCTAACCGTATAGTTATCTAAAATGTATACAATGTAAATATCATAGTTGAAGTCAAAACATACATAACCATTTGGGAAGATGCTATCAGAGAAAATTACACCATTTAATAGAGAGACCATGTATCTTTACTTAGTTTTTCTGTGTCTCATCTATGTAATTAGATGTTTGGAAACATGTAACAAATATCTTACAATTCTAGGCAGCTGAGATCAATTACAATTCACAAAAAATTATGACATCTGTGGATCTGTTTCATTTATTTAGAATTATGCATCCATAATTCAGATTTTGAGCTTCTTTTTTTTTTTTTTTATATATATATATATTCCTGTGTAGATTAGGAATAATTACACTGAAGTAAAATGCCTCAGTTCACACCTGTTTTAAGTTATTGCAGTGAATCTCAACCTATTTAACAAAGATACATGTATGGTAGATTTGAATCCCTGTTAGACATACATGCTGGCAAGCTTCCAAGAAAGGTAATTATTATATACAATGAAGCTATTATCATGGAATATAGTGCTAATGCTGTGACATTTCACAGCGTCTCATGTGTTAGGCTGAGATATTTTCTCTCAGGACTTATATTTGTTGGCCAATTGAAGAAGATCTTTGGAGGATATTACTTGTTTATGTGCCTTTGTTTTTAAGAAGCAACTGCCAAAGCCCAAATGAATAGTGATGGTGCAGTTGAAACTTCTCTCTTGTAGGATGTGAAGGTTTATAGATGAGTTTATAGAATGTCAAGTCATATTATCAGCTACGTGGGGATATGACCTGATGGGCAGAAATCACATCTTCAAAGTGTCATCCCGATACACTAGAGACTGAGAGCCACTGCCCTACCTTTCAGCAGTATGAAGTTGTTTGTGGTGGTATAAAAATAGCTTCCACTCTGGATACAAAAAGACTACAGCTTGAAAGGTCAAGAAATTGATAATAATTCTTGAATAGAAGATCTTAGGCATAAGGTACAATGCTTTTCAATTCCTTTTGTTTGTTCTATTATACTAAACATAACTGTATTTTTCTTGCTTAGTAGGGGGGGCATTATTTCAATAATGACTCGAGACTGCTTTTGTAAAGACAACAACAGCATCAAACTTCTATTTAAAGCCTCTGAGCTCAAAATTAAGGCATCTGAATTCAGACAGCTTTCAGGTAGTGTTTGGGAGTGAAGACTGAGGGAGTTGGGTGAGGCATTGCTGTCACGCAGCTCCTGTCCTACATGCATCTGGTGGCTTTATTTTAGCTGTACAGTCTTCACCTGTGCTTTCAAAAACAGAGTTCTGTTCAAACCAATGCCTAACCTTGGAGGCACTTCAAGCATGTAAAGGACTGCTGTCAACAGTGACATTTTCCAGGAAAGTGAAGTTTGGCATCTGAGCAGTCCTGGCTTCTTCTTCAGTTGTCCCCCTGGGGTCCATGATGTGGCTGTGAATCTGTCAGTGTTATTCATGCCACACTTACTGTAGCAAACCTATGCACACAGCATACCTGACACTTGTGCCACTGTTGTTCCCTGCTTAGAGACTCTGTCCCAGGAATAAGAGAGCCAGATCCATTCCTTCCTTTCTTTGAAGGAATTACAGGTAATCTCCATTCTGATATGCTTTTGTCACTTTTCTTTGAAGTTTCCCTGCTTAGAATTAAATAGAACTATCATACAACTGCTTTTTTAAAGTGTTTGAATTCAGAAGAATTTGGGTCAGCATGCTGTATTTTATCAGAGTTTTTTTTTAATTAGTTTTTAATCCTGGGCAGTAGATGTCACTAAAAAAAGCCTGCAAAGGCACCCACACACCCTCTGCCCCTCTGAGAGCAACAGAACTACATCAGACCAGAAGCCCACCTTCAGTGGTGCTCAGCAGCAGATGTTCAGGGAACGAATATTAAGAGCAAGGTGTGCACAAAGTAGTACTTTCCTTTCTTCTGTTCTTGCAGCTTCAGGCTCTCTCTGGTTCAGGGACCTCCTGAACTAAAGCCAGAGGCTGTAATCAGACCACCATGTTTAGCAGTCCTTGGTGGAGCTTTCCTCCATTACCTTGCCTAATTAGCTTTTGAACCCATTTATATTCCTGGCAACCAAAACATCCTGTAACCACAGGTTCAACAATCCATTTAAGTATTGGATGACAAAGGGATTTCCTTTGAGTATTTCAGAAAATTTTCTTTGACATTACATTTGATATTCTTTCATTTCCATGTCATCAAAACCAAAATACAATTACCCATTCCATATTACTTATGTTTTTACAGATCTCTGTTTTATCCGAGTCATCCCTTGAGTTGAAGTGTCTCAATCAGTTTAATATTTTTGTAGACATGTCTTACATGTCTTTGAGCCTGCCAGTGGCACTATGTTTGTTTCTTTTTGTATGAGATGACCAGAACACCATGACGTTTTCAAAATATGAGTGCACCAGTGATTTGCATATATTTATAGAATTATAGAGTTTTCAGTTCTTTTTCAGTTCTGTTCTCAATCCTTCACTCAGCTGTTCTTGACATCGTCTTTTACACCAGAGTTAAGTATTAAAATCAGACCTTCAGAAAGTTATTAATCATAATTTTAGGATTTTAGGATTTTTTTTTAATCTGGACTTCATGTGCATGCAAATTAATACATAGGTAAATGAATAAATTTTATTGGAACATATAAAATAAATTATTATAGAATGTTCACATGAACTAAACTGAAAATTAAACATTAGCAGAAAGATGTTAATTTCTTAACAACTTGAATAATACAAATTAAGTTTGTATGGAAATCAAACCTATATTTTTGTCTATGCAACTTCTACTAGACAAGACTTAGAGTTGTAAGCAAAGATCAGCTCCCTTTCAGCATAAGTATGACCCAAAAATTTAAACAAAATTTACAGATTAGGACAAAATTAATGAAATTGAATACTTTTGCAGGGTTTTATAGACAAAATAGAAGCAGAGATTGAGTTTACTATACCATAGCAAAACACCTATAAATCTTTTGGAAATACATCTGAAACTTTTGAAAATCTTAGCCAGCGTTACATCCATAAGACCATCCAACTTTGTTAAAAATCCTAAAGAGAACCACAGCTTCTCTATCTGTTCACTTATTCAGAAACATTCATATATACAGATATATATATATATATACAGATTTGCAAGGTTTTTGACTTTTTTTAACTTTTGAATGATTAAAATTTTTAAATGGGTTTCCCTGTTTTGTCTGTTACAGGAATTTCCCTTGTGCTGTTCCTCACTGAGGAAACAAGGACAAACCCAGTGGCAGAGGATAGAAAACAAGTGGTCCTATTTCACATCCTTCACACCCTGTGCCTATCTCCTGGTCACTGATTTGATGCACCACATCTGTTACATTTTATTCCAGCTCACAGGAAATCATGTCGCTGCTCAGAAGATCCTTTCTTGCATGACTCTGGACCAGAAATGACAACAAATATACTCAGCTGGAACCTAAGAGAAATGTATTGATGGCTGGAAGCAAACATTCTAAAGAATCTGCAGCCAATTCACTAGTGTTGTGGAATTTCCTATGGGACTTTTAAAGGCCATAACATCAGGGGGACTCAGTTTCGTAGATTTTCTCTGGGGGAAAAAGCCCCAACAACAAAGTCACTTGTAGCACTCCGTCCCATGGCACCAGGATGGGACACTGGGTTATTTCTGATTTGTGGTGCAAGAATACTACTCTCTAAAATGCTAACAGTTTCCTGCATTCTTGATATAACGTTGTAGGACACATTTCTGGCCTAGTCATAATATCTGCAAATGTCATAAACCAGGACAGGAATTCTACTGAGGACATTAACAACTGCATGGAGGCTTTGTGGAAAGATTTATGCCATTGGATATCTTGCTTGCTGTTAAATTTAGCCTACTACTCTGTCTCTCACTCCCGCCTTTCACTTGCAATATTGGAAATATGCCAGCTCTGTGAGAGTTTGCTTTCCTTTTTCTGACTGACACACATACTGAGTCTGAAGATCAAACAGCTCAAAAGGTAATTTTGGGATCAATATAAATAAAACTGGCACTTCTCTGATGGCAAGTTCTTTGTTATTGCTCTGGGTAGAAGCAGTTGTGGACAGGCTTGGAAGATGGTGTGGCATATGATGAATCACTTCTTCTGTGTCGATATTTTCTTTGTCTGATTTATTGTACTGCTAAGATTAAGATATAGATGTTCTGTGTAATATGTTGCTCTGTGTATATGGATGCAAAAGCATGACATGTAGTAAACCCATTTATAGTCCACTTCTGACTTTTAGGCCACATGCTCTCTTCCACTAATTCATCAACTTCAGACTTATTCTATTTCAAAACAATGAAAAGCCACCATCTTTCAGGAGCAGGCAGCAGTCTAATACCTCATTTTCTTCTCAGATGTAGAATCTTCTGTTTTATAAAGCACACCAGGTTTATGATGGAAAAGGCAGACCAGAATATTAATTAATTTGTCCTGGCATAAAAATGTCATGTTTTTTAAGTAATGTAAAATCTCCGAGAAGACCTACTTTTAGGCAGACAACACTGCATATTATGGGGAGACTTTTTTGGCATGTTAAAGATGAAGGTAGATTGAGGGCATTCTGCTTATCCTTGAAGCCAGCAGTCCAAGATCCAAATTCAGTCTGAAGCTCAAAGCTGTGTGACTGCCAAGCTGAAGCCAATGAACCCCATCTCTCAGTGGGACTGTGCTCAGTGCCATACTGTGTGTGGATATACATTTCTGATTTGCTGGTAACGGGGTGGACAGCAAGCCCGTGACCATCTGCATTTCCACGTGAAACATACTCCATGTACTCTAAATGGATCAAGTACCAAAGGAAAACATAGAATAGCAGAGAGAGCAAGAGAAATAAAGGCTTAATTAGTGGAAATGAGAATTGCACTATGATAAAGGGAAAAGACATTGCTACAAAACATGAATTTCAAGATTTCAAGATGAAGGGGAAAACTACTTTTTGCAGTTGTGCTTCTGCAAGTGATATGGAAAGTCTGTGTTTCCAATAAGCAGCTGGGGACTGAGGAAGATGCTAAAGTCAAAAGCAATATACACGGTAATATTCTTACCAAGAAATGCTAAATGTGTGTCCTTTTAGTTCACTTACTGCCACCTAACTTCTAAGCAATTCACAGGGTGTCGGTCACTTTAATGTTGCAGAGCTGCCATGGAACTTTTCCACCAGAAAAAGCATACTAGAAACACCAGGTTCCCATGGGAGGCTCTTAAGATCATTCAGACCCCAGACAGCAAGAAAGAATTAGCAGTTCTATGAGGATTCTCTTGAGCAGGCTGTAAGAGTTTCATTGACATTTATAACCATTTTTTATTAGATATAAAGGGTATCTAAAATTTCTTCTTCTTCTACTTAGTAGTATTTCTCGTTCCCATCTCTACCCAGAGATTCTTCCTATGTTGTGCTCAATTAAAAAAAAAAACAAGATGATGAGCTGGCTTTGCTGGACAACTGTAAAAAACGCTATAAAATGGATTCTGTCTCTGAGCCTAGTAAATCTTGACAGGACCTAGGCATCATTGTCTCCTCAAAGAGTAAACAACTTCTGACATAAATAGAATGTTAATTTTCCTATACACTAGCTGTATGAAAGCTGTACGAAAAATCATGAAGGTGATGGAATCAAACAGGACTAAGACATAGAATGCTGGATATCTGATGCTGTCCAAAAAACAGCTAGAGCAAAAGCCTGCAACTCAAGAAGGGACATAACTTCTGCACAGACAGGAAAAAGTTCACTGGCTAAAGGTTCAATTAGGTAAAAGTTAAATAGGAAATGAATGTAGAATAAGCAGTTGCACACACAAACACACACATATTTATTCACAGCCGTATTATGTATCTGCAGAGCTCAACAGGCTAATAAATAGCACAATGAGCTTATTCATTGTGAATCACTGAAGGAATTTACTTGTTGTTTTCATAGTGTGAATTACTAGCAGACACATCAGAGTTTCCATGATTTTTTTGTTATTCAAAATAATTCACTGAATGTCTTGAACAAATAGTATTTCAGTGTACATATTTTCATATTTATGAATATTCACGTATCATTTACTGTTTTTTATGTTATTTGGTAATTCGAATTTCATCTGTTTTTTGATGTGTTTACACATGTTAATATATCCCTACACCCTGTCTAATATTGACAATACTTACAGTTGGATTTTTGGGGCAAATATTTGCATTAATATTATATTCTGTGCATTATTATTCTGAAAGAACATGCTTAAAATTCTCTGGATACTGTTTTCAGAATAAATATTTGAATAATTTTCTCTTTTTGATTGTTTATTTACAGAAAATAAATAGAAGCAGTCCAAGTCAAACTGAATGGAAACTTTCCCACTATATCACTCTTCAGCAGTCTTATTCAAAGTCTATCAACACATGCAGTGTATTGTGGATGGATTATTCTATGACCATTATTAAACTCTTATTAACACATGTAGCTAAGAAACCAAAATGAACAATCAAACCTCAATATAAAGTTCATTATTTTCACTTGAAAAGGTTTCCTTTGAGCTTTTTCCATCTACCATTCCATACTTTAAATTAGTATTTTTATCTATTCACCCTACTCAATGTATCCAGTCCTCAAGAATTTTAGGATCCCTTCTTAAATTTACGTCTCTTAAAATTTCCAGTAGTTACTCTTAATTCAACACTGCTCACTGTGTTGTGCCTATAGATCTTACTGATGTGGGCAGAATAAAGAGAAGATTGAGAAACTCTTATGTTTAAAAGTTTTCACCACACTCAGAACAGGGAAGACGAGGTCTCATAGGTGTATATGTTAATATAGGTGTGGCAAAGTAGATGCAATTAATCTATTAATCTACACATTGTTGATGTTTTATCAGAAGATAAAATTACACAAAATAACACTTGTGAAGTCATGTCTCAGGTACTGTTGTCTAACAAAGCTTGGGGAACTTCACTGGGCTTCATGTTTGACTTTTCTATATCAAATGTTTGTCTAAACTCCTTTTACTTTCTTACAGTACAGCAGTATTGTAAGAAAACCTGGAGAAACCAAGGGCTAGAATTCAGACACAGAAACTTATTTTTGCAGAAATGTGATGGCCTCTTAACAAATCTTCAAGGAAAGCTTAATGCAAGTATAACCACAGGAAAAGTTGTAATCAGAGAAGCTTCTATCCTGGCTTTTGGTCTTATGCATTAAAGAAAGATGCATTAATGAAAAGAAGATGAAATTCAAATTTAGCCCAAATGTCACACTCAAGTCTGTAGATGGATTCCCATGTCTAGATTTATTTTTTTAAAGCTTTCTGTATGCAAGAACAAAGTTGCTATTATGTAATATGTTGAACACAAAGAATATTATAAAATTAGTTCTACTTCCATCAGGTAGAAAGTCCACCTTGCTCAAAAGCCTGTCTCACACATATCTATCCATATTTTATAAAGCTACATATGATATTATGGAACATATATTATCTGCTGTCAGCACAGCACTTGATTCCCTGACAGGTACAAAATGGGGAACCCACAAATGGTTTGGGTTGGGTCTTGTGACTAGAATAATTTCTGGCCAAAAGGGCACAAATGTCCCAAATCCCAAATGAGAACCATGCTCTTCAGGTATCATTTGTCTTCATACCAAAATGTATTTAAAAAACTGTTTTGCTATTTATCACAAAAGTGATCTCACTGATTCTCTTGTTGAGGTCTCTTTGCATCTCTTCCAATACTGCCATGCTCAGCTGAAGTACCGGCTCACAAAACAGAAAGGTGGGTAATAGAATTTTTGCCTCCCGCAAATATTAATTTTACTATAGTTGTACATGTTGATTTATTTTTAGATTTGTATTTTCATAGACCTGTCCCTCTTGTACTCTTTTCTACATTTATCTTCCTGTCGCTTAGTCTGCTTATCTTTAAGGAAACAGTTGTTTACATTTGGGTTTTTTTTTCCATTTTTTCTGTAGAATTATTCTTGCTGTAATTGCTTTTAGTTTTTTAATTGACATTGATGTTGTTCTCTAAATGTCTTTTTCATTTATGATTTCATTTATAGAAGTTCTGTTTTACATACTCCCACCTCTGAGCAGATGACAGCTTATCAGGGGAACCAACGTTCTTGTCCCTTCTTTTTGATACCAACATCAAGATAATGTTATGATTTCCCTTTTTTATCCCCTCGTACTTTTCAGCTGCCTTCCTTCCTCACTTCATTGTTGTTGTTTTGGTACGTTAATTATATTTTCTAAGACAATAGCCCTTAAAATTGAGTAAGGGAAAAGGCAAAAAATTAGCCCCAAAAATTCCAGTTCTGTATTGTGAGGAAAAAAGTGTTTAAAAAGTAGATATATAAGTGTAAGTAATCAAATTAAGAGAAAAAGGGTTTTTGTCTATATTGGCATATTTTTAATACAGTTAACTGCAAAGCCAAACCTGTGTAAAAAGAGAATACAAATAACAAATATTTTCAACTGTATTTAAGAAAAAATGGCTCTGAAAAAGATTGATTTTTTTTTGTGGGTAACTAGTTGGGTCTCAGCTGCTTGTATTATGCCATAGCTAAGAGGGAAAATGGCTATGGGCAGAATGATGTGACCTCCTGGTGTTTCAACCCATTTTGGCCAAATTGCAGAAAATAGTGTGAAGAAAATGAACCTTTTTTTAATTTCTTTTTTTTTTTTATTTCTCCAGCAAAGCAATCATGTTCAACTGGAAAAGACTCTCAGTAGAAGGTTTAGACTTCTTTAGCCTTTTAAGAGTTTCAAAATTTAAATGTAAGCATTATTTTATAGTAATAATTATATCTTCCAATTTGTGTTGGTTATCGAAATTAACCCCAAATTCTGAATGGTTGCAACGGAAAAGAAGTTAGGCTCCTCAATGAACAAATTATTGCTCAAAAATTTTGTTCTGTTTTTTTCACAGACATAAAATCCAAGAACATCTCCAATAACAGACTATTATGTAATTAAAACAAAGAAAAAAAGAGGGATAATGATATCCACTAGATGGGAATTGTAAGTAGGTAAATTCAATCCAGGAAATAACCTTCTCTTTCCTCTTTTTCCTCTTCCCTTCTCTCCTTACCTCAATTAAAAACCAGAATAGTGAATCTCCAAAAGTCAGAAGTACGGGAAGGTTCTCTGAGGTCTCCCCAGAACCTTGTTTTCTCCAGGCTAAACAACCCCAACTCACTCAGCCTGTCTTCATTGGAGATGTGCTCCAGCCCTCTGTTTCTCTTTGTGGCCCTGCTTTGATCTCACTGCACCAGATCTTTGTCCTTCTTATGTTGAGGGATCCAGAGCTGGATGCAGCACTCCAGCTGGGGTCTCAGAGGGGCAGAACCTCCTCCCTGGCCCTGCTGCCCATGTTGCTTTGGATGCAGCCCAAGACACGTTTGGCTTTCTGGGCTGTGAGTGCACATTGCTGGGTCATGTCCAGCTTCTCATCAACAAGTTGTTAATTATTTACAGTGTTGCTACATGGAAGAAACATACAAAGGAAAATTGAGTTAGACTCAAGCTAGAATGATTTGCCATAGAGAGAGAGGTCAGAGACCCAAAAGGATAAGAGAGAACCTCCAACTGAGTGATGAGGTTCAGAGTGGACCCTCTTGCTTTCTAAACTCCTAATGGAGCTTAGGAGTGGCTAAGTCCAATATTTATGTCAGACTTAAACAATTTACACCTAACAGAATCAGGTACATGAATTTAATTAGTATTAATTAAGCATTCTATAAGTTACTTATCGAGGATATACTGTGATTAAGAGGTCTCTCTGTCCTGGGTAAAGAAGCATCTCCTACTCTCGAATAAGGAATCTCAAAGCTTGACAGGCATCCGTGCTCAAGGGAAGAGTCGCTTGGCATGCAGTCCACTTGCAATTTAGAGAGAACACAAATTAGACTCATCCAAAGAAGACTGTCATTAGTAGAAGGTCTTTCTGCCTTGAGAAGCAACTTTGAGAGGTGTCCCATCATATCAGCCACACTGTGTAGCAGGAAGGGCTGAAGGAAGGCTCCCTTAACCTGTCATATTTATGGAATAAAGTGGTTGGCTCACAGCCAAATTGCATACAATGGGAAGGTGTGCATGAGAACTGGTACCCACAACTTTCTGTTTCTTGGTAAACAAGTCTTGGAAAAGCAGATGGCTGGTGTTCCCAGCTCATATACATCAATGCCTGCTGGGTCACACTACTCCTTTGGAGGTTTCCTGAAGGAGTCCTTGGCCCATCTCTGGCTCAGACCTTTATCTCATTTGAAGCACGCACCAAAGCACTGCTGGTTGGGTTAAGGGACTGCATTGATCACAAAAGTTCACAAAATCATTAATTCCTCAGTCCTTTTTATACTGAAAGCAATGGAAATTTTATACTAATTATAGGTCTGATTAATCATACCTAAGTTTTTATGACATGTAACTTAAAAGTTTGTCTTGTCATATTTTGCAGCTTTCTCTCCTAAATATACTTTTATTCCTCCTTTGCAGAATCTTACTGGCAGATGTTTTTTTTTTTCCCCTGGAAAAAAACGCCTGCAAAATCCTGGAAAATCTAACCACAACTGTCAAGTGGCACTCCAGCTGTCGTTAACATAACTGCATGTGGCAGAACACCGTGTAGGTGGTAATGGGACTGTGACACATATAAGTGCCCCTTTTCTAGGAGGGACAATATCTACGTTAGTGAGTAGTGTAGAGCAGTCAGAACAGTTCCAAAGTTTTCTGAGGATTCAGTACTGATTCCATTTTATTTCAGACTATCTCCTCTCTACTACTGTGCACTAAATGCCTGATAGTTGTTTGATGTATATGTAATTCCAGAGTGAATCTTCTAGGTTAGTCTTATTAACGTCTTCTTATTTATAAGTCTTCTAAGTTAGACTTATAAATAAGTCTAATTTATTAGCTCAAAGATTACTTGATAATATAAATTTTAACATTGTAAATGGATACCATAAGGAGATTTCCTTCCAAAGCACTCTACTGGTCTGACCTAAAATTCTGACATAACTGTATTCTGCAATATATCTTTTTTTTTCCCCTCCTACCTTTTTAGGAAAAGATTGGGAGTTCAGATCAGAGATCTCTTTTACAGACTTAACTTCAGACTTGTTTCCTTTAAGAAACAAGCAAGCAATGCAATCCTCTGAAGCAACTTCAACCTGTTAAGATTTCAAAATTAGACCTGAAAAGAACACACCTTTCTCCTCTTCTGAGATATTGACACTGGCAGTGTTCAAGATGGTAATAAGAGAACTGCTTTTCTTCAATTCCTGCTGCAGAATACAACAGTGAAAGAGGCAGGGTGATTAATTGCACTCTTCACTTTCACAGCTCTTCCAGAAGCTGGTAGACATTTCCCTGTGAAATGTCAGTTAGAGATTGCTAAATTATGTCTATTTTTGTTTCATATTAAAAATTATTTTAATAGGCAGTATTAAAAGCTGAGAGTGTTCAGTACAGAGTTGTCTCTTGATGCAGGTCAAAACTATAGATTACCACACGTTAAACACTTTTGCCCATCAAAAACAATTCCATGTAGAACGAGGTAAACAAGGAAACAAAATAAAATTTAAAAAATATAAACCAAAAGCACCTCAAACAATAGATAGACTAGGACTATTTCAATTCCTTATGTGATTATGAGATATTTCTATGTCTTCCTCAGAGACTTTTGCACCTCTTCTGTTACAGCTGTCTTGATTCTAAGTTTGACTGTAGTAATTCTACCTCCTTCTTAAAAGTCTCCTCTGACTTTCTACCCTTTGGTCCTATCTTCAGCAAAGGGATGTCTGAAGCCATTGTGGTGCTTACTGCCAGAAGTATTTCTGCATTTACTTCAGAGCAGAGCTGTACTATATATGGCATGTGCACTATATAATTCATATAACTTGCACCCTTCTCCATAGTCCTGGTTTTTTCCAGGTGTCCCTCGAGTGTAAGCATGCATATTTAATAGCACAGAGGCAGTCAGTGTCTGAAACATGGTCATGTTCGACTACATAACAGAGTGAACAGCTGCTCCCTGAGTTGTGTGGTGGTGTCATGACAAGTGTACAGATGGTGACACGATAGGGTGGGACTGGAGTGCAAGATCCGTATGTGACTATATTAGGCCCACTCTATGGCACTTTAAAAATAATTGCATAAAGTGTTACCAGCAGAAGAACAAATCCTTCATATTCCTATATAAATGTCAGGAACACAAGGCTCCTGTTTCATTCTCCCAGTACTCTCTTCTTTCTCCCTCTGTGAATTCAAAAAAAAGTAGAGGAGACTGATGCTTTCTGACAAGGCTACTTACAAAATCAAAACATTCCAGAACAGCTGAGGGACCTCTGGAAATTGTCAAGTCCAACCTGTGCTGATGTGGGTCACATAGTACAGGATGCTTAAGTCCATGACCAGTTGGATTTTGAACAACTCTTAGATGGAGACTCCACAACCTACCTGCTGCAGTGTCTGACCCTCATCGTACCTTCTTCCTTTTCTTTAAGGAGAATTTCTAGTTCTAGAATTTCAGTTTAGGTTCAAATCATTGTCTAGGTTCTATTGATTGCATTGACCAGCTTTACACTGACTGAAACGAGAGCTTAGATATTCAGTGCACACAAAGACACCTACAGATGAACATCTAAATGCAAATGTTTAATCTTGAACTGATTACCATTTCATATATCTGTTATTTAAGATCTGTAAAGCTTAAGGGCATGAAACTTTAACAGCTTGAAAAAATCAAACAAGTAGGTAAACAAAAATATGGTGCAGTGCACAAGAGAACATATTAGCAGTGATTACTAAGCAATGTTACTTGCTTAACTGGTTAAGTGGCAAACCCATATTAAGACTTAATTGGAATTTTAACTGGAAGACAGCATTAAGTCATGTTACTGCCTAGTTATTCACTAAAGCGAATGAAATTGGTTTATTACCAAAATTATGAATGTAAGGCAGTTTCTCAGAACCTGCTCTGAGAGGTTTCCAGATGGTGTATTTCTTCAGGTAGTAAAAGAAACCATATGTTTTCTGTCTAAACTGCTTTCTGCTTTAAACAAAAGAAAATAACAACAGAATATAACATAATTAAAGGGAAAGGTCTTCACCTTCATCAGTTTTTATGCAATATAAGGATGTACATGAGTTGCCAGGGACCCACCACATTCTTCTCAATACACAACTGCAAATAATATTGTGTTTTATCTTTGCATCTCTCGACAGTTCAGGTGATTAGGGACCAAATGCCAGCAGAAGCCATTAGAGGCTATGTGGATATTTCTGACAAGGCAGTGAGTTTTCAGACTAAGAGACATGCTAGGGGTGAAGAGGAATAGCTGGGAAGAAGAGGGGAGAAGATGGTTTTAAGGTCTATTTTTACGTCTCATTATCCTGCTCTGATTTAGTTAGTAATAAATTCAATTAATATCTCTAAATTGAGCCTGCTTTCCCCATGATAGTATTTGGTTGGTGAACTCTCCCACTCCTTATCTCGACTCATGATCCTTCATTATATTTTCTCTCCCCTGTCCAGCTGCAGAGAGTGATAGAGAGGCTTTGGTGGGTGCCAGGCATCCAGCCAGGGTCAAACCGCTACAATTGGTTTGCATCTTCATTGCTTAACATTAGTTTCATTTAGAGTAGATTTTTCTCAGAGAGCTGCAGTGGTCCAAAGTAGTGTGAGGGAGCAAGATTATGATTAAGCATAATGGTCAATCAGATCCTGATTTTACTCCTTGAAGCCTTTTTATTCAAAGATGTAGACTTTATGACCTTTTTCTGCAGCTCAGTTGGTACTTAAGGAACAGCAGTGTGAATGAGAATATGGTTCATTATCATCTTTAGAGGTGTTGAGATTTTTTTTGGACATAGTGCAATCCACCAACATTAGAGATTCCCAAGCAGCATCTGAGTAAGATACCAGGTCTCTGCAGAGATATTAGCTTGAGGGGCATAGTCATTTTAGAGCAGTGATTTGTCCATTTTAATTAGCCCTGCTTAGGCAAATGAATCCAGTAATTCAGTTATACTTCTTCTAATAGTGATACTTTGTTCAAATTATTCCATTCAGATTTCATTGCTGATAATATTTTAGTAAAATATATGATGTATGTGGGGACAACTTCTCAGTAGGTTATAGGAAGTCTAAAACCAAAAATGGAGATTTTCCATGTGAAGTAAATAATTTTGCAAATGGGCATCAAAGAAAGCACCATTTTAAGCCCCAATTAGTACAAAATTTCACAGAAATGAGAGCACACTTTGCATCCTGCAGAGATATAAAGCTCAGCTCCATTCCAATTATAAAACACGATGATCAGTATCTTTGCAGCACAGCACACATCCAATGGTTACGAGCTAGTACTGTCACTAGGAGCTGTTTACCCAACACAGACCAAACATCTGTCTCTTGTCCAAAAAACCCTATAAAACCTACCCCTCATAAACAAAACAATAATTCCATAAATAATATTTTAAGATACTTTTTAAGGCATAGGATTTAGGAGCCATGTATGAAGCTCTACCCAGTGACCAGATGCATTATCAAATTTTATAGTTGATTCCAAAATGTGTTGGTGACTAGTTCTGTTAGAGCCTGACCCATTTGTATTCATTTAACAGCAGCTGCTAAAGGGAATCCACAGGTAATATAGCACAGCCATAAGCTGTAATTAACCTCCCATGGCAGTTCAGCAGACACAGAGAGTCTTGTGTTTCATTCCTATTCTGTGCCACTATCAAAGACCCTGTCCAAAATGACCTAGACACAGGCATATCTGATCGAAAGGGTACTTAGAATCAGCATGTGCTATAACCAGCCTGCTTGCTGCTGCTGTTGTAATGGGCCCTGAGGCACACCAAAAAGTCACTTGTCTTCTCAAAAGAAGACAAATGTAAGATTCTATTTAAATTCTTCCTGCTTCATTTTCCATTTTGCCTTCAGTGATATCTTTTACAAAAGATAATTAGCGCCATGAATGAGCCATCTGCATCACTCATGTTGATTTTGTACTCCCGCTGGAGCTGAACCTTTAGCCTTTAGCTCAGCCATTTGGTGCCTGTGAGACTAGCCGTATGTCATGGTCATTGACAAAGATAAATAATGATGCCTTACTGAAGTAAAGAGAAGCTATTAATAAGAATAACATGAAATGGGCTGATCTGAATGCTTCTCACTGGTAACATGCTTAAACAAAAGCTTAGTCTTCTGTTAGCACTAAAATTTCATCTATAAGATACCAAAAAAAAAAAAAGAAAGAAAAAGAAAAGAAATTAGTTAAACATTACATAATCTGCTTCTATCTCTGCAGAGACTTTAGCTACAGCATTCATGAGGATGTGTAGCCAGATTAAGAGAATGTTGCTGAATTTTTTACGATGTCAGTCAGGGTGCAAGCTTTATCTTTACTGATTTCAGAGAAAAATGTCAGCAAAATAAGAAGAACTTTTCTTGTTGTCTGCCGCCTTGAAGAACCATATAAAAAAGGTTTCAAAACAACCCCTCTGCCAAGTCTATTGTCCTTAAATCACTTCCCTTTTAGTCAGAAGACAGAAACATCAAAAACATAATTCAAAGATGATTCTGTATCAACATGCCTTGTCATCCAATAATTTTGTTCACTTTTTTTCCACCTTTTACAAAGTTTCAAGATTTCATATCCTGAAGTTTATATCAGAAATTCTCCCGAAATTTTTAGCACGATGCTCTGGTCTCTACATGCAGTTTCTTGCTCAAACAGCCTAGAGAGTTGGTAGCTGTTAAAGGATTAACCCCTCTGGGTCTAGTCCAACATATAGTAGGTTCTTGAATTAACTGGAGACTTAACTGCACAAACAGCAATAGATTTTGACAAAAAAAGAAAAAGAAAAAAAAAGCACACTGTTGCCTAATACTCCTTACTGGAAGAGAATAGCAATTGCATGGTTATAGAGATGTGTTGAGCTTTGTCACAATATTATCACAAAAGAGATTGTCTCAGTAGGAGAGTAGAGCTTGGATGAGAAGAATGACAATAAATCGCCGAGGAAAAAAAGTCTTGTGGTACCCAATGTTTAAGGCTGTTTTTACACTGATGTTAAGTCTTACACAAAATATTGACATTTAGCCTTTTGTATTTTATAAAGAAGAAAAAAGACACTCACCCAACAATATTTTCATTCATATTTATTTTTCAGACATATTAAATTCACATAACTTACTTGTTACAGCTGCTATTGCATCTGAAGTCAGTAGTTCAGTGAACAACTTAAAACATTTGACATCTCAGGCTGCCAGACTGGTGTTCAACACAATCAGTGGGGACAATCACTCACTGCATGTAACACAGAAGGCCAAGGCTTTGGGACTTGCACAAACTCACCATAGGCAAGTTACTGCAGCGGTTATTTTCATGCTAATAGTGTTTTTATGACTCCAAGACGAACCACTCAGACCTTTACTGCAAAGCAGATTTAACTTCCCACTCATGTTTTTCTTTTATTTGTTTACTGTTTGTGGCTGTTGAAACATCAGCTATCAGAAGAAGCATTCAAATGGGTTGCTTTTTAAGTCAACTTCAGTAGCACAAATTTCAGCTCTTGTATACAAAAGTGCAGTTTTGGGAGATCTAAGACACGTTGAAACTGAAGCCTGCAATACTTAAATAAATAAAATGTCAGGATGTCTGGTTTAGGATACAAGTTAATAAAAGAACAAGGAAAGAAGTTCTGCCATTCCTGACAGTTCCAGCCCCAGCATCCTCATTAATAGAGCAGAAGATGATTTTTTTAAAGCACGTTCATAATCATCTCTGAACTACTCTCTGAAACTGGAACTGTTTTTGCTTCCTCAGTGGTTGACATTACCTTCCTGGACGTTTTGATTCCTCGCAGTAGAGACTTTGTGATGTGCCTTGGGTTTAGGCTTTACGGTTTTTGTGAAAGACACATCAAAATACATAAAACAAAATCAAAGTGTCAGAACATCAGAAAGATATTACCAGATACTTTAATTAATGTGAGAGTGCAGAAAGGAAACTCAAGTCTAGATTTTTTTTTTTCCTTACTGAAAGCTAATTTAGTCTACATTATTTATTTATTTAATTTTGGAATCTTCAGAAAGCATGTCTTATGCAAAACATATAAACAGCTAGGGAAACATCTGAACAGATATTAAAAAATGTGTTCACTTTCTTGGGTACATAAAAACCTTAGCCTTTCTTGAAAAGGTAATGGAGTGCAAGGAGAAATTCACAGTTAAAGATTACATAACAAAGCTTCAAAAATTTGCATGCTATTGTTGGAATTTCAGAGCAACAGTTCAACTACAATGGGTAATTTTTCCAAGTATGTCCTGAGTAGAACAGGTTATTAAAATATATATCAATAAATGCATTGTGCAAACGCCGTATGAAAAGCCAGGATATTTGGCAACTTTAGTTTATCCATCACTGAATCATTGTAAAAAGAGATAAATGAGATCTGTGTGTGTACCTAAATCATCTCTCTATCAAACCCAGATTATTTTTAACAGATCATTGTCTAGTCCACTTTACAGTGACTCACACAATATGTCTTCCAAAATCAAACCACAGAGACAGTTTCATGATATAATAAATCATATAGGACTGGTTTAGGGTATTTCATTCCACTGTAAATAGAAATCAGGATACAATTCAATCCATTAACAGAGATTTTCTATACAAAGACTATAATTTTTTTCCTGTTTTGTTAAGTGCCAACTTGTTGCTTCATCACTCCTCCCTTTCATTATTCCTTCCTTTGAATTCCCTCCAAACCTAAACTCATTGTATTCATTGTTATAACACTCGTTAATGCCATTCAGAAGTTCTGCATACTTTTTAGTTCAAGCTGACCTTTAAATATGTTGTTATCTTTGAATAATTTATTCTGCCCACTTTTAGAAGAGTAGCATCCTAAGGAAAATTATTTTGTGGGAAAGGTTTTGTTCAGCTTTGTTTTGGGAAAGTTTGCTACAAAAAAACAAAGAAAGAATAAAACTCATCCCAAAAACCAACAAATAAACAAAAACATTAGAAAGATCCCAAATTATTTTTTGGCAGAATTCCAGTCTTTCCAGATGGACGTAAGATGTGTAAATTTGGATTACATCTTTAGTTTATCTTCATACAGTTTAGATGATATTCCTCTTTTTTAACTCTTTTTACAACTTTGCAACAATACTTGCAAAAATTTATTTTTCTTGTTCAAACATTACTTATACCAAGGAAAGGGCTTTCCCTAAAATAGACTGTTTTTCAATACAAAGTCTGTGCTTCAGAATCTCCAGTTAAAATTGGGTACATCTTTTTACTTCCATGTCTTTCCAGATTTGCCTTTGAGAAAAACATCTAAAACTAGTGGAACAAGAATTTAGTATTAATTTCATAATATCTTTAAATCTTAAATAGTTGCCTAAAGCACATCATTATCATTACATATTTGATAAGTAACAAACTGTTGCTCAGTGCTTAGTCTACCTACACATCTATTATTCTATGGATGCTTTGTATCATTGATTACATAAACTCATTACATAATTATTATTATTATTGATTATCTAAATCATGCAGTAACTGTCTGAGTGGGCAATCTAAGTCTTAAACAGGAAGACTTTTTTTTCTACTTCATTGAACCTTGAAATGTTCAAGACTAATTTGTGCAGATTGAAAAAGTTTGTGCATTTATTTTTTCCTATTCCTTCCAAGAGAAATGCCATAAGTGGCATTCCACAAGCCTTCAGGCTGATACCTGAAGTAGTAACTCAGGTAACTTTTGACTCAGTAAGTCAAAAGGAATTTACGTGCACTAAGGCTTATTTGTCACCTAGGTAAGGCTTTATTTATTGAGGAGCTTGAGGGTTTGTTAGTGATGAAAAATGCACTCATTTTGTTGAGAAAACATAACCTGAGATACATATTCAAGTTGCCATATGCAGTCTTGGACAACCTGCTGGTCAAAAGAGTGCTGGAGCATCAGAGCTCATGACACAACTGGAAGGAACTGAGATTCTCATGCTGACAGCAATCTTGCAGCTTCTACCACCCCACCATTCAGTGACATTAACCTTTGTCACTGAGTGCTGAGTTCTTAATTATAAAATTGTTTGAGTTTTATACCTTTGGGCCTTTGACTAGTCTGTAGTTTGGGTACTGGAATACTCTGTGCATAATGATGGAGGGTGCTGCACACCCAGGCTTCACCAGTTGTGTTCCATTTGGTCAGCTCTTCCTTCCTTCCTTCCTTCCTTCCTTCCTTCCTTCCTTCTTCCCTTCCTTCCTTCTTCCCTTCCTTCCTCCCTTCCTCCCTTCCTTTTTCTTATACATACGACATGTTTTTCCAGCTCAAGGTTGTACATTTTCAGTGACCAGTAACTGAGTCACTAAGCCCTGTGAAAGTCAAACTGCCTTAAACACCACATTGTAACAAGAGACACCAGATACCAAGTTCCTGTTACTTGATTCCCACAGCAAAGTCTCATAACAAGTGTTCTTCATAACAAATCAAATAGGCTCTATCCCTGATGTCTTGTAAAATTAAGGGGAGGAAAATTGGTGTAATTCCTGCAGCCTTTTACTTACAATGGCCGTCTGGTATTTATTGGGCCATAACACAACAAAATCTGAACATCATGGAAGTTTGAGTACTACATAAAACACACATGAAAACAGTGGGCAACACAGTGCCTGCAATTGCATGCAACAAGACCGACAAGTTGCTTAACAGGACCTGCCAAGTTCTATATTCCCAGATTAATATGTAGATTTTGATTAAATGCTACTGTACAATTCCGTTGTTTCCTTAGCATAAAACTCAGCTTTGATAAAATTGTCTTCTCTTCTGTTTCTCTAGATCTGTGTATCTCAAAGGGGAGGGTTATTGAAGTTTTAAAGTTGTTAAACTTTTGATAGACATCAAACTGTAGCAATTATGCTTTTTGTTTAAAATTTTCTGTTGTAGTACTCCCACAAATTGTATTAACTCTTTGCAATGATCATTCTAGAAAGATTAATGCCAGAGGGAAAAGGTACATGAAAGTCTAACCCAGACAGTAAAGCTTTTCATTGGTAATTACTGCCCTTTTTTATCACCATTATAAGCTTTTAAAGCCTGTTGACTTTTAAGTCTTCTCTAGCTTTATTGCTCGGTTTGATACTTAGCCTGAGTCTGTCTCCTGACTTCCTAAGAGTTATTTCAAGGAGTTATTATACAAATTATTCCTACATTGACCTTTATAAAAGCACTGTGATAATTGCATGTTTTCCTACAGTAAATCCTCATCTAAACCAGTGTCATCTGCAGCAATAAGGAAACAGCTCTTCACGGGGAGCGTAAAGTGTCCATCATATGCTATTTAACTTGGTGTGTCACTCACGTGAAAAGAGTTCACATCCTGGCTCCATTAAAGAAGGGTGGAGGTTTGAAACCTGGGCTACAGTGCCTATACCAGAGCCATTGAACTACAAGGTGCTCTGATGCAGATAGCAGAACTTCTATCCCCTTTGTTCAGAAACTTGGAATTCTTGCTCAAAATTTATCTTCCCTATGAAATGTTCCAAATAAGTTAAAAAAAGATGTCTT
This sequence comes from Pachycephala philippinensis, assembly GCA_013397055.1. Classification (NCBI taxonomy): domain Eukaryota; kingdom Metazoa; phylum Chordata; class Aves; order Passeriformes; genus Pachycephala; species Pachycephala philippinensis. Next base: position 277,041 of record VWZT01004334.1, on the reverse strand, counting down.
TTCCACAATTTTAATATTTTTAACAGAAATGTACAGAATGGGATTGAAGAGTGTCATGCAATAAAAAAGATAATAAAATGAACCCTAAAACTGATTCCTAAATCAATAGGTAAAGTTTATTTTACGTGTACAACACCTGCAGAGACAGTTATGATACCTATTGAGCACCTGGTTTATCAAAGATAAGTGCAAAGAATACAGAAGTTTTAAGGCCTAAAGGGAATCAACTTTAAATGATTTAAAGAACTTATGATCCTGGTCTCTCATATAGAAGAATGCTTGCTGCTTGCAACAAAATACTTAAAGATAATATTCAACTCCGGAATTATAATCATAAGTACATAAAGAAAAGGACAGAATTGAAATTGGTGGCATATGCTGGCACCATGCAGGTTGGGCTTTGTTTGCTTGTTTGTTTTTTTGGGTTTTTTTAAGTTCACTTTGCAGAAAGCTTTTACGCATATAACAATTTTTACTATCAACCCCAAGAATGTTACATAGCTGTACTCCTATGCATATATGAGCAAAAAGAAAACTGTTTATAATTCTGCACAGCGCACCACACAATAAAAATTGAGTCAACCGCATCCTGAAGTCAACAAAGATTTTCACACAATGGTCATTGGGTTGCCTTGAGCTTGTCAGTATTAGAGATTTTCCACTTCTACAGAAGCTGGGTCACTGTGTGTACGACACTGTGGATGGCAGTGAGGACGTGGAGGGTGGCACCTGTGACCAGGTGAGAGAGGGGAGAATTGAGCGAGCAGCTTCATGGTGCATAATTTCTGTCTTAAACTTGGAGGTGGCTTAAACCACGACAATTATCCATTCTGTATTATATTTTGACTCAAGCAGAATTTCTTCCACATAAACTAGATGTTTACTCCCACAAACATTGCCAAATAAAAAAGTTTCCGGTAGAAATAGTGTTGCTCTGACTGTCCCCTAGGAATACGGAAGGAAATAATATACTGTTTTAAAACTTCTAATTATAGATTTCTTTTGCCCTTGAAAAAGCTGGCAGACACTTTACTAGAAGTTATAGTGGCACTGTAAATCAGACAGCAAAGGGTCATATATGAATTATGGGTTTCAGAATAATTTCCAGAAGACAACATGCTATGTTAGTTGAAAATAATGTGTTCACTCCTTCACTGTCTTGCACCTTTTGTATCCGTTTTTGCCCTTGTACAGGAAAGCTGATTGTATTAGTGGCACTTTATATTTTCTCTACACAAGAGAAATAGCAAACCACAAAATTTTGACTACTTAGTTTTTATTTTAGTAAACCTAAATTTGTTTCATTTTTATTTTTATAATGAACAAGGTAATCTGAAGTGAATTCAAAGGAAAATAGTTCTTCAGCTATTTCTACATGAGCAAAAGACTTATTGTGAATATCAAAACGGCTTTACTATCCTTACTATGCATTTTTGTACCCAGAAAAGCTCATAGTTGAATGTTTAGGTGTTAATTCACTAGTGTTCTTGATTTTATAGTACTAACATAGTACCAAGAAGAGAAATTTCATTTTTATCTTAGCCTGTGATTTTATTCTTCTGCATGAGGATGAATAGCACTCTTGATTTTAGTACGATGAGTGTAACAGCCAAGTGTACTCCAGCTTGCAAATTATTGTAGACATATATATATAATTGAAAAGCAGTTTGCATAGAAACCAAAAGTAGAAGACACTTATTAGAATGAAGGTTGACAAAAATCAATAGCATACAACACCATTCCTTTCAAAACAAGACTTTTATACTGATTTATGTTTTCATCATAAGCTACATTTACATGGCAAAAGCATTTGGAGTAGTAACATATTTTTGGTGTTTCTAAACTTTGAAGCCACAGGACATTGCATTCACAACAAATAATTTAGCTCCAGCTTGCACACAGTCTCACAGAGGTTTTGTCTCATGCCAAGGATATAACACAAATTAATCTGCTCTTCCCGTGTCTTCTGTTTTCATGAAAACTTTGTCAAAGGCTGATTCCCATAGTAACTGTACTTTTTAGAGTATTTTGTGATATTAGGTGAGTGCCAAAGAGAGTACGTGTATTTCATGTGAGAAAACAGAGAAGTGGCATGGTAAACACACTGGAAAGATCAAAGCAGTTTTCAATGCAGAGGGAAAACAAAAACATTCTAATACAAACATGGGGAACTTGCAAATAATATATTAATAAAAGATTGAGATAAAGTAGCAAAGTAGAAGCAGAAATCACCTGAAATCTCTGGTTCTTCTTTTAGTAAACTCAAGAAGAAAAGCACATAAGGAGCACAGTTGAATCTATCACTTAAGAAAACAGATAAAAAGAAACCACAGTGTGGTAAAAAGTAAAATCCATAGTAGGATCATAGTAGAATAATATTATTTCAGGTCTGAATATTGACAGACCACTCTCATGAGGTCCACTCTGAGATGCATTTAGTCAGAGATACACACTGCAACACAAAAGTCGGTGTGATTCCCTAATGTTTAGGTTACAAAGGATTTTTGGTGAACCACCTGATAAGTGAAAAAATCCCAAAGTCCACAAAAGGATCTCAGAATCAATGAGGGTGCTGAAATATAAGGATTCTGTGTGGAGTGCCCAGGCTGAAGACAAGAGTATTTTTTTTATTTTCTGTGTGTTGTGTCTCATGGCAACAGGCATGTCGGAAATAAGAGAAAACGATTAAAATGATTCAGTAGACTCTGCTTGTGTCTAGACTTGGTGCTGAGTCTCAGAACCATGACCCCAAAGTCAGAGGCTGCACTAATTACTCATTGATCCAAGCATTTTAAGGGTATGCTGTTGTCTGACCATCTGCATGCAGAGACCAAGATATCTCATCAAGTACTTGTTTTTAACAATCCTGTAACTTCTGATTGTACTACAAGAGGACTAGTGATGGCAAAGAGTTTGTTGAATCCCTATTCTAAAATACAGATCTTTGTTATTTAGGAGTTACTCATATTTTGTTTCTGCTTATGAATCTATTCAGGTCAGTGTGTAAATAATTACTTCCTATTTTAATCAAAACATTCTGTAGAATCACCTAAAATTGTCAGTAGTAACGATTTTAAGTTTTCTTTCAGGGCACTGATAAAACCAGAAGCAGCTTAGGAACAGGTAGACAAATGGCAGAATTTTTTATTTCACAAAGAGTTGGAAACTGTGTTTAGAAATATACCAGCTGTTAGAAGTACTGGGACAGTCATCAAAGCAAAAGCCTTCAAATTGGGTATGTCATATGTGATGACAGGTAATAATAGATGCATAGGTGAACGTGTGAGGAAAAGACTAGCAAAAGCAAAAGTTTTTTACTGGAATGGTCTCCAGTACACCCATAAATTTGCAGATCATGAACTTTTTGAAGAAGTGGTGTATTTTTGTGTCTAATTTCACTCAATGGGGCAGTTTCCTATTCATTTCTCTGAGTTTCAAATTGCTTTCAGAAGCCTTTGGTGCCTCTTAAAATTCAAAGTTGTCCCAGACAGCTCCACTATCAGTTTAATCTGATGCTCCCAAATGTTTATATTTGAAAAGTCAGTGACAAATATTTCCCCCTTCATAGCCTCCATGTCATTTATGATTTTGTACATCTCTATTGCATCTCCTTGTCCATTTCCTCCCTGTATCAATTTAGCAGACTGAATAATATCGTTCTCTTTAGTGGTTCCTTGCTTGGGGAATGGTTTCTTACTGTCTAAAACTAAATCATTCTTGTCACTTTTCTTTGTGCCTTTTCCTTCTAAAACTACAATATCCTTTCCTTAATAGGGGAGTCAGATAACTAAGTATCTTTCAAGGTGAGGGCATTTGCATTGAATAGTGGGACAAATTTTCTTTTCTCTAAAAAAAAATCCCAAATAACCCCGCTCTGTTCTTTTAATTCTTCTTAAGAATTCCTAACATTTTTAGTTTTGCCTTGCTACTGAACATTGAGCTGACATTTTCACACAGTGAAATCAAGATCTCTTTCCTGAGTTCTAATTGCTCATGGCTTAGAGCCACGAATGTGTATGGAAAGTTTGGATTATTTTTTTCCTAAGGGCATTGTTCTCTATATGCACTGAATTTTTCTGTGTAGATATTCAGCATTATTAGCAGACTTTATCACCTCACTGTCTGCTTTTCCTGGAGTGTTTATGAATAGCACAGGCACCAGCACAGTGCAATGGCCTCCGCTTTTATCCCACGGTAGGTTACTTTCTTGAAGTGAGGCTGGTGAGGAATCTTGTCAAACATCTTTTGGAAATCCAAGAAAACCATATTATTTTTGTCTGTGTGCTGACTCTCACAAAAATTCTAATGAGTTTGTCAAGTACAATATCCCTTTGCAAAGAGAGGGAAGACTATTTTCTTGAATTTCACATTTATCCTCTAACCTTTTCTTACCTTTTTTTTTTACCGATCGGAAAAATACACAAAAAATATGTAATCTTTCATGGCTCTTGGGATTCTTCATGGCTACCAATAGTAAAACTGGTAGTAGTAACTAAAGAAGTAGTCAAAGCAGTCAATGGCAACCTGGGAGAAAGTCAGCTGCCTGCCATTAGGCAAGATTTAAAGTGCTTCTAGAAGGTGGGGTTAAATATCTAGCTTTATGTATAGACACCTACTGTTAATACCTACATTTAGGAGACTAAATCTGGAGCTGAATCTCACCTTTTAAGCTGCCGAAATCTAATTTCTTTGGCTAATGTCATTGCTGAGCTACTTTTGTAGTTTTTAAAAAGTTGTGAAGATCATGCAAGGTCCCTGGTTGCTGAGGAAAGGCCATTACTGCTCCTATCTCCAAAAAAAGGTAAGAGGGACAGTCCGTGGAGCTATAGGCCACTCAGCCCCTGTTTGATCCCTAGGAAAATCAAGAATTTAATCCTCTTAACAACCCTGGTTGTAAACATAAAGGTGGAGTAAGTAAATGGGAACAGTACACATGGATTTAACCAGGAGTCTGGACTAAAGACTCACTGAAGTCCTTTCCAGTCTGAGGAAGTACACAATCCAGTAATTCCGTAGTTAAAATCCTTTATTGCACATAGGGAACTTATTCAGGGATCGTTGCAATGCTAGTGAAATACACTTCAGAGATTTCTCCTACTGGAGCAAGATCACTGGAATATGATGTATCATAACCTTACAGTGTCTAAAGTGTTCTAGAAATTTTATAATATAACATAGTTCCTGCCCCGCAGAACTGAAACACAGATAGAAAAAGAAAAAGCAAGATCCATTAAAGAAATTGGGGAAAATGTGAAGTATTTGAAGTTTCGTCATGTTTGCAGCTAATATATATTACGTTGTTATATCATAATCAAGTAAAATAAACAGACTACATATCTAATCTTTTACTGAATCCAATTTTATTTAGTTTAATTTTAATTACTCATGTAATTCCCAGATTGAGCATGCAGCTATAAAGCCAGATGACCTAGGTTTTGTGCTTTACAAAACTGGACACAATCAAATTCCAGCAAATTTCAGCATGATGAATGGTTATAATAATCTCCAAAAGAAATCAGCACAGTAATTTTTTTTCAGAATAGTGTTATCCACACTAAGAAACCTTGGTGATATTTACTCACCGTATTGAGCACTAATAATGCTTATTTGTTTTCAGAGGAGGTAGTCAGAGTACTAAAGGTAATACAGTATCTACATACTTGCTGAAGGAAAATATTTTTGCAGTAGATACCTGTTCAACTCACCATAAAATTTGTAAGTGTCACGCTAAAAATGGCATTCCATTGAAAAGTGCTGGGTTATGGCAATATCTCAGAAACATGTTTAAATTAAATATAGTTTGTAAAAGGCAGAGTTTTCTAATCTCCCCTGCTTACACTCTGACAGACAATATAAGAAGATTTTCTTCTAATTAAATATATATGGGACAAGCAGACAACATCCATTTCATCTAGTCACCTTAAATATTCAGAGGGAGTTAACAAAAATCCCTAGAGAATTGTCATTCTGGGGTCAACAGGTTCACAAAATGACTTACAGAAGTTTTATGGTTTCTTCTCCCATCCTGTGTCAGAACACAGCATATCTGAGTTGTTCTAGCCTGATGTCTGTTTAATCTGTGCTTATCTTAATGATGTGAATTTTACAGCCCCCATCACTTAGAGCTCACCTCTACTCATAAAATGCCTTCTAAAAAATGTATTTTTCTGAAAATTGAGATCTTAATTTCTCATGCTGTTTCCAAAACACACATGGAACAAGAAACCTTCATAGGTCTAAAAATGGAAAACTTAATTCCATGAATGGTTAATTCTCAGCATATCTGTCAATGATAAATTCTCAGCATGTCCTTCCTCAGTTGAAGAAAACCTGTCCGTCAGCACCACCACCATTTTCTTTCTTTTAGTTTTGTAAAGATCGTAGTTTCATTTTCTCTTCTGTCTTGTCTATAATGCTATGCATGTTTTGTAACATGTTGTGCTTAAATTTGACATTCTGCTTCCTGAAGTCTGCTACAAAAGAAGCAGAACTCAGAAATTGTCTCTGATGTCTCTCAGTGGTGTTTATTGATCCCTTCCAAGATGGGAGATGGGCACTGCCTCTGTCATTCCCACATTCACTGATTTACTACATAATTCCATTTACAATGAAAATTAATAATTAATAAAATATTGAATATTACAGGACTTAAGACATTTGAATCCTTCTTAAAAGTGTTAAATTAGTACTACATCTTTATAAATATTTTTTTTTCCAATTTGGCTATAATCACTCTGTTGTAGTATGGTAATCTCTATTACAATTTCCCATTGAAGCCATACAAATCAGTGTAAAAATGCTCATCAGATTTTAAATCAGAATTCAAAATTCTTGTTTTCCTACGTCAGTTACTACTTCACAGAGGTCTGACAATATGCTTTGATACAAATGTCTGTCAAGATGTTTATTCTATTATCATCTTGTTAGTTCTTAAATGCTGACAGATTACTCACTACTTTCCTTGATATATTTATAGGATCCAGAAATAATATGTATATGGCTCTGTTCACAAAGGTTTACTTTGCAAGGCAATTACACTCGTCTATGCTCTCTGGTCTTGTGGGAGTTCTTAAAGATAATTGCTAATGGGTTAGAAATTGATTGGCACATTTCTTAAGTACATTAGTGTGGTCTCTTGCAACTTGTGGGCTGTGGACTATTGGAGGTCTGTAAGACACCAGATAATAGTTACTTCTTTATCTGTTAGGCAGAATAGACTTCAAAACAGAAAAGCACGGGAAAGAAGTCATCCAGCAAAGTCTCTATTAAAGACTTAACCCCCCTCCAAAAAAAAAAAAAAAAAACCAAAAAAAAACCACAACAAAACCCAAAACCCAAAAAGAGTACATAAATAAAATGGGTAAGAAGTAAGAGAAAAATATGCAAACCATAGTGACAATGGCGTGCTGTGAACGTTTTTTTCCAAAATACTGGGGGGGAGAGGGAGGGCAGGAAATGTCTTCCAACTATGCCTAGTAGTATTGGTAACAGTGACCTACAGGAGTGAAAACCATAGCTGAGAAAGTTTACAGATATCAAAAACCAGGTTGCCAGTGGATAACTCCACAGTGTTTGCTCAGCACAGTGAATCAGTTCATCTGATTCAACATAGGATATTTAAACAAAGGAGTTCTGAAATGAAAGAGCAGTTGACAATGGTACATTTCCAGAGCTTTAAGATTGTAGGGCAAAGAATCTACCACATAAAACAACATTAAAAATCTGTCAGTCATTTATTCATCTGCCAGCTCTCTTCATGGTGCATGGTGGGATTAGATAATTTTCCTTTCAGAGATAAATATATATCTTCAGGTAATTAGGTTGACAGAAGAAAATGTGCAAGAGGGTAAGATACAGAGCCAAGTGCCACTGTTCTCCTGTCTGCTTCCTTGGCCAGAATTCAAATTTAAGCTGAGGAATAAAAAATAAATGCACACTACCACTCGGCTGAGAGAGAGCAGAGGAAACCTAGAAAAGCAGTTTCAATTTTCTTTCCTTTGTTCTTATTAACAATATATTTGCATCAAGGAGAACCAAGGCTTCTTAAGAGTTTATGTTTAATCCCTCTATGCTCTTTCTCAAAAAATATCTGTAAGACTTCCTTCATCAGATTTCTGCTAATATGAAATACATGAATAGCTAATTTAGCTGTCAGTGGGATAATTTCATTACTTTTGCTCTTCTGCCCCTTTTCTCAGCTATTTAAGGATCTAGAAAAAACCCACTCAAACCCTTTCTAAATAGTCTGTATGTTCTGTTGTATTTGTGAAGGAAAATTAATTCTATAACACAAAAACTTGAAATGCCATGACATATTGACCAGCCTGAAGTGAGAATTGATGCTGTGCACTGCAACAGCTATAAAAAGTATAATTCTGATCTACTTAACTGCAAAATAGTAAAATAACTCAGATTAACTGATGTCTAAATTTCTCATAATATATTCTTATTTGTATAACAGTTTTCCAAATAAAGGCATTGACAATTTTGTTTAAGAACATACCCAGGACATGTCTGGAGGCTGTGGGTTTTGATGAACCATATTCTGTACGGATGAGCTCCCAAGTCACTTGAAGATTCTGTTTCAGTACACCTACTGAACTACACAGGTAATTCTGCTTTAATGAGCAGCTAAGAATTATGGTGAATTAAAGCAACTTAACATTAATTTACTTTCACATAATGGCTTGGATGTTAGGTGAAGATGAAAATCTGGTTTCAGGTTTCTCTTTAGCCTGAGAACATTCAGACTGAAAACTTTACAAAAAGGTGAACTAATAACTCTGACATATATTTAGGTATCAAAGAAAACTGACTGCACCTATACCGCTTCTCACTGTGAAGCAAAGAAAACAAGTTTCATTGAAGAACAGAAGGTAAAATGATACAGTGTGAACTTAAACTAGTTCAATCACTCTGCAAGGAATAGGGTGTTTACTTCCTAAAGTATGTATTTTGTGTTTAATAGGCCCCTTGACCACTTTGACACCACAATCATTCTGGAAGACAGATCAAGGAGAGCTCAGGCTTTCTGAACAAAAAAGGTGTGTTTTTTAATTACAGCGGAGAGAATGTATGCCTGTTCTATCTCTTCAATGAAGAGAAACATGTTACTTTGCTTCAGACTGGTATTATTAGTTGCACTTAACTTTAGGCAGCAAAAAGAAGGAGAATCTTTATCACAAATTGTATTCATGATATTATGTCAAAATCAAACATGATAAAATAGTGTGGAAAGACAGTGAAATTGCCACAGGCTCTGATCATATAAAGAACGCTGAGCAGGAACTGCAGTGCACCCATGCAGAGCATTTCCTTGGAGTACTTGGCAAGGATGAGGTAACTGTGTTCTTTCCTGGAAATCAAGAAATCCCAAAATATTTCCACTGAATGCCACTTTTTTTCCCTGGACTGCCAATCAAGTACCTTCTAACATGAGAAAACAATGAATTAACAAAGGGACAATATTTCAACTCTCTTACCTATCCTTTCCCTGAAATGAATACTTATTACTTTCAAAGCACATAGATCTGATGCTCAGATTTCTGGGACAGAATTTTCCTTTTTTTAATATGTGTTTGTTGATCATCTTGCATAGCAAGGAGCTAGTCAGTGTTTTGGAACTTACAGCCTTAGTTCTTTACAAATTTTTCCATATAGTTGGATGTCTAGCCTTATTTCTTTCCCATCTGACAAGAACAGTAAAAGCATAATTTTTCTGGACCCTATAGAAAAAGTAAAGGCGAAATGGCTGAATACTTCTCATACAATACAGCATACTGGAGAACTAAAATGTAAAAAACCGCAGACCTTACTAAAGAAAAGTAGTAATACATACCTTGAAAAAATTCATTTGGAAAGTTGACTTTATAATATTATCTCTTCCCAGCAAATCTTCTGAAGGATGGCATAGAAGAGAGGAATGAAAAGAACAATAAAATCATTGACCATGACCTACAGTTGGCTTTCCCAAGCATTATTTCCATAGCATTGTGTTAATATGAGGGAAAACAAACACAATTGCCATCATTTTCTGTGTGTTTATTTGAAAGATTCAGAATTCTAAAGTAGTTATATGACTCTCTCTTCAATGTGTAAATTTATTCCTTATGTCTTGGAAAGTCTAATGTTACTAAAGAATGATGAAACAAAAAACACTGTGTTCAAAACATTTGGTCTTTTACTAATTAGCAAGTACATATATTAAAAAAAACCCCCTCACCTAAAGTGAACAGCTTGTTTCATTAACTGAAATTTTCATGTCTAACTTTTCTTGATGTGTAGAATATTACATGTTAAAATTGGGTTTTTTAGTGATGCTCCCCTGTTGAGGGCAGTCTCTGCATACATAAGGTGATTAAAACCTTTAGTTGCAGTGAGATAGATATTATTTGTGTATCTGGTCCAATTGATTGGGACCTGACTGAATCTTCATTTTACTAGAAGACAAGTATAATGATTCAAGATGTATAAGTTGCATATTAAATGACCTACAACTGTGCAACATTTAATTCAACAAGAAGAAAAATGGTGAGATTTCTTTTTTTCTCATTAAATGCTACTTATATTTCTGATAATTCCATATTCAAGATCTAGACAAAAGAGAAATAATCAATGAAAACAGATTAGTTAAACATCAGCAGGATAGAAAATTTTTTACACAATGATATTTATGACTTGTTTAGTGTTTGGAAGCAAGTGTTGCCTGTACATACATTAGGTAATGACATACTGAAGCAGTCACACAACTGCTCCTATTTAGCTTATCACATGATAGTCTAGGCAAAAGATATTCAATGGCAGCTGACAAATAGGGAAATATCTAACTAGCCTGTGGAATTCATTGCTACCTCATTTTACTCTTCCCAGTGAATTAGAAGGTTACACAGAAGTGTAATATGTGAGGTACAATATCCTCGTACTTCTGCATATACAATCAGAGTTTGCCTGAGCTCCGAGAAAACCCATCCTTTATTTTGAAATTATCTTAGAAGAAATTCTTATATGAAAATCATAGGGAAACTTCTGACTGTCTCTGAAATTTCCAACACCTGACTACTGTTGCAAAATAAATTGTCTGAATCCTTAAAACTCTTTCATCGCTGAAAAAGGATGTGGTGAAACCAATCTGAAGTGTGCAAGACAACTTTGTGTCCATAGGCTGAAAGGACTTCACTCTAAAACGTGAGCCAGACCAAACTCTAAAAACTGACCTTGCATGGTGTGAAGACACTTTTCTTGACTGTGTCAGCCAGAATAAACAACTGTCATGATACAGATTTTCCTCAAAATTCATGGAATGTACAAAGTTCCCATTTTGTAGCTTCACGTCTTCATCTATTTGACACAGTTAAAAGGAAGGTTCTTCTACCCCTATATTATCAGCTGCTCTTCATTATATATAGTCTCGATGGACTCGTTCTACAGTAAAATATTATTCATTGAATATGATAGTGTCTAGCTGAAAGTGACTATCTGACTATTTCCCTCCCCTTGAAAAAGCTTTTGCAGGTCAGTGTTGAAGTATATTTGTCAATGAGTAAAGTAATTTCATCTTCAGTATTATCAGTCTGGTATCTTTCATGATTAATAAATCCACTCAGAATAAAAAAAGGTTATATTCTTGGTGACATCATAAGGATCTCAAGGCTATTTCCTAAAATTGACATATTTCAGCAAAATGTTTATAATATTTATATTGTTGAAGAACATTCTTTCTTTTTCTTCTCTGAACTTGTCTGGAAGGCAAGAATTTTAATGCAGTTGTACAGAAAACACAAATAAAATTACAAAGTCAGTAACAAATAATTCACAATTTCTTTTTCTTGGTAATTATAAGTACAGAGGCAAAACAGAGGTATAGACACAAGATCAAACTGGTTTTTATTCTTCAACAACAAATTATACTTGGTTTGTATTCATGTATTTATTTTTAAAACTAAAAATAAAAATTTCTTTCTGACTTACAAAGATTCTGGAACACAAGCTCAGTTACAATAGGACATATGTATACGCATAAGAACAGATTTTTTAAGTAAGTTTTGTACTTAATTTCCTATAATTTATGACATCTTCTCATGATTTCCAGATCTGAATCATGAAGTGGTCTGATTAATTCAAAGTTATAAGTTCTTAAAGTAAAATAAGTATTTAAAAATAGCTAAAAGTAAAGTTCATGGAGGTTAAAAAATAATTTTAAACTTTGAGGATTAATGAGCTCTAGTTGTTTAAGATTTCAGCTGTTTTTAACTTAAATTAACAGTGTGCAGTGTCTCAAACCTGTTACCCTTTGAGGGCTCCTTGGCAGTTCCATTGAAGCCATCTGTTAGACACAGTTTTCTACAGAAAAATTATCCACATAAAGAACATCAGCCCAATGAAAAGAGACCTTGTTATCAGCCTCAACTAAGGCCTTGGAATAAAATAAAATAGCATGAAGATCATTGAGGGACTATTTCCCTTGCTGAGATTAAATCCGTCAGAGGGTTCATAGAGATAGGAAAGGAATGAAGTAAGATGAAAGAAAAGAGGAGGGAATGTTCCACAAAACACAGTTTACAGCTTCAGAAAGACACCTTACCCAAAATAATTTTAGCAACATAAGAAAAGATTTGTAACTAACACATATGGAAGAAATACTATACATGAAGTTACAATAAAGTATTTTGAGATATCCTGATTTACTTAACCCACTCAGATGTTTTCCAGAATGTCTCCAGCAGCACACTACAGGTAAATTGCAAAGATGTTCTGGTTTTTATTACTGATATTGCCATGACAAAGAAAGCTTATTCTCTTCCTAGATTTGGAAGGATTTCCATCTGGTCTTGTCCTGAAAGATGCCTGTGACAAATCTTCCATCCCTAGAACATTAACTCAGAGTGAAAAAAAGCAATGTCTTGCTGCTTCCCATACTATGAAGTGTTAATGAAAAGCCTGCAGAGCTCTTGTGCTTAAGGCCAGTTCCAAATCACTCAGTGGTTTCCAACCAGCTTCCTGGCATTACTGTGATTAGATTTAGGAGTATTGAATTAATCTGAGGAGTAGAAAAAAACATATCTCTCTTGCTGGTAACATGTGCTTCGTGCAAAACAGAGAGATCCTAGGGCCACTAACTTCACAAAAAGAAAGGAAAGAAAGAAAGAAAGAAAGAAAGAAAGAAAGAAAGAAAGAAAGAAAGAAAGAAAGAAAGAAAGAAAGAAAGAAAGAAAGAAAGAAAGAAAGAAAGAAAGAAAGAAAGAAAGAAAGAAAGAAAGAAAGAAAAAGAAAGAAAGAGAAAGAAGAGAAAGAGAAAGAGAAACAAAGAAAGAGAGGGAGCAAACTTTTTAAAAACTGGTTTTGTTAGTGGAATAAAAGTAGACAGCTTTCAGGTTGTGTCAGTGCACTGAAAATTATTTAGAATATTTTATTTGTCTTCTAACAGATGTACTGAGGAAAGATTGGAGCAACATGCTGGTTTCAAACAGTGGATGAAGAGAGAGTTCATGATCGTCAAATTCTACAGGATATCAGTGTATGCTTGCCTGCAACCAAACGTCTATTCTTGCAAGGATAAAATGCTTTCAATAGTCTCTTTCCAGATGATCTCTCTTCCTTTTTCCTCATCAAGTCCTGAAAAAACTTTTAACCGAATTTGCAGTAAATCAAAGCTATTCACCAGCACAACTTTCAACCTTCTCAATTCCTTCATGTGCATCCTGTTCCTTACCACAATTATTTTATCAGCATGTAGGTTTGACTTAACCCTCCTTTCTGTCCATTCTTTGTTTGTAAAAGAAGGGATGATGTCTTTAATTATTATACTTATTCAATCACACTTTTCTTCAGGGCAATATCATTCAGTCTTTGAATCAGAAACCCTTGCTGTCCTTATTCTAAAAAACCCTTCTTTCTCTTATGGACTGTCAGAGAGTCTTCATTTGATCTTTTAAAACCTCTTCATAGAACTGAAAAAAGGCAAAAATCTGAGAAATAAGGCTGGAACATTTCCACATTGCAATGAACTACAGGATACTGGAGAAGGAAAAGAAGAATGTCAACTTTGAGTCAGAAATTAAAAATACTGGCCAGGTCTTTCCTTCCAGATCCTTTGAAATAACAGAAGAAAAGAGTCCATGAATAAGATATTGTAGTCTTACTCACTTTCTGTGGTAGTTATTCTAAGTTTGTCATATATCCATACTATATTTGTAAGTGGTTGGTTTTGAAGGCTATAGCACAAAAAATAACAAATTTCTGCAACAATGATTAATTTCTAAAATTCATAAAATGTTCCTCTGCTGTGTTCTTTTACATTTAAATATTGGATCGATCTGTTTTTTGAGTTACAGTCTACTTTTCAGGATACAGAGGAATCTGATGAACCAACGGCTTAGAATTTCCTCTGCGGACTGACCATGCATCCTGACTGAGAATCATAGTTCCACATAGATCATTTTTGTTTAATTCATGGTATTTTTCCAGCAGAGGCTCTGACAACACAGCCTCATGCTCAGCCAATTTATTCTGGGTGTTCTTTACATTCAGGTAGCATTCCCCTGTAATCAACATCAGAATCACTTTTCTCTGGAATCAAACTTATGATGCAATAGAGCTCTGCAATTGTTGATCTTGATTTACTGACACCAGATAACAACATAATAAATCTACTTTTTTCATTTGCTTCATTTTGGTGAAGACGGTTAACCCCATCTGAATCTTCACAGAAAAGACCAAAATACCACAAGATGCTGCTTCTCTTATTAAAACATAATGATCTCACTAGATTTTGACCATGTCATGTCACGTAGATATTAGTCCTACTGTCTACCCAAGAGATATAGCTTTACACAACTGTTGCTAACATGTTATGGGCCAATGACTAGTTAATTATGGGTTTTGTTGTTAAATCAATCCATTCGATAACACTGCTTAACAATTCTTCTGAAAAAAGGCATGCTGTAAGAAAGAGAAATAAGTTCATTACAGATTGGAGTCTTTACAGCAATTAACTTAAAGTTTGGGGTTATTCAGAGTCAGTAAAGAGCAGAGCACACACTTATTATCTAATCCACCTTTGACCTTAGTGTATGTTGCAGGTTTGAAGTCTACAACACTTTTGCTTGGACCTGCATTCAGGAAATAGAGAAAACATCAAGTGATTTAGGAACGGAATCTTAATTGTGCTCTTAGTTTATATTTAAAGTCAGTACAAATGAAACTAAGTGGAATATTACTCTCCTTGTGTTAAAGTTTCTGAGTTTCCAGTTTTGAACTCTAAAAATTCTGAAACAAAACCTTCCAGAAGACAGACCAGATTTCAAACCAATTTAGTAGCTATGGTTAATTTCTAGAAGAACCATGTTTAAGTTCATAGTAAGAGTCCAACAGAACAGAAAATTGAGCTTCAATCTCCTGCAAAGCCAGCAAATATACTTAGCACCATGCTGTTACTCTCTGTGAGTGTAATAGATAATAGTACACCTAAAATATGCACAGACAGCTGTGTGAGCAAAAATCTGCCATTAAACTCTGACACCTCCCCCAGAAATTCAGAAGTTCATTAAAATATTTCTAATAGACATTAGTCATCCCTCTCTAAGGAATACTAGCTTTCTTGCAGTGCAGAGATATTAAAGACAGAACTTCCACACCAGACAAGCAATTAGACGTGTGCAGACGGATCACCAAGCTGCTCATTTATTCTTTAATTGATTTGAGTTAAATAGATATTTTTAAAAGGACCCAGGATCTGAGAGGAGTAGTCTGAGCCTATAGAAGGACCTGCAAGTTTATTTATCTTCCTGTACTCTCATCCCAGATGAGTAGAAACAGTAATGCACATAGTTTCCATCTTGTGCTTTAAATCCTTGCAGGCTTGTAGCTTTGCTTCTAGAGATTAGTCCTATATACATAATAATTTGGCAAACCACATGGTAAAGAATGACTACAGGGAATAAAATAAGAGCATCCTATGTCGTCTACTTATCCAGCACATTTGGGGAATCAAAATAATAAGAAGTTGAAGAACATGTATAGTTCTAATAAGGAATGAGTTTAGCCTCATGATGATACTAAAGGGTAGCAATAGCTATTCTGAATTGATACTACTTATTAGTTTGCATTCACATTTTCTTAAGTGCAGTTTCTATTTTTTTCATATCCCTAGGACTAATTTTTTTCCAAATGCTGATCTGTCCTATCAAAGCAAGGATAATGCCATACAATGCTATTTAAAAACAGACTACAGGCTTCTAATGTAGATTTTACAAAATATTTAAAGTCAGCAGCCTTTGAAAATTTCATTGGCTAAAGATTTCCCTTCCATATATAGACAGCTAGGTAACTGTGCCATCAAAAATTTATCCACAGCTAGATTTATGAAACTTTTAACCTTGATGAAAATTCCTTAAGTTTCACTGTAATATGAATTAAGATTAATTCTGTAAGTCATAAATTAAATTTACGCAGATTTGTTTTCATATGGTATATATATACGGTGAAATTTAAGTTCAGAAAAAAAAACGTGGTAGTGGTGTCATCCTTTCACCTATATGTCAAAGAAATATGAACATTTTCTTTCCTTTCAGCAAAGTTTTTCAAACCGAAGATATATGACATAGTGAAAATTTATGTCCACAAGGATTTATTACTATTATCCAAGTAGTGATATTGCTCAGTCTTTTTCACAGATTTCCCTTTAACAGATGGAATTCAAAATGGTTCCTATTACTCATCTGAGTGGATGGGCCCTTTCATCCACACATGGGTGCATTGAATATCTAAGTTGTGCTCTGGCTCCTTAATTCACAGTTCTGGAAGTTTTTACCATCTAAAAGATGCATATGGAAGCAGAAATATGTATGACATATAAAGTAAAGCAAGTAA